>OX123203.2:34330507-34770519 GCA_944739405.2 Euclidia mi
CGTGATTTAGAAGGTATTTACCAATCGGCGGCTGTACTAAATCTTGAATACTTTACACAAATATTGGTTTTAAATCTCTTCTAAAATTGAATTTTCAAGGGTAAGAATATCATTAAGACTATCAGACTTCATGTATAACATAAATCTAAAGTCACACACGTCACTGACAGACGAGTCTCAGTGATTCACTAATGCTTTTAATTAATTTGTGAGCACATTCGCATAGCACGCTCTCAACGCCTTGCTAATTTTTTAACAGTATTATGTACTGCGTATATTGCAATTACGTTCAAGTATTGCGAACAATTCATTAAGTCGGCTTAAGTATGTTCTGTGATAAGTAATTTGAGAGAAAGAGCTGATATAATATTTTGATATGAGTAGAAATTATTTGAAGTGGCTGTTTCTTGACTCTATGTTACTAAATTTTCTTCATGATTTAGTTTTTGCGATATGGTTTCTGAATTTCCATGGCCACTTGACTAAACCCATGTCTTTAATTTCCTTCAATGACGATAGTACACTCGTACAGTGCATCATTGTTATCATCATATCACCAGAAATTGATAGAATTTCTCCAAGGCATTAGGCATTCTCCATAAGGCAAGACCGATCCTGAGCCGCCAATATGCTACCGTTGCCCGCGATCCCAAAATATACGTATTCATAAGAAGTTGGTACTATAATTATGCCTATTAAAAACCGGTGCAGATTAATTTTCCAATATTCATATTCATTTATTGCCATTCCAAAATGGTTTTTAGGGTTCCGTACCTCGAAATGAAAAAATGGAAACCTTATAGGATCACTTTGTTGTCCGTCCGTCTGTCAAGACCCTTTTTCTCAGAAACGCGTGCTGGTATCAAACTGAAATTTATATCTATATACATAGCACTTAGAACAAAAATGAAACACAGCTTAGGTTTACGTTTTTTAATCTAGCTTTACTAATTTGCATGCCAGTCCCAACTTTGTTACTGGACGCACAAAACCGCAGCTGATAGCTAGCGAAACTAAAACACATTTAAACTTTCTACAACAACACTATCACATTGAAATTGAACAACAAATAGTTAATCTAAAACGCAAATACATTACAAAGTTAACTAATTGAACTGAATCAATTATTCAGAGAATAGGTATGCAATTGAAATAACTTAATTGTTTCCATTGCTCAATTTAATGAGTTTTCTATGAAATGCTACCCATAAATTACTGACTTGAAATTAATTTGATATTCACTCAAAAAAAAATTAATTAGAATAATATTGAGATGTCAGTAACAAACCAATAAAAAAGATACAATTAAGGGCTAAGAAAATTATGTTTAATCTTATTTAAAAGTATCTCTAACAAGGTTTTTAAAAATCACTAAATGGCAAAAAAATAAGAAGGTTGCTTTCAATTAAATACAATCAGTCGCATTTTGAAAACTCTTCAAATAAACTGCTCGTAATAAGTTACTTTATTTGGATTGGTATCTACTGCTTACCATTATCGTAGCCATTTATCTACAACGTTAACCAAATTTACACATATTATTACAAACAAACTGCAATCGAACTAAAAATAGCACATTAGACACTACAGTGAACTCATAAACACCACTTCAGAATTCCAAACCTACGTAACTTTTCGAGTTCCAAACATCAACTCTGTTTTAAACAAAAGCAACATTGTTCCCGAAACTTCTAACATCAAATACTTTGATCCAATTACTGCACAAAAACATGGCTGTGAACTTGTGAAAAATTCAAACAGACCGTTGTGATGGGACTATAAATAAAAAAAGTTACTTTTATAATATTTCACAACGTCAAAACTTTTGCTTCACAAATCACAGGCTGGACGTCAACACTTCTAAAAGAGAAACGTAAACAAGCATTTTTTTTTTTATAATTTTTAATGTTTTCTTTTGGGGGTTTTCGTTTCAAAATGCAAAAGTCTTTGTATAAATTTTGAAGTGTGTCACGGATGTATGATACGCATAAACGTCATTATAGTCTTTGTGACGCATAGAGTGGAACAAAATATTCTAATTTTATAAATAAATCATAGACAAATGATGGGGTCGCTTCGCTATACGACTATACTATGTAGAGCAGAGCGAGACCAATCCTTTGTCTATGAAATAAATTGAAAAAAAATCAATGTGTCTTTTTTAGGGTTTCGTACCTAAAAGGTAAAAAACAGAACCCTATTACTAAGCCTCCGCTGTCTGTCTGTCTGTCTGTCCGTCTGTCTGTCTGTCACCAGGCTGTATCTCATAAACCGTGATAGCTAGAAAGCTGAAATTTTCACAAATTATGTATTTCGGTTGCCGCTAAAACAACAAATACTAAAAATAAAAAAAATGAAAATATTAAGGTGTGTAAATACAAAAAACGTGTTTTTTTCGTATTTTTTGCTCCAAATTACTAACTGTAACGCTCGGGCTACACTACCGGGATATGCCAACAATTATTGCCATAATTTCAACAACGCCTAGGTGTAACCGCGATTTATGGCCATAATTTTACAATGCCAATCAATATGGCATATGCCGGTAGGCAATAGCTCCGGCGGCGGTCTTTTTCGCACATCAAAGAAAATTACCGCAGTAATTATTGCGTTTGTGGCCACACTACCGTTTGTTCAGTGTGCAACACGAGTTCGACGACGACGCACGTATCTACACTATCTACCGATATGGAGTGGTCAAATGAAAAAGCGCTCAAATTTTTGGAGTTATTGCAATCCGAACCGTCTCTCTGGGATACCCGACAGAAAGCTAAAAATTTAAAAGATTCATGTTAAAATAATTGGCACTCATAAAATACCAAACAGCTGCAGCTTCATCCGCCATCTTGAAAAATGATATTTTTACCGCCTAGTTTATTGGCATATCTCGGTAAACTCTAGTGTAACCACACGACTTCACGCAGTAATTTAACGGTAATTTATTGCCATAATTATGGCGGTAACAGCCCGGTAGACGGTAAGGTAGTGTGGCCCGAGCATAACAGGTAGACGCTTTAAATTTTCAAAGAATATGTAGTTGTATATTACCTTTCAAAATAAATAATGAAATTTAAAAAAAGTAAATAATAAAGGGGGGCTCCCATACAACAAACGTAATTTTTAAGCAATTTGTTACTCGATCTTAATAAACAGGTAGAAACTTAAAAAGTATTTAAGTTTACATACAACGAACGTGATTTTGTTTTATAGATGATGGTACGGAACCCTTCGTGCGCGAGTTCGACTCGCACTTACCTAATTTTTTAACTTATCTTTTTCTGCCCTGGGGATTTTGGGAAATCCCTTGGTAGTGCACCCCTACGCATACATGCCAAAAGACGTCCACTGATGGACATAGGCCTCCCCGAAAGCTCTCCACATGGACTGATCCTGAGCCACCCACATCCATCCACTGCCCGCGATCCCAGATCAACAAAAGATCAAGCTCAAAGATAACAAGATCGAATCGATCCCGAATATTTGATAGAAGCTGTGTTTTCGTTAAGCAACTATGGATCCGTCTGACTTAAAATAACGGAACGCTGCCTAAAGTACTAAAACTACTTATAAACAGTCTCAAATCCTTAGTAACAAACATCATTAAAGAAAATGTTAATCTTAAAAGCATTCTATCCCATTAGTTCTGAAGAATATTAAACAAAAATAACCACACATTTTATTTTCAACATAAAAGTAGCTGAGCAGAGATAGGCTTCAATTTAAAGATAATTGAAAGTGAATGTTAAGAAGGCCAATTAAGGGTCGTAGCGTAGCACACGTATGAACTCGGAAAGGGATCGGCACCGTATCAACTTGAGCCGTTCAGTATTATTTGTATGGAACTCCCTACTGCAACGCACACTAATCGGAATCGTAACGTAATCGCCTCGCCTCGGGACAGGCTTACGAACGCGGTGCGGTGCGTGGTCGACTTGCAGTTCCCGCGCTTACGGCTCTCCGTACGCTAGCTTACGGCTCTCCGTAGCCTAGCTTACGGCTCTCCGTAGCCTAGCATAGGTCTCTTAAGTAGAAGTAGGGCCGCCTAGCCGTCAACCAGCGGTCGGCGATCCGTAAGCACGGCGTCGCCTAGCCGTAGCCGAGTCGACGTGCCGGAGCTTCCGATCCGCTTACGTTACGTGGTTACGTCAGGTTGACGCCTGTTTGACGGCGAGGCGAAAGGCGATACGGTGCCGATCCCTTTCCGAGTTGATATGTGTGCTACGACCTTAACCGTTAAACTGACAGAGAGAATAGAGTGAAAAGACATTTTTCTTTCAGATATAATAAAATCAAGCTTGGTGTCACCTAAGTCTTAGGCGTGGAGTAATATTATTGTGTGAAAGGAATTTCGCGCCTGCTTTAGCAAATTATGTTTCAGTTTTAAGCTCTGTTTGTTTTGTAGATATATTTAGGCAGATTAGAGAGATTTGTAGGTGTCTTAGATATTATTCTTAAGGCCTTGCCACACGGCACAATTTTACCACTGATCAAATTTTCAATCGAATTGGCTTTGCCCGTCTACACGACACAATCAAATCAATGATTTTCATTCCGTCCACCCGATTGGTTAAAATCTGGTGGTACCGCCCACCCGATGAACTTGAGTTGGACGACTGGCGTCTACACGTCACGATTTCATCAAGTGATTTAGTCAAGTTGGACGTAAAATTGTGCCGTGTGGCAAGGCCTTTATGGAGATTAGAGAGTTGTATAGGTGTCTTATAGATTATGTTATGATTCAAATCTGGAAGTAGTGATTTATAAAAGCTATTAAAGGAATGTTTATGATCTAATTAAGCAGATATGTTCGCACTGCCTACAGAAACTGAGGGTTAATTCCGCACTTGAAAAGCTGTAAAGTGTCTACCTCAGTCAAAGCAATTAAAGGAATGTTTATGATCTAATTAAGCAGATATGTTCGCACTGCCTACAGAAACTGAGGGTTAATTCCGCACTTGAAAAGCTGTAAAGTGTCTACCTCAGTCTCAGATGAAGTTCTTATTTATATATTCGTAAAAATAAGACATAAAAAGGTTACCACTTAACATTTCAAACCTATTTCCAGTGATCGTATAACAAGACAAGGGATTACGATATTTTATAGTCAGTTTAGTTTTTTTTATTGTTCTGAACTCCAAAGACCCAACTTTAACATAATAAGTTAGTAACACATGTTAAGTGTCTTGAGTGGCGCTATTTTCAATTATCGCCATTCGTAACAGTATTTATACACATAGAACTTAGAACAAAAATTAAACACAGCTTAGTTTTATACTTAGAATAACGTCTGACTATGTTTTTTAATCTAGCTTTAATAATTTGCATGCTATTACCAACTTTGTTACTGAACGCACAAAACCGCAGCTGGTAGCTAGCGAAACTAAAACACATTTAAACTTTCTACAACAACATTATTACATTGAAATTCAACAACAAATAGTTAATCTAAAACGCAAATACATTACAAAGTTATTCAATTGAACTGAATCAATTATTCAGATAATAGGTATGCAATATGCAATTAAAATAACTTAATTGTTTCCATTGCTCAATTTAATGAGTTTTCTATGAAATGCTACCCATAAATTACTGACTTGGCATTAATTTCTTCCAGTTTATATAAAGGTTTGATGGTGATGATGATTGTATACCCCAATATACTGCTATACAGAGGGTTCAAGTACACGGCACTGATTTTCGTGACAATAACCCTTGAACATTGATACTGTTCTATGCCATGGAATGGAGTTACGAAGGTCATATGGCAGTCGGTGAGGCCACAGGTCAACTTTAAAGGCTCATCTGCATATTTGAAATTCTTATCATACTGACTGACTAACAGATATCGCCGAAACCACTGGGTGCAAGGCGATGAAAATTGGCATGTAGGTATGTTCGTTGGGGAGCGTAGGGATTTCCCAAAAATTTTAGAAATCGGTAAAATTCAATAATACATATACTGCAGATATAGCTGCAAGCATCCTCTAGTTTTAGTATACAAACAGGTAGCCATTTATTTACAACATTCATCCAAATTTTCTCATATTACAAACAAACTGCAATTGAACTAAAAATAGCACATTAGACACTCTACAACGCAATCATAAACACCACTTCAGAATTCCAAACCTACGTATCTTTTCGAGTTCCAAACATCAACTCTGTTTTGAACAAAGCAGGGTTGTTCCCGAAACTTCTAACATCAAATACTTTGATCCAATTACTGCACAAAAACATGGCTGTGAACTTGTGAAAAATTCAAACAGACCGTTGTGATGTGACTATAAATAAAAAGTTACTTTTTAATATTTCAAGACGTCAAAACTTTTGCTTCACAAATCACAGGTTGGACGTCAACACTTTTAAAAGAGAAACGTAAACAATTTTTTTTTTTTATTATAATTTTAAATGTCTTCTTTTGGGGGTTTTCGTCTCAAAAGTTTGGTCTTTGTATAAATTTTGAAGTGTGTCACGAATGTGTGATACGCATAAACGTCATTGAAGTCTTTGTGACGTATAGAGTGAAACAAAATATTCTAATTAAATAAATAAAAAAAAATATAAAAAATGTGTCTTTTTTTACTTATCTTTTTCTGCGTGATGCTCTGGGGATTTTGGAAATCCCTACCTAGTACACCCCTGCGCATACATGCCTAATTTATCATCTGGATTACCAAAAGACGTCCACTGCTGGACATAGGCCTCCCCCAAAACTCTCCACATGCACTGATCCTAAGCCACCCACATCCATCCGCTGCCCGCGATCCTAACAAGATCGAATCGATCCGGAATATTTTATTGGGACTGTATTTTCGATAAGCAACTATGGATCCGTCTGAATTAACATAACGCAACGCTGCCCAAAGTACTAAAACTAAGTACTAATAATCAATGTCAAATCCTAAGTACCAAACATCATTAAAGAAAATGTGAATCTTAAAAGCAATCTATCCC
Organism: Euclidia mi; assembly: GCA_944739405.2. Taxonomy (NCBI): domain Eukaryota; kingdom Metazoa; phylum Arthropoda; class Insecta; order Lepidoptera; family Erebidae; genus Euclidia; species Euclidia mi. The sequence continues at coordinate 34,337,462 of OX123203.2, forward strand.
ATTAGTTCTGAAGAATATTAAACAAAAATAACGACACCTTTTATTTTCAACATAAAAATAGCCTGAATAGAGATAAGCTTCAATTTATTAAGATAATAGAAAATGAATGTTAACAGATTAAACGTTAAACTGACAGAGAGAATAGAGTGGAAAGACATTTTCTTTCAGATATAATAAAATCAAGCTTGGTGTCACCTAAGTATTAAAAGTGGAGTAATATTATTGTGTGAAAGGAATTTCGCGCCTGCTTTAGCAAATTATGTGTCAGTTTTAAGGTGTGTTTGGTTAGTATCTTATGGAGATTAGAGAGTTGTATAGGTGTCTTAGAGATTATGTTATGATTCAAATCAGTAAGTAGTGATTTATGAAAACTGTTAAAGGAATGTTTATGACCTAATTAAGCAGATATGTTCGCACTGCCTACAGAAACTGAGGGTTAATTCCGCACTTGAAAAGCTGTAAAGTGTCTACCTGAAGTCTTAATCAGTCTCAGATGAAATTCTTATTTATGTATTCATGAAAATAAGACATAAAAATGTTACAACTTAACATTTCAAACCTATTTCCAGTGATCGTTTAACAAGACAAGGGATTACGATATTTTATAATCAGTTTAGTTTTTTTATTGTTCCTAACTCCAAAGACCCAACTTTAATATAATAAGTTAGTAACACATGTCCAGTGTCTTTCAAAGAATTTCAAAACCTTTGCCCTTTACTGAAAAATCCTGAATTGTTTCTTAGCGATCCTAGTCGCGTCCATCATTCATGTGGTCGGTAAAAAAAAAACTTAAGGCTCTGGGCACTTAGTCTGTAGGATGTCATTTGGACTGAGCTATCAAATAGTTGAATGCTAATATTTTATTACACTTAACTTGTGGTTTATAATAGATAAGTCAAGTTAAGCAACGTTTGCAGAGATCAGCTTATGGATGGGTAACCGCTTGAGACATTTGTAAAATTGAATGATGATTTGGAAGGCACCTAAACCAATCGGCGGCTGTACTAAATCTTGAATACTTTACACAAATATTGGTTTTAAATCTCTTCTAAAACTGAATTTTCAAGGGTAAGAACTTAACTTTTCATTAAGACTATCAGACTTCAATGTATAACATAAATCCAAAGTCACACACGTCACTGACAGACGAGTCTAACTGATTCACTAATGCTTTTAATTAATTTGTGAGCACATTCACATAGCACGCTCTCAACGCCTTGCTAATTAGTTAACAGTATTATGTACTGCGTAGATTGCAATCACGTTCAAGTATTGCGAACAATTCATTAAGGCGGCTTAAGTATGTTCTGTGATAAGTAATTTGAGAGAAAGAGGTGATATAATATTTTGATGGGAGTAGAAATAATTTAAAGGCTGTTTCTCGACTCAATGTCACTAATTTTTCTTCTTGATTTTGCGATATGTTTTCTGGATTTCCGTAGCCACCTGACTAAAACCTTGTCTTTAATTTCCTTCAATGATGAAACCGATAATGCACTCGTACAGTGCATCATTGTCATCATCATCTCACCTGAAATTAATAGAATTTCTAAGGTAAGACCGATCCTGAGCCACCAATATGCTACCGTTTCCCGCGATACCAAAATATACGTATTCATAAGAAGTTGGTACTATAATTATGCCTTTCAAAAACCGGTGCAGATTAATTTTCAAATATTCATATTAATTTATGGCCATTCCACAAAGTTTGTTTTACAGGTGTTATAAATATATACAATTTGATTCATTACGGCCCCTGTTTGGGCATAGCAATAGTTACATACGGTATATTCACTTAAGAGTTATATAACTAAATTAAATTAGACATAGACTTATGGTATTTAGACATAGTACTTAGAACAATTATTAAAAACAGCTTAGTTTTATACTTATAATAACGTCTGACTATGTTGTTTAATCTAGCTTTACTAATTTGCATGCTATTCCCAAGTTTGTTACTGAACGCACAAAACCGCAGCTCATAGCTACCGAAACTAAAACACATTTAAACTTTCTACAACAACACTATCACATTGAAATTGAACAACAAATAGTTAATCTAAAACGCAAATACATTACAAAGTTAACTAATTGAACTGAATCAATTATTCAGAGAATAGGTAGGTATGCAATTAAAATAACTTAATTGTTTCCATTGCTCAATTTAATGAGTTTTCTATGAAATGCTACCCATAAATTACTGACTTGAAATTAATTTGATATTCACTCAAAAAAAAATTAATTAGAATAATATTGAGATGTCAGTAACAAACCAATAAAAAAGATACAATTAAGGGCTAAGAAAATTATGTTTAATCTTATTTAAAAGTATCTCTAACAAGGTTTTTAAAAATCACTAAATGGCAAAAAAATAAGAAGGTTGCTTTCAATTAAATACAATCAGTCGCATTTTGAAAACTCTTCAAATAAACTGCTCGTAATAAGTTACTTTATTTGGATTGGTATCTACTGCTTACCATTATCGTAGCCATTTATCTACAAAGTTAACCAAATTTACACATATTATTACAAACAAACTGCAATCGAACTAAAAATAGCACATTAGACACTACAGTGAACTCATAAACACCACTTCAGAATTCCAAACCTACGTAACTTTTCGAGTTCCAAACATCAACTCTGTTTTAAACAAAAGCAACATTGTTCCCGAAACTTCTAACATCAAATACTTTGATCCAATTACTGCACAAAAACATGGCTGTGAACTTGTGAAAAATTCAAACAGACCGTTGTGATGGGACTATAAATAAAAAGTTACTTTTTTAATATTTCACAACGTCAAAACTTTTGCTTCACAAATCACAGGCTGGACGTCAACACTTCTAAAAGAGAAACGTTAACAATTTTTTTTTATAATTTTAAATATTTTCTTTTGGAGGTTTTCGTCTCAAAAGTTTGGTCGTTGTATAAATTTTGAAGTGTGTCACGAATGTGTAATACGCAAAGAGATTGGATAATATACATAGAGACCGTCCTAGTACTCCCAAATTGAACACAGTCAACTGACGTGTAAGATACAATTTAGACAATATTATGCCATCAAATTATATAACCTTCGTGATTTTTTCTTTTATAACAGTTCTATCATGATTTTGAATTTAGTCGTATAATATTTATATCGACTTTTCAAGTGTTGTAAAAAATCTTATCGATATGTCTATCCACCGTATATTTTTACCTCCTTATTTTTTAGATTATAATTATGTGCACGTGATAAAGATTTAAAAAATAAGTGGATTGCTGCAGTATGTCATGGAGAAAATTGGGTGCCTAGAAAGCACCATAGAATTTGTTCCAAGCATTTTACTGCGGAATGTTTTTTTAGAAATGACAAATGGCTCCTCCCTTCTATTATCAGTGTGAGTGCTTAAATAATTACTTGCTATTATTTAAACAATCAGCAACAGTAATGAATTCCGAAGCTTGCTAGAATCCATCATATTACAAAAATAATTAATGCACCTATAGAAAAAATCTGATCTTTCTTTACAAAGACAGTAATATTTAAAGGACAGTAATTTGAATGTTTGATAAGAATTGTCTGCTTTCATAGTCACGACTACTGAGTGGATATGCATCAAAATAAGGGACTCTTCATTTGAAAGAAATTTTGTTCTGCTTTTTTTTTTTTGTTGTATTTTGTTTTGTTTTTTTGTGAACTTTATTATATATGTACGTGCTTAGAATATAATATTGATGTTGTGCAAAAGTGGTGTTATGATGTGAGCTAACGACTAGATTTGTACGTTTATGAGGATTTGGTAGGGTGACACTAATATGTTTTCTCGAAACACATCGAAGAACATAGAGTTGGCGAACTGTTAAGACCCTGCATTCATGGTATAGTTGTGTTGTGGGGTGACGGAAGGGTTTCCGTGTCATAACTTTAAGTATGGCTCTATGTGCTCTTTCAACTTTTAAGAAGTTTGATTTTGAAGCTCCACCCCATGCAGGAATGCAGTACCCCACTACTGATTGGCATAGCGCATAAAATACCATTTTTAGAGTGTCAAGATTTGCAGAGGCTCTGAGGGATTTAAAAATATGGAGAAGTCTCAAAGTCCGTGTGGTGAGCGCATCAAGTTGTTTACTCCAATTCAATCCCGCGTCAATATGTACCCCCAGATACCTAACCTCGTTAGTCCTTGTAAGTTTCGGGCAGTTACATGTCTCTAATACTTGCGGACACTTGTGTGCTATTATTGAAAAGGAGCATTCTGGTGACATGTTTTGGCGGATGGAGAATGGGATAAAATATGTTTTCTTTAAATTTAATGTTAATAAATTTGAACTAAGCCATTTTGTTATTTTGTTCAAAGCTAGTTCTGCACTGGTTTTGACATCGTCCCAAGTTGAGCCACTGACGAGAATGACTGTATCGTCGGCATAGGCGTAGATTTCGGTGTTGGGGAAGTTCATGTTACAGAGGTCATTGACGTATATTAGGAACAGTATTGGGCCCAGAATGCTTCCCTGAGGGACTCCGTAATTCACATATACCTCATCGCTTAGGTGTTCACCAATTTTAACTTGTAAAGTACGGCTAAGGAGATAGCTCTTGAAGATTTCGAGAGGTTTGCCGCGTACGCCTATGCGCTCTAGCTTTGACAAGAGTAAGGGAACAGAAACTGTATAAAAAGCGCTGGAGAGATCTAAACATATACCTAAACATTTGGTTTTATTATCTAAGTGTCTAGCAACGGATTGCGTAAAATCCAGAACTGCATCTTCTGTCGAGATTCCCGTACGAAAACCGTATTGTTTATTCGATATTATTTTATGTTTGTCCAAGAAGGTTTTTAGACGTTTGACAAGTACTCGCTCAAGGATTTTCGACAGAGCAGTTAGGACCGAAATCGGCCTATAGTTTTGAACGCAGTTTCTGACCCCACTCTTATAAATTGGGTGTACAATTGCTTTTTTCAAAGCGTTTGAAAAAATACTCTTATCTAAACAAGTATTGATGATATATGTGAGAGGAGTTATTAATGTTTTACGACAAAGTTTTAAAATAAGGGGTGATAGTCCATCCCAACCTATAGCACAATCACTGCGTAACTGAAGGATCAGGGACTCTACTTCAGATTCATCCACCTCCAGAAGAGCAAGAGAGTTACAAGGAGAATTATTGTTGTTGTAGGTTAATGCAGAACCTTGAGTAGTAGGAAAGTTGCATTGAGATAATATATCGTTAGCCAGATTTTTACCAATGTTACTAAAGAAACTACATACTGCGTTAATGGATGATTTAGGGCTGTCATGTGTTTTTAGCAATTTAATGGAACTAGATTTAAACTTTCGCGTGTTTGTAATATCGTTTATTGCTTTCCAAAGGGCTTTAGGATTATTACGAGCTTTCTCAAGCTGGCTTTTTTCATAAGCGATCTTTAATTTTTTGAGCAAAGAATTACAGAAATTGCGGTAGCGTGTGTAGGTAATTTTAAGAATAAGGTTAGTTGGTGCTCTTTTTGACTGTGTGTGTAATTTGTCACGGTTTCTAATGCACTTTAAAAGCCCGGGAGTTATCCATGGTTTAATTATCCTTTTCCTTTTAGTAATTTTCTTACGTGTTGTAAATTTAGTAACAACTGCATTGATCATATTTATAAAGGTAGTCATTAAAATATGCGGCTCTTCAATCTGATATAAAATAGAAAAATCCGTGCTTTCTAATTCTATTTTTACTGCGTCGTAATTCACTTCATTAATAAAGTGGATTGAATTTCGTTCGGTGTTTATATTATTTATAGCCAAGAGCAGCGGTTTATGGTCTGTTATATATGAGTCTAATACTAGTGTAGTAGGCAATGAGTTAGTCTTAATGAAGATGTGGTCTAAACAATTATCAAGACGAGTAGGAAAAAGATGTGTAGGCAGAAGTCCATGAGATATATTGATTGTTAAATATTCAACAGACCGATCGTTTCTAGACTCCGGTTTTATATCGACGTTTAGGTCACCTACTAGGACAATGTTCTGACAGTTGGAAAGTGCACTGTAAACATTGTTCAGACTGTTTAAAAATCTATCGAAACTTTCTTTAGTGTTGTAAGACGGAGACCTATATATCGCTACTACTGTTATATTTTTATTACCTATTTGACAAGTAAGACAATTTCCACCCACAAAGTTAGGTTCAGACACTGATACCTGAAGACCTAATCTCGAGTAAATAACGACACCATCACTCTGATTAGAGTTTATCTCTGTAGAGAACGCTTCATATCCATTAAGGATTGGTAAGTTACCCACTTTGCTGAGCCAGCACTCAGTTAAAATAACGAGATCGATATTAATATTTATTGAATGTAACAGAACCTGAAGTTGATTAATATTTTTGTTTATACTGCGTATATTTAAATGTAAAAACGTGATGTTATTAATAGAGGTGCTTATGAACTTCAAACAATCGCCAGGGATACACATAAAAGAGTTACCTACGTTCAACGAATCAAGATCGCTATTTATATTATTAATTGAAGTCATTGTAGTTACTACAAACCCAAGTAATGTCAGCTATATGTTGTTTATAAATAATATACTCGACAGTGCATGGCAATAGAGTGGTTATTCTGTGAGGGGAAGTACGTGTAGTGAGTATGTGTAAGTAATAATAATTCTGTCCCAATTGACTGGATGTACAAAATAATAAAGTAGAGTAATTTTGTATGAGGTTAGTAGTGTCTGTGTCTGTGAAGTGTGTGTTGGTTAGTGTACTGTGTAAATAAAAAGATATTAATAGCGGAAAAACATAAGAGATTAGCTGTGGCTTAATTATAAAAAGGTTATATAATTTGAAGTTATTTACTAGTCACTTGCTAAGATTTTGGTCATCATTAAGGCATTTGTCGTTAGTAATCAGTATTTGATTTTCACCCTCCGTTTTCCGCAGGAAGACGTTTCCGTTGGCTATCCAGCAGAATTTGTATCCTTTATTTTTGGCAAATTCACGTGCCTGATAGAATAGCTTCTTTGTGCTAGAGGGTACTTTTTCCGCAATGTAGACTGGTTGGTGTGTTCCAGAGATGCCGATGAGAGAGGTATTAATTTTGTCTTTGTTCTCCTTGCCTTTATTGTAGGAGCGGACAGCGGTTATTAGCATCTGTATTTTCTGAACAGTAGTAAATTCTGCAATAATCGGACGAGGACTAGCGCGAACGGTGGTCGACTTTCCAGGCAGCCGATAGACATCACGTAAGTCCTGTTCGGCAATACATACTCCTACGCTTTGACCGATCTTACAAACTGTCTTAACAAGGCTGGCAGTTGATTCAACAGTCGTCGATGGTTTGTTACGGATCTCAATATCGGAAGACCTTGATTTATGTTGCAAATCCTGTACTTTCATCTCTAAATTTTCTATATATTGTTTTTGTTGTGCGCGCTCTTTTCTCAATTCTTCTACTTCCTTTTTTAGTTCTTCAAATTGACCATTAATAAAACTAATAGACTTTATTATCTCTTCATTTGAGTGTTTGATTTCTGCATTTGATGCTTGAATCCGAATATTTTGGGTTCTTATTTCGCCAATATCGGAAGCGAGCTTGGACATAAGGCTATCTTGTTCATCTTTCCACTGCTGGAGCATATTTTGAAGATCCGGCTGACTCAAGATTTCAACATCTTTCGGCGAAATGTCCTTTCGGGGTCTCCTGTTTCTTTTTATATTTATATTTGAAGACTCACCCGTTATTCCAGTATTAACGTCCAGTATTGACGAGGCTTGGGCTTTATTTTTAATAGGTGATTTTGTAGTCTTGGGAGGGCTGTGTTGTACGCCAGTCATATTGTTTAAAAATACGTGTTGTATTTAATTTGAGCCTTTTCACCTGGTTTCAAATGTTGGGAACTGGATACAATTTATCCGTAAGCAGTTGTTGTTGTTATGATAAAATATGTCTGAAATTTTTTGGTGTAATCCTGAAGCGTAGACTTCCACAAACGTTTTTTGGTCAGTTTTGTATTCACAAGACACTTCTTGGACACAATTTTTCACTTATAGCTTGATATTTGCTATTTTTTGTAAAATTAATCACAGAAACAATGTTTACATGACAGCTGACAGCTTAGACGCTTCTATAATAATGTGCCGATCCCAAGATAAAATCGAAGGGCTACTCTAGCCACAATTTTTTTCTCCCTAAATATTCTGTGTGTCACATGTATGACCGAAAAGTGTCCGATCCCGCACATACATTTTTTACACATAGATTTGTATTACCTTCACTATGTAATGAGAAAATTTCAATAAAGTGATTATTGTTAATAACAAACCTTTGGGCACTATTCAAGGTTTTGTCTGATTTATCTATTTTAAGTAAATTTTTATGTTTTTTGCTTGATAAAATCCATGTCGACTATCTCCTATCCTTGTAAAGAATTAATTTGGATATGCCAGTTATCATAATGCTTAAGCTATGAGTTTTGCTTTTATATATATATATTTTATATTTTATATTCTCAGTTATCATAATGCTTAAGCTATGAGTTTTGCTTTTATCTTAATTATTTGCTTTCTCTAATAAAAATATGTTATTGAGATTAGAGAGAGAGTAGGGGGTGATGATTTATTTATTTAATTTTTATTAATCCCAATTACAGCTGAAAAACTAACTATAAATAAGTATAAATAAACATTTATGCCGAGGGTGTCGTATGAGACGACTAAGAGAAACAAGAGAAGGAAATCTCGAAATAAAACCCTATACGAATACGTCTGGCTAGTGTGGTATTATAGTAGGCCAAACCTCCACCACGGAAGGTTAAAGACCAGCAGTGGACTTGAAAAGGCTGTTGATGCGTAAAGAAAAATACCATGAAAATTAGAAAATAACGCCTCGAAAGATTATGTGCTACTGAGTACCCATTGGAAACAAAAATATATAAGTTCAGTTTAAAAATGCAAGTTTGTGTAATAATTATTTAAAGACTGTCCATCAACTAGCGTTCTGACTGCTGTGGACATAAAGTTACGGAATTTAAAATGTATAACATATAAATAATATACTTTACAAGTCCGTTTGATTTTGAACCTATATTGAAACTTTAATCGATATCGATAGCGGATTTGCTCAGTCACTATTAAATTAAAAAGTTACGATATTTGTGTTCTGTGTTTGTGTTCAAATTGTCTTTAGCCCTAACTGACAAACATAGTGACATCTTCTTCTGGCAACTCTAATTTATCATATGAGTGAAGAGTGTAGCTATATTCAATTTGTTCTTAAAAATATCGTTCCTTCCATGCTTCAGTTATTCTTCTGTGGTAATACGCATAAACGTCATTGTAGTCTTTGTGACGTATAGAGTGGAACAAAATATTCTAAATTAATAAATAAATCCTAGACAAATGATTGTAATCGCTTCGCTATACGACTATACTATGTAGAGCAGAGCGAGACCAATCATTTGTCCATGAAATAAAGAGAAAAAAATCTATGTGTCTTTTTTTAACTTATCTTTTTCTGCCCGATGCCCTGGGGATTTTGGGAAATCCCTTCCTAGTGCACCCCAAATGTAAATTACGCATACATGCCAAATTTACCATCCGGAATACCAAAAGCCGTCCACTGCTTGACATAGGCCTCCCCCAAAGCTCTCCACATGGACTGATCCTGAGTCACCCACATCCATCCGCTGCCCTAACAAGATCGAATCGATCCCGAATATTTGATAGAAACTGTGTTTTCGTTAAGCAACTATGGATCCGTCTGAATTAAAATAACGGAACGCTGCCTAAAGTACTAAAACTAAGTACTTATAAACAGTCTCAGATCCTTAGTAACAAACATCATTAAAGATTATGAGACTCTTAAAAGCATTCTATCCCATTATTTCTAATACATTTTTCTTTCAGATATAATAAAATCAAGCTTGGTGTCACCACCAGTATATCTGTATAATCTATGGTGTCACCTAAGTCTTAGGCGTGGAGTAATTTTATTTTGTGAAATGTTTATGACCTTATTAAGCAAATGATGTTCGCACTGCCTTTAGCAATTGAACATTAATGTCTCACTCGTAAAGCTGTAAAGTGTAAGTAGTCTTAATCAGTCTCAGGTGAAGTTACCTATAACTTAAGTACCTAAACATAAATATATAAGACATAAAAAAGGTTACTACTTGCTGAAAAAATCCTGGATTGTTTTTTTTTTGGGTAAGTAATTACCTATCTCTTACTCTTTTAACAAAGCAAATATCTTCTCTTAGAAAAAGATACTTCTGTTTTCAGATCAAACCTTTAACGAAACATTTCACTTTTCTTATTAGATAGCTGGTACTATAAATTACGTAACGATATATAACGATAAGTAAATTATCGCGACTAAGACCCGCTAAATAATATTGTATGATGCCCGCAGCTATGCCTGCACATATATTTTTTTATTCATCTGTTTTTCCCAGATCCCGTGGGCTATTTCAGGAAATGACTACTGCATGCCTTCCCTTCAACGGAGCATACAATCAAATTTCTACTCCTTGTACCCAGTAGTTTCGATGTTGCGTTGTTTGTCAATCATGAGATGCTGATATTGACATATTTCACTTTACTTGGGTTTGTCGCACTTTGCTCAAGTACATGCCTAAATATATATTTTAAATAGGTATTCACTACTCCATATGCATAAATGCAACGATGCCATCTGGCACTATTTAAGAACGTCATTACATTATTCGCGACACTATTTTTCGTGCTAGATCAGTCAATTGCCGTATCACCGACATATTTGCTTATTGTGCAGTGGTTCCAGACGTGTAACGAGACGCTTGAATCCTTGTCGAGTAATGTGAAAGTTTATTCGTATGCATTACGGTTATATGCGGTGCATCGTAATGTAACTAAAAATATATAGCAATATTCTGGACCAGCGCATGCACATTTAAAAGTTAGAATAAGGCAAAATACCCATCGAAACATTAGGAGAAAGTCCAATCTTTTAGCTACTTTTGTATACGAATACATAATTATATGATACATGTTTTACATATTGGAATATGATAGATTTGGATATTTAATGCGTTTAGGTAAAAATCTCGTATTTTAAATTACATGTGACGGTATTTTCCCAGAACGGACTTCTTTGGACTTGTGTGGACTTCTTTTACAAATTCTTCGAAATCTTATTTTATGACTTTTTCATCTTAAAATACACGAAGAGTCGTTCCGCTTCCCGAAAAATTAAAATGAACGATTGGAGTCGAATGTTGCTCGGACAAGATTTTTTTTAAATATACACTCGTTATTTATAGTACCTATCTAAGAAGAAAAGTGAAATGTTTCGTTAAAGGTTTGATCTGAAAACAGAAGTATCTTTTTCTAAGAGAAGATATTTGCTTTGTTAAAAGAGTAAGAGATTGGTAATTACTTACCCAAAAAAAAACAATCCAGGATTTTTTCAGCAAGTAGTAACCTTTTTTATATCTTATATATTTATGTTTAGGTACTTAAGTTATAGGTAACTTCACCTGAGACTGATTAAGACTACTTACACTTTACAGATGTTCAATTTCTAAAGGCAGTGCGAACATCATTTGCTTAAAAAGGGTCATAAACATTCCTTTAACAGCTTTCATAAATCACTACTTGCAGATTTGAATCATACCATAATCTCTAAGACACCTACAAATCTCTCTAATCTGCCTAAAGATATACGTACAAAACAAACAGAGCTTAAAACTGAAACATAATTTGCTAAAGCAGGCGCGAAATTCCTTTCACAAAATAACATTACTCCACGCCTAAGACTTCGGTGACACCAAGCTTGATTTTATTATATCTGAAAGAAAAATGTCTTTCCACTCTATTCTCTCTGTCAGTTTAACGGTAAATCTGTTAGCATCCATTTTCAATTATCTTAATAAATTGAAGCTTATCTTTAGGTACTAGGCTACTTTTAAGTTTAAAATAAAATGTGTGGTTATTTTTGTTTGATATTCTTCAGAACTAATGGGATAGAATGCTTTTAAGGTTCACAGATTCACGATTTCTTTAATGATGTTTGTTAGGGGTACTTAGGATTTGAGACTGTTTATTAGTACTTAGTTTTAGAATTATAAATAGCTTGTGTTAATTCCTTTAGACTGATCTATAGTTGCTTAAGTAAAATATGGCTTTAGTAAAGTATTCTAGGTGGTGAATTAGGCATGTATGTTCATTAGGTAGCGTAAGGGTGCACTAGGAAGGTATTTTCCAAGATTCCCACGGAATCAGGCAGAAACGGATAAATTAAAGAATAGACAGATTAAAATGTTTCTCTTCTCAATCTCTTTCTTTTATTTTGTATCACTCCATACGTCATAAAGGCTACAATGAAGTTTATACATAGCACACACGCGTGACTTAAAAATTTATACAATGACGTACCTCCAAAGTTTTGAGACGAAAACCCTCAAAACAAATTATTTAAAATTATAAAAAATAAACATCATATTTTTGTTTGTTTACGTTTCTCCTTGTTAAAAGTGTTGACGTCCAGCCTGTGATTACACCTTTACCTTCTGGCAAAGTTTTGACGACGTGAAATATTAAAAAAGTAACTTTTTATTTATAGTCCCATCACAACGGTCTGTTTGAATTTTTCACAAGTTCACAGCCATGTTCTTGTGCAGTAATTGGATCAAAGTATTTGATGTTAGAAGTTTCGGGAACAACGCTGCTTTTGTTCAAAACAGAGTTGATGTTTGGAACTCGAAAAGTTACGTACGTTTGGAATCCTGAGGTGGTGTTTATTAGTTCATTGTAGTGTCTAATGTGCTATTTTTAGTTCGATTGCAGTTTGTTTGTAATATGAGAAAATTTAGATGAACATTGTAGATAAATGGCTTTCCGTTTTTATACTAAAACAGGTGGATGCTTGTAGCTATCAGCATTATATGTATTATTTAATTTTACCGTTTTCTAAAATTTTTGGGAAATCCCTACGCTTCTCAACGAACATACATGCCAATTTTCAATGTCTTGCACCCAGTGTTTTAGGCTGTGCGATGTCTGTAAGTCAGTCAGTATCATAAGAATTTAAAATATGTAGAGAAGCCTTTACAGTTGACCTGTGGCTTCCAACTCCATTCCATGGCAAAGACCAGTGTCAATTCTTCAAGGGTTATTGTCACGAAAAGTCAGTGCCTTGAACCCTCTGTATGGTAGTATATCGGGGTATCCAATAGGCGTATCTCTGTGGTCCTGCGGTAGTGTTAGCGACTGCGGATCATGAGGTGTCGGGTTCGATTCCCAAGTCTAACAAAAAGTGAAATTGGATTTTTCTGTTAGGAATTACCTGATAATAAAAGTTCGGGGTCTGGGAGACGGCGGTGTCACACCTCTGTGCCTCGGCAAGCACGTTAAGCCGTTGGTCCTGCGCCCAATCTCTCTCCGGTCGTGTCACTTGTGGCGTCCCTTCGGACTACGAGAGTGAGGGAATAGAGAGTGCACTTGTGTTTGCGCACACACTTCATCATCCTCCAAACGTTATCCCAGTTAGAACCCGGGGTCTGCTTTCTAGTCTAACCGGATTTCACTGAATATTAGCTTTTCCACGGAACGACTGCCTGTCTGACCTCCGCAACCCAAAGGGATAGCTATATTCCATGGTTTAGACTAGTGTTACTATTATTCGTAGGCACTGACTTCCTATTAGACTGTCAAAGATCTTCATGACAACCGGGACCGACGGCTTAACGTGCACTCCGAGGCACGGGGCAAGCGATAATTTATAATGCAATACGCACATAACTCCGAAAAGTCATTGGTGCGCGCCGTGGATTCGAACCCGATACCCTCTGCATGGCAGTCTATTGGTATCTCCACTAGGCTATCGCTGCCTTTGTTTGCGCACACACTTGTGCCATATAATATGTCACGCGCAGTTGTCAAGTCTCATATATATAGACAAGCCACCGAGGCCGTAATTGGTTGGGAGGACATTATTATTTTTTATTATAGTAACACGTAGCAGTAGATACTAATCCAATTGAAGTAACTTATTACGAGCAGTTTATTTTAAGAGATTTTCAAAACGCGATTGATTTTATTTAATTGAAAGCAACCTTCTTAATTTTTGCCATTCAGTAATACTTAAAAACCTTGTTAGAGATACTTTTAAATAAGATTAAACATAATTTTCGTAGCCCTTAATTGTATCTATTTGATTGATTTGTTACTGGCATCTCAATATTATTCTAATTATTTCTTTTTGAGTGAATATCAAATTAATTGCAAGTCAGTAATTTATGAGTAGCATTTCATAGAAAACTCATTAAATTGAGCAATGGAAACAATTAAGTTATTTTAATTGCATGCCTATTCTCTGAATAATTGATTCAGTTCAATTGAATAACTTTGTAATGTATTTGCGTTTTAGATTAAGTATTTGCTGTTGAATTTCAACGTAATAATGTTGATGTATAAAGTTTAAATGTGTTTTAGTTCGCTAGCTATCAGCTGCGGTTTTGTGCGTTTAGTAACAAAGTTAGGATTGGCATGCAAATTAGTAAAGCTAGATTAAAAAGCTTAGTCAGATGTTATTTGAAAATTAATCCGCACGGGGTTTTAACAGGCGTCATTATAGAACCAACTTCTTATTAATACGTATATTTTGGAATCGCGGGCAGCGGTAGTATATTGGCGGCTCAGGATCCTGCAGTGTGATTCTGTAAGATATCATTCAAAATTTCGAATCTGAATCCGCTGTGAGTTTCTTGATTTGCATTCGAAAACCTCAGTTTATAATTCGAATCTACACTAGCGCTACTCTTGCGAGCGTGTTTGCGAGTTGAACTAAATTGACCTCGGAACTTTGACAGATAAAGTATGAGATGACGTAAAAAGGGACATTCTATAGTGGTAATTCCCCCATCACTTCGACGCTCACTTCGCACTCGAACCACTAGAAACTCACAGCGGATTCAGATTCGAAGTTTAGAAAGAAGTCTTACAGGATCACACAGAGTGTTGTGTGATTCGTTGTGTGATTCTGTAAGACTTCTTACAAACTTCGAATCTGAATCCGCTGTGAGTTTCTTGATTGGCATTCGAAAATCTCCGTTGATAATTCGAATCTACGTACATGCCTAAATATATTTAAAATATATATATAGGCATGTACTTGAGCAAAGTGCGACAAACCCAAGTAAAGTGAAATACTTATGTCAATATCAGCATCTCATGATTGACAAACAACGCAACATCGAAACTGCTGGGTACAAGGAGTAGAAATTTGATTGTATGCTCCGTTGAAGGGAAGGCATGCAGTAGTCATTTCCTGAAATAGCCCACGGGATCTGGGAAAAACAGATAAATAAAAAAATATATGTGCAGGCATAGCTGCGGGCATCATACAATATTATTTAGCGGGTCTTAGTCGCGATAATTTACTTATTTAAAGGCATAAATACCTCTGTTATTCTCCTACGTTTCTATCGGCTTGCAAGCGTTGTTAATAAATAAGTAAATTATCGCGACTAAGACCCGCTAAATAATATTGTATGATATAGCTGCGGGCACTCTCTAGTAGTCAATATAAATGAAACGAGCAGTTACGTTAACAGAAATATAAGGAAACGTCGTCCAATGGTTAAATCGGATTATTTAAGCATAAAGAGGCTAAGTTAAATCGATCTCGGCAGCCAAATATAGTTAGGTTATTGACAAACATATAGCACTTTGGCCATAACCCAACTATATTTAATTTTGGCTTTCCTCTCAAGCAGTAACTTTTTATTTATGGCTTATGAGCCAGACGAATCGCCTGATGGCACAGAATAAATAGTACTAATGTATGATGGTAAGCGCTTACCGCCGCCCATGGTCGCGCGCAACCCCAGAGGAGTCACAAGTGTGTTGTCGACCTGAATGGGCAAAGGAGGAGAAATGGATGAAGGAGAAGAAAATGGGGATAGACCTATAAGAAATCTGTTACTCAAAATTAAGTTGCATGTTACATATCAAAATATTGCCTTAACCTTGCAAATATGAATTACGTCATTTTAATAAATAGAAATACGAATTTGTATAAAGTAATACGGATGATATATCTGATGAACATATAAAACAAGAATGCAGTGAGTTATGCTCAATCGACCATAAAATTGGCACGCTCAAACTCGCCGAATACCAGGTCCACTGAATTTCATATACCTACCGTGTCTGTAACGGATATAGATTAACCTATTAACTCCAAAAGTATGCACATAAACGTGTTCAAGCGCTATTTGTGGAACAATGTTGGATCGTTTACCTACTATCTATACTAATCTTATACTAATATATAAATCTGAAGAGTTTGTTTGGTTGAACGCGCTAATCTCAGGAACTACTGGTCCGATTTGAAAATTCTCTCATTGTTAGATAGCCCATTTATCGAGGAAGGCTATAGGCTATATAACATCACGCTATGAGCGACAGGAGCGGAGCAGTAACCTTAAATAACGCGGTTGTAACCGCGGGCATCCTCTAGTAATATTATAAAGCTGAAAAGTGACGCGCTAATCCCAAGAACTATCGACTGTCGATCGGGCTGATTTGAATAATTATTTTTGTATTGATTAGCACATTTATCGAGGAAGGTTATAGGCAAAGTAAATGTCACGCGGGCCTGAAACAAATTAGGCTGATTCAATGTGTCAAATAAGGAGGATAGATCCGTATATTTTATAATACTAGCTGACCCGGCGAACTTCGTACCGCCATCTATGTATGTATTATAAACCTTCTTGTTGAATCATTGCATCTTTTGAAAAAACCGCATTAAAATCCGTTGCGTAGTTTGTAAGATTTAAGCATACATAGGGACAGAGTAGACAGATAGACAGACAGACAGAAGACAGACTTTGTTTTATACTATGTAGTGATCACGCTATGCGCCACGCAGGCGGAGCAGTAGCCCTGAATAACGCGAGTGTAACCGCGGGCAGCAGCTAGTTATTATACAGGGTGTCACAAGACCTATCACCAAGCCGAAGTCTTCTCGTTATGGACATCATGCCAAGTCATACTAACCAAAAATAATACCTAGGAAACGATATTTTTTTTAAGTTTTCACATTTTTTAAACCCCAATTAAGTACAAGCGCGCGCGTTCAATGCTCGAAATACCTACTTATCCATGGAGTCATAGGGCGTCTAAAGAACATATTGGCGGGGTAAATGCATCGATTTTGTACATAATTAGAAAAATTCCATACTAACTTTGAGCCTTAATATCTTCAGAACCAGTAATTTCCCAGGTATGGTGGCGAAGTAAAAAATGTTCGTAGTGATTGGTACAATATGGGATTTCAGTTTTCGTTAAGGGTCTTGTTACACCCTGTATACAAACTGATTGTATTATAACGATTTTATTATTCATTACTTATTAACTACTCACTAGAATAAATCGAGAGCGTTATGAATGATTTCTCGTGATTCATCAGTGCGTGCATCAATTTTAAAATAAATATTTGATGTTACCAATAGACACTAGTCCAATTTGTTGCACATAGTCCAATGCGGATTCTGTGTCAATGTTTAAAAATATGAGGGTGTGTCAATGGCGTCAATGCCGACATAATATAGTAAGTTCAGAGTCACATACATACATAGACTCACGCCTGTTTTCCGGAGGGGTAGGCAGAGACTATGGAACGCCATTTACAACGATCCTGACATATCTCTCTTGCTTAATTCACTCCCATCAGATTCCTCATGCATGCTCTTCTGCTCAGGGTACTTCTAACCTGTCCTGTATTTAGGATGTCTCCAATCTGGTCAGAATACGTCCGCCTAGGTCTTCTCCTTCGTCCTGTCTCATTCAGGGTCACAAATAGGTATATTATGTTATTCCAAGTGACAATGTGTAGTTGTTTGCAATAATATCACTGTTATTCAAACATACCTACGCCTATTTTATTAGACTTATGCAGAAATACAATTTGCCGTTGTTTTCCCTGACGATACAATCAATATAAAAGTGACTTACATATTTGACATACTGTCCACACAAATGCATATAGGTAATACGTAAACTAGACTCGCTTGTTATAAATCGGGGCGTTTGAACACTTATTAACGCAGGCATCAAACTTTAATGTCGCGACTGGGAGCTCGTAAATTTGAGTTATTATACTGCTTAAGGCATATTTTGACTCCGCAAACTCTCGGCATGCTATATATTATTTTGCATTTGGCAACAGAAAGTCGACTTCACGCGCATGATGCTACCCCGTTATCTTTATATGATAAAGAGAACCAGTGTCAAAATATTCTTATTTTTGTATATTTTTCGTGCTTTAAATTTGCGGTGGGCTAAATCATATTCTTTTCCATAATTATATACATGTAATGATTTAAATAGCTTATCAATAGAGAAGAAAATGTATCCAAATCCCAAAACCAATTTTTGTTATTTATCCAATTAAAAACTATACAAATAGAATTTAAGATTATTATAATTTATTAATATATATTAGTTGTCATGCACAAGCAGGCATGCAAGTGATGATCACTTGGCAAACTATCAGCCACAAATAATTAGCTAAGTACGAATGCGACCAGCCATAGCCATAAAAGCAGGTAATTTGAGTTTAGTACAAATTCCAAGACTAATTGACGCTAGTTTCGTGTTAAATTACCCAGCTATTGGCAAAGGCGTCTTAATTTTGAAATTGGGATAAGTAATTTGGCAGATATTTACTATTTATACGTATTTGCCTATTTACTTCGATTATACTTTATTAAAGCGGCAATTAAATAGTGAATTGGAGAAACTAACAGACTGCTACGCAGTGTCTCGAGTTCAAAACCCACCACTGACTTTTCAAAGTTAGGTCTTGATTTTTCAAAGCTAGGTGTGCATTGAACTCTTAATTAACAAACGTAATTGCTAAGCGGTGAAAGCTGAAGGTCGCGGGTTCGATTCCCTCTCAAGTTAAACATTTGTGTGAATGAACATGGATGTTTGTCTTGGTCTGGGTGTTTCTATGTAGGTAGGTATAATATGTATGTATTTACAAAAAAGAAAAAGTATATATGTATGTCTATCCATTGTCTAGTACCCATAGTACAAGCTTCTGCTTAGTTTGGGACTAGATGGTGTTGTGTGAATGTGGTAGAATATTATTATTATTATTTGAGAGTTTTCCATAACATTCTCGAAAGACATGTGAAGTCTATCAACCCACACTTGCCTAACGTGCTGTGGACTAACCCTTCTCAAAGTAAGAAGAGGCCCGTGCCGCAGTAGGACATCGTTCTGATCTGATGATGATACTTATCGAAATCGATCCCCCAATTTAAAAGAGAACATAGGTATTTTCGAGAACTGATAAATTATTGTCTACAAAATTATGTTGCAATGAGATTATTTTAACAAATTACTCTTTTGCTTAACACACTCGTTAGGAGATAAAAAGGCAGTCTAAAACATCAGGTACCTATGTTAAGCAAGTACCTAACATACACTGCTCTGGTCACTTTTACAACTGTAAAAATGCTGCTGCAATAATAATAGTGTCCTTGCAGTTTTTGCCTTTCACGAGTATTATTCAAATTTACTGTACCTAGTTGAGGAGGGGGCATAGCTCGAAACAAACGCCGTGCAAACTGTCAAATGGTTCGTTTTGATAGGTCGTCAACCAGCGTGTGAGCTTCATAGGCGGGCATCGCCATTTCGACAAGCGTTTTTGTAATGTAAACAAAAGCATCAAAACAAGTATTTCCTTAAATTGTTTCGTGAAATTGAACAGTCAGTCAGATGAGCAGTCCTTTCGAAACGTATTTATGTACTGTGGTGTGTTACAGTTTATTATCAATCAGTTCCTTTCCGGCTTTCTTAATCAATAAGCGCAAGATCATTGAATCAAAGGTAAGATGGTGTCAGTTTGTTTTTAATTTTAAACGTATTGGGGTATGGTTTCTCGGACAAAGTGGGGCACAGTTTTTGAATTATAGAAAAGCACTCCACTTTGCCCCGTTTTAAAGACTTCTAAGTTGTAATATATTTATTTTTTTACGTTTTTAGCCAACATGGTCCGCACATACAAGAGAAAGACTGAATAGCATTCATGGTCTATGGAAGCTATGAAACAAGCTGTACTTACACAGTGTTGTGTCTACAGGAATGGGCTATAGAAAAGCAGCAAATATACACAACGTGCCCCAAACAGCATTAGAACGTTATGTTTCCAAATATCAAGGCAATCCTAATCAATTTGTTATGTTATAGTATTGTAGTTATCTATTTTTATTTATTGTTCTTTGTTCTTTGCGCATCTTACTTCTTTGTTTTTGTCTTTCTTTAGCTCTTATTTATTCCTGTAATTATTGTCATAATATTGTGTTGGTGCAAATAAATTCATTCTTTATTCTTTATTTTTAACTGTCGTTATATTGCCAAGATATAAAACTATTTCGTTTGGAAGTAGTGTTTTGTTTCTTATTATGACCACCCCACAATGCCCAATAGAAGACCCCACATTACCCCTATGCACGGGGCATAGCGGGTCAAATGCCTTTTTTTATTTAAGAATTCACATCTCATAGATTTAATTTACGTTCTTCTTTCTCTTAGCGTTATCCCAGTTTCAATCTGGGGTCCGCTTACTAGTCTAACCGGATTTTGCTGAATATTAGCTTTTCCACAGAGCGACTGCCTGTCTGACCTCCGCAACCCGAAGGGATAGCGATATTCCATGGTTTAGACTAGTGCCAGTTTATTTAGAAGGTACTGATGCTCTGTAACGACTGTTAAAGATCTTCATGACAACCGGGACCGACGGCTTGACGTGCTCTCCGAGGCACGGGACAAGCGATAATTAACAATTCAATACGCACATAACTCCGAAAAGTCATTGGTGCGCGCCGTGGATTCGAACCCGAAACCCTGTGCATGGCAGTCTGTTTGGTATATCCACTCGGCTATCGCTGCCTGATCTCATAGATTATTTACGTTATCAATATAAATTTATCCATAATCATTCACAATAAATTAAGCTATGATTCTAAGTTTAAAGTTTTCCTTTTATCACATTAATTTAGTTTTAAGGGATGTCTAAACCTTAAGTACCCTACTATGCCCCTCTCTCCCCTACCTACTACCTAGGTATTCAGGTAATTTTTACAAGGCTTACACGGGGACATAGGTCCAGCGCGAGCGTGAAGACATATTCTGGCCCAATCCATACAGTCATCTATCTGATCTGAACTTCAACAATCAGTCAACTGAGGGTCAAATCATCATGTTCACCAATCAAATATTTGACCTGGATAAGAATCGCACCCACGACCTTAACGTCAATAGCAGATTTAGTAGTCGAGGCCAGTAGACTAGCAGGCCAGTCATGCAGTGTTAATTTTTATGTTTTCAAATCGTCGTGTTTAAATACTTACATTGTTTAGTACATGCGAAACTATGTAATTATGACCTAAAATCATTCAGCGCATAATACACTTCAGTCTAATTATCTAGTTCACACGTATAAACAAGAGTAGCGCCATCATAATATATTCCACTTTATTATGTGTCGGAACAAACATTTATATTAGCTGAGCAAACGCAGCTAACATAGAGCTGCGCATACAACTAAGATGAACGATGTAGATAAGCTGTGTTGAAAAGAAACATCCAATCGAAAATAAAGCTGAGCGAGGTTAGGAAGGTAATACTATTTCTTTACGCTAGGCTACTCTCGTTGCCACTACTATATTGCCTTTGAAGCAATTTTAGACACTAGGGAATGCTTTGAGAAAGTAAAATCGTCTTGGAATTCGCAACCTGCATATTTTAGAGCACTAGGAACTTAATTCATCCCCTTCTTTACTCAGCAACGCGGAAAACAAAAATAAAGATTTGTAACCCATCATCATCATCAGCAGCCTTTAACAGTCCACTGCTGGACTAGGCATCTTCTTTGTAAGGAGGTATTGGCCTACTATACCACGCTGGCCAACCGGGTTGATATAGGGTTTGTATCAAGTTTTCCTTATCTTACAGTGCTGTTCTCTGCATAATATGCTCCCTCTGTCGGCTCTTACGACACTCATGGGATGATATGGTGACATTCCGTATTCTTAATCCGTCACCACACGGAAAAAGATTTGTAAAGCAAATATTTGTAAATGCTTTGTAAAAAAAGCATTTCATTAATTGCGAGTAGGGCGATACACCTGCTTTCGGTTGGACCAAAATTCGTTCCATTTTCCCGCAGACAGCGTAGCGTATAATTCACAATCTAGATGTTACCTCGCAAATCATAAAGCAAACCGTTGCGTTCTGGTGACCAGTCTCTACACTAAACTACACTATCTACATAAACTAGATATGATGTGCAGATTGGTCAGTACTGTTCTTAGATGATATACTATAAAGAATACTGTTATTTTTGGCACGATGTTGAATAGACAAAATAAAAAGGATACAACTTATTCTTAAAGCTACGGTGACATATGACATGACAAGAATCAAAGTAATAAAAATAAATTTCCAACCAAAAAGTGATAGAATGTTTCCTTATCACATCTCCCCTTAGCTGGTTTGCTCATCTTTTCTGTATACGCAGTCTAAACAAAAAACATAAATACTACAATGAGATGTATTTATAGCTTTATTTATATTTCCAACCGCATCTTTCGCACGTAATATGTTTGGTATTTATTTAATGAATTTTTGGCTAAATCTGCCTGCTATTAATTTTAGTTTCTGGGTTAAATTGCAACGTTATATTTTAGATTGAAGTCGGACTTTGCTCGATAGTTGATCTAGTTATGTGAATGTTTGTGTATACAATTTGACTGAACAGATGACGTAGTGATTTAAGCACCTACCCGCTGCTTTTCACTGTTATGGGTTGTTCCACACGAAAACATTGGATAAATAACATTTTGTTATTTTATTTCGCGCGGGTCTTCTTTGTTTTTAAAGGCTTAGAAATAAGAAGGCATTGCTACTCAATACTCAATATTGGATTGATTCCTGGTTTAAAAATTCCTAGTAACTAATTTATTATGAATCATAAGACACATCCTCATTACAATTATTTTACTACGGATTGTATTGAAAAGTGATTCGCTTCAAATATTAAAACAGCATGAAATAATGTTTGTTTAGAGAACTGCAGTTTTGTCAAAGCGAAATGGCAAACACTTATTAAGATGATAATAAAAAGGTATAATACAAAACAGTAAAAATCAAAACTCTTAGTTTTACTCAAAAAGACTGATTGTCTCTTTCTGAATTCTGAAATGAGCCCACAAGTATATCGCAGGTTCATTGTGTATGTAAAAACGAAATTAAATATTTCAATCAATAATGTGATACGCTCTGTACTACTCTACTTTATTATAGAGAGTAGCTTACAGCCTCAAGTAATATAAAGCACGGGCCACACCGGCAGCGGGCAGGCGGGCTAGCCTAGCGGGTAAATGGTCCTATGTTCATACATCGCTTCACACCGTTAATTACAAAAATTAGGTACGCTAGCGAGAACTATGTAAAGGACATCTTGTGTCCTCAGCGCCCTAGACATTGTCCCAAAATGCTTGTCTTAGTTCGCATCGTTTCTCGATCGATTTGCCCGCTCGCCCATTGTCAGTGTGACCTTCGCTTGGAAGCGAGCGTATACCCGTTTTACGTTACTTTCTTATTTATGTGATCTCGAATCTTAGATTACTTTCGAAAAATCAAGCGGGGAAACATTATTCTTTTATCCAAGTAGAATCTCGAGGATTAAGTATATTCGATGAATAAAATAAACTTAGAAGAAAAAGGATTTTCAGCAGAAAATAGTTCTGTAAAAGGTAATTTGATTTCTTTTAGTATTGAATAAGATGTTTATAGAATATATTTTTAAGTGGCGTAGGTTTAGTTAATGTCAGCAAGATGTAAATATTACATTACTTAGTTACAAATCTGGTCGTACATTACTTTGCTATGTCACCGTGGACCCATTTACGGATCCGTAGTAGCTTTTATAGAATAAATATTATTTAAGACTACTTACATGTGATTTACACTTATCCAAAACAAAAAACATTCAGCGTGAGTCATCATCATCAGCTCTGTATATATACTGTCCCTCTGCTGGGCACGGGCCTCTTTTCACTATGAGAAGGGTAAGGCCATAGTCTACCACGCTGGCCAAGTGCGGGTTAGCAGACTTCACATGTCTTTCGAGAACATTATGGAGAACTCCCAGACATGCAGGTTTCCTCACGATGTTTTTCTTCACCGGTAAGCAAGCGATAATTAACAATTTAATATACACATTACACACTTAACTTCGAAAAGTCAATGGTGTGCACCGTGGATTCGAACCCGAGACCCTCTGCGTAGCAGTCTGTCGGTCTCTCCACTAGGCTATCAGTCAGCGTGAGTATTTGATTGGAAACATCAACAGAATTGATTTTGTAGATGTTCTTAATTACAAAATGTTACAAATCACTGACAGTTTGTTTACATTTTCCATCTTGATTATCTGCCCGCCCACGTCACAATCGCTCTTAGGTCGAGAGAAAACGGACGTAGCACGACTAGGGGCAAGAGCGTCACCAGCCTATGGCCTTGGGGGTGGCAAGTTGATATGGAGAATGATAAAAGTATGAATTGTAGGTAAAGTCGAGAGCACATGAAGTTTTTCACTTGTACTACGAGCCTTACATCTACAGCAACGACAACCCAACCTACTAGACACCTAATGTTTTCATTTCTACAAACAAACAATTCTGTCAAAGCGGTGAGGTATGCGGGGCAAGGGGGAGGGGCTACAAAAATGCATTCTAATTGGCCGGTTCAAATTTGTGGAACGTCATAATTCATATCTAGTTTTGGGATTGGTCTTATGTATGATCACGTGTTGTCAGAAAGAGTTCGCCTTACGTCTGCCGTCTAGTAGGTTGGGTTGTCGTTGATCTACAGCTATTGTAATAATAAAGCTACGGATTCCAACGTGTAAAGTTTCACGGAACTTTCGTTGCTTTACATTTGGTAACTTATCTTCTTTGAGAACCTCTATGAGGGAGGGGAGTAAGGCAACTGCAATGACGACGCCCTTGCTTAGGGGACTTTGGCTAAGTTTGGCTTTAAACGCCTTAGGTCTGATCTGGATTCTGTAGGCGTTCGACGGGATTGATTGATTGATTGGAAATAGGAAAGTTCATGAAAGTAGGAAAACAAAAGAAATAGTAATAGGTCATCACCTTTTGAACATCAACGTTGGTTCACTAATTTAGCCTTGAAAACAGAACAGACGTTATATCATATCCGGTACTTGCCACAAGTAATAAGCCCATCCATCCGTTTCACGCATTTCACGCAAGAATATAACACTTACCAATTAATCAGTGAAAATTAATTAGCAAAGCAACATATAACATCGATAGATTTAGCACAGATTTCATAAGATTAATGAAGCGCGCTGAGTGAGGAAGCAATGAGAGAAAATATAAAGATATACTGTGCGCGCAAGGTCGATGGAGTAAATTATGTAACCGTGGAGTTGTTGTGGGTTTGCCTTTCGTTATTGCCACACTAAGATTCGTTTTTTTTTTAGGATTTATACAAGGTGGTATTTTCTTAATAATGTTAGATTTTAATACTTCTATGCCAAGTAAAGTCATTCATTTTCACCACTTTTCTATTTTAAGAAAAAAAATTCGGGCAAGCGCGAATCTGACCCGCGCACCGAGGGTTCAGTACGCATTTTACCTTATTTGAGGTTGGTGCTAATTACGCTAGTCCTCTAAATGTGTATGAGCGCCCATACAACTTAGAGGCCTTTCTTAAATGGAGTCTACTATGTATTAGGAGCACACTTAAATTTTCCACTTTTTTATTTTTTGTAATTTTTCCTTTATTCGTGCTGTAAGACCCTGCTTTTGGCCAAATTTCGTGATTCGTTGTTGAACGGGAACTACCATATAGGTTTTCGACCCAAAACCTATAGGGTACTTACGGTTGACCTAGAATTGTCAATGTTGTTTATAACCAAGGACTTACAGCACAAGTAGATAAAGGAAAAATGCCGAATGTTAAAAAAAGTTGAAAATGAAGGTTAATTTTGGTACTTAAGTACAAGTTTTCGCAAAAATCGAATTTTGACCATATCTTTTTATCGGGTTGACCCAGGACCTTGAGTTTTATACACCTAATAGGAACCATAGTACATAGACCTCAGTATCTGGTATAAATTTCAATGTGCTAGGTCCACCCGCTCTTGAGAAAATCGGTGGTGACACACGGACAGACAGACAGACAGACGGACAAGAAAGTGATCTTATAAGGGTTCCTTTTGTTACCTTGTGAGGTACGGAACCCTAAAAATGATAAGGTCATCCTAATTTTAAATGGGTGGGATTTAAGCCTCGTATGTACAAAATCAATCGTTAATCCTAAATCTGTATACATACATATAAAACTCTTGCGTTCCCGACTGGCTGACAGACAAAACTATTATGCCTAGATAATTGAAATTTGGCATGTATATTCCTTGGGCATCGTAGTGGTGCACTAAGACGTGATTTTACAAAAAGCCGACGGTATCCGGGCGAAACGGTAAAAAAAAAAGCATTATTCTAGTTTAAATCTGGGGTCCGCTTACTAGTCTAATCGGATTTGGCTGAATATTAGCTTTACCACAGAGCGACTGCCTGTCTGACCTCCGCAACCCGAAGGGACAGCAATATTCCATGGTTTAGACTAGTGTCAGTTTATTTAGAATGTACTGACGCCCTGTAACGACAATCAAAGATCTTCATGACAACCGGGACCGACGACGGCTTAACGTGCTCTCTGAGACACGGGACAAGTGATAATTAACAATTCAATACGCACACAACTCCGAAAAGTCATTGGTGCGCGCCGTAGATTCGAACCCTCTGCGTGGCAGTCTGTTGGTATATCCACTCGGCTATCGCTGCCGTCAGTCTAGTAAAATATATTTTTTTGTATTTACTTATTTAAATTGAATGCGTTTAATACATATATTTTGAAATCATCTAGAGCATAAAGTTCTTTAGTATGTAAACAAAAGCACAAAAATACAACAGTCTCTGCGCACTTCTTGTTTATTTCGGTCAATTCAAAATAGTATTTCGGAAGTAAATACTTACTTTATATTTATCTACATTATATCATTCTGCTTTCATTTGGAACAAGAATTTAATAAACTCTTCATTATGGCTTGCAGCCAGAACATACTAAATCGTCCATTACTTTATTATTATAAATTGTGTAGACTTGAGTGTATAGAATAAATATTTTACGAGATATGCGCCGTAGCATATGCAAGTACTTATTTATAAAATTAATTTTACGTCCAAGTTGCAAAAGCGCAATAGTTTTATTTTATTTCTAAAACTCTACAAATAGTTCATTAGGTAACACAAACAAAAACTAATTATTACACTACTTAGTGCATTTGTAAATTCCTTATCCCAGGCAAGACTAAAAGCCAATCTATTCTCATCTAATCTAATACTAATATATAAAGCTGAAGAGTTTGTTTGTTTGTTTGTTTGGTTGAAAGCGCTAATCTCAGGAACTACCGGTCCGATTTGAAAAGTTATTTCAGTGTTAGATAGATCATTTATCGAGGAAGGCTATAGGCTACTCCATTACATCACGCTATAAGTCACTGGAGCGGAGCAGCAGCCTTAAATAACGCGGGTGTAACCGCGGGCTCATCTAGTAAAGAATATAGTCTCTCAATGCTTAAACTACAATCGCTAATCAGTGACTTGTTTATCATTAAGCAGCTTGTGTATTATTCCGTGACCTCGTTGGTAAAAAAAACTTAATTCCACACCACAAAATACCTACCAAAAGCTCTAAAATATCACTTTGCAATTCATTTAACTTGTTCAATATAATCGTTGATTTATACGGCAGAATGCAAAGCTAGGCATTTAAATACGCCATGAAAATGTTAATGTATGTGTTGCACTTCATTTTTCGTCGGCACTGTTTACATTGTAACTAATGGTATCCCACGCTTTTGGTTGAAGCGATAGGGATAAGCTTTCACATACGAGCTAAGATAGGGGTGTACGTTTTAGAATAAAGCTGGGTGCATTTGTCGTTTTCAGATAAATATTAATGGTAGAATATTCCAAGCAATTTATACGATACTAGAGGAGCCCGCGGTTACACCCGCGTTATTTAAGGCTACTGCTCCGCTCCCGTGGCTCATACCGTGATGTTATTTAGCCCATAGCCTTCCTCGATAAATGGGCTATCTAAGACTGAAAGAATTTTTCAAATCGGACCAGTAGTTCCTGAGATTAACGCGTTCAACTAAACAAACAAACTCTTCAGCTTTATATATAGTACTAGACGATGCCCGCGGTTACACCCGCGTTATTTAAGGCTACTGCTCCGCTCCCGTGACTCATACCGTGATGTTATATAGCCTATAGCCTTCCTCGATAAATGGGCTATCTAACACTGAAAGAATTTTTCAAATCGGACCAGTAGTTCCTGAGATTAGCACGTTCAACCAAACAAACAAATAAATAAACAAACAAACTCTTCAGTTTTATATATAAGTAAGTATAACATTAGTATAAAATGTATTCATATTTAGCAACATTTTAGATGATTTTATAATAAACTAGCCTTCCTCGATAAATGAGCTATCCTACACAAAAATAATTATTCAAATCGGTGCAGTGGTTTCTGAGATTAGCGCGCTCAACCAAAGATATACAAACAAAAAATCTCTTCAGCTCGATAATATTAGTACCTACAAATGTGAATTTCAAATTATATTTATAGAGGTTGTTGGAAAAGAGTCTTTACCGATGTAGCAACCAATTACTATGAAGCTGACACACAGTTACTTAGTAGTTAGGTAGTGGAAGCCATGTACGAGGACATATCTCGGGCTATACATGGCTTCGAAACCCATTACACGGTGGTCATGGGAGATTTTAACGCGAAACTGGGCAAACGCGACGGTGATGAGCTGAGAGTGGGGCAATTTGGTTATGGGCATCGGAATTCCCGGGGTCACTTGCTGGCTAGCTTTATGGATAAGGAAGGCCTCTATATGATGAATTCCTTCTTCAAGAAGCGAGAATGCGGCAAGTGGACCTGGGTAAGTCCAGACGGTGCCACCAAAAATGAGATCGACTTTATCATGTCGACGAAGAGGCAGATATTCAATGATGTCTCCGTGATCAATTCGCTTAAAGTGGGGAGCGATCACCGAATGGTAAGTGGCACATTGAATATCTGTACAAGCCTCGAACGGTCGAGGATGATAAAGTCCACGCTCCGACCGGCACCGGTTCATATCCAAAACCCCGAGAGCTTTCAGCTCGAACTCAAGAACCGTTTCGAATGCCTGGGCGAATATGTAGATGTGGACGAGTACAGTAACGGGTTCGTGGACGCTGTCCATACAACAGGGGCTAAATTCTTTAAGCCCCAGAAAAGCAAGAGAACCAGTAAGATCTCGGGTCCGACCCTCGAGCTGTTAGAGGAAAGGCGCAAGATGGTTCTGCTATCCTCCGACGACATGCCGAAATATTGGCACCTCAACAGACAGATCTCTAAGTCTCTGACTCGCGATCTCCGCCAATACAACACAAAATGTGTTCGTGAGGCGATCGAGCAGAATAAGGGATCCAAAGTGTTCCAGAGGGATCTGTCTGTTGGGCAGAGTCAGCTGACAAAGCTGAAGACGGAAGATGGCAGAATCGTATCGTCCAAGCCTGAGCTCTTGGAGGAGATCGTAAGGTTCTATGGACAGCTATACACGACAACGCAACAACCCGCAAGTACTCCAGCGTCAGACCCTAGAGCTGGATTGACCCGACACTATACCGAAGATATCCCGGACGTCAGCATGCACGAGATTAGTGTGGCTCTCATTTGATTGAATATCACGCAGTAAAGCTTCACACTCTGTCCACCCGCCAGTTGCGCGCTAGATTAGAAATAAGAAGATGACATGCTATAATTGAGACACTTAACAAATATACACAAAATAGAGAATAGGCAAATTAATAACAATAACATAAAATATGTAAAAAAGTGTTTAAAATCACAAGTATTCAGATATGTAAATCTTGTGCGAAACGAAACGTTATAAGGCAGTTCGAAAAGTCATTGGTGCGCGCCGTGGATTCGAACCCGATACCCTCTGCATGGCAGTCTGTTGGTATATCCACTCGTCTATATTTATGCAATTCTTAAATGTCGGATACAGAATTAAGTAATGATGACGATACCTTTGTTTCTGCAACAAGTTTTAATGACAGTTTTGAAAGTATTCCTTCTCTGGGAGACATTCTCCGGTCACAATTCTCAGATCTGCCCAAGAACTTTAATGTAGTCCATATAAATGCCCAGAGTATTCCAGCCCATTTCCCTGATATGCTGGCTAACTTAGACTGCCAAAACATACACGCTGTCCTTGTTTCAGAGTCGTGGCCTATCGGCCTCTTATACTCTTCCAGGGTTTAATTTAGTTAGGAATGATCGCTCGTTCGGCAGTGGGGGCGGTGTGGCCATATACTTGCGCCACCAATTTCCTTTTAAAATAGTCAGTGTGTCCCAACAACCACCACTGTCGAATGCTGGCGAGCATCTCTTTTTAGAAATACAACTGCAACACATAAAAATACTACTAGGTGTATACTATTCGCCCTCTAATCGTATCAATTATTTTTCGTCGTTTGAAAAAATCCTGGAAGATCTCACTCCTTTATATGACCACACTATTGTTATGGGTGACTTTAATACCTGCCTTTTGAAACAAGATTCACGTGCTACCAGTTTTCGACAGGCTACAGAGTCATGTAACTTGTCAATTCTAGAATTAAATGTAACCCATCACTTTCCGAACTGTACTCCTTCTTTACTTGACCTTATTTTGGTGTCTTCTCCTAGCTTCGTTTATCAGCATGGTCAATGTACGGCAGATGCATTCTCTTACCACGACCTTGTATTTTTATCATACAAAATACGCCCCCCTAAAACAAAGCCGAAGGTAATCTTGCAGCGGAATTTCGATGGCATGGATCACAACAAACTGCGTGAGGATGCTGTTAATATAAACTGGGAACCCCTTTATTCTGCAGAGTGTATTGATGCTAAAGTGCATATACTAACAACTAAGCTGACGGAACTGTATGACGTGCATGCGCCAATACGCGCCATTAAAATGAAGCATTTACCAGCACCTTGGTTAACAGAGGATATTAAAAAGATCATGGCAAAGAAAGCTGCTGCAAAGACAAAATTGAAGCACAAACCGACTCCCTTCAATCAAGAAAAGTACGTGGCTATTAGAAATCTCTGCAACAAGGTGTGTAGGAAAGCACAACGCCAACACATTTATACATCTGTTGAAAACGGTAATCCAGCAAAAGTCTGGCAATTTCTTAAAACATTGGGAGTTGGCAAAACAAGTCATCCTTTTCCAAACAGTGTCAACCTTGATTCTCTAAATACTCATTACACTACTTCGTCCAAATTCGATGGAATTACAAAAAGAAACCCATTAGAATATCTTTCATCTTTGCCAACCCCAGATTATTCTCCCTTCTTCTTCACACAATTTACCGCTTGTGACGTTAAAAAGAGTATACTGTCAGTTACGTCCAATGCAGTCGGCAACGATTGTATCAGCCGCAAAATGATTCTTCCCATCCTTACGGAAATTCTTCCAGTCCTATGCCATATCCTTAATCATTCCGTTGCACGTGGCATCTTTCCATCAGATTGGAAAGAAGCACTGATAATTCCGTTACCCAAGAAACCTAAACCATCTTCCTTCTCAGATTTTCGACCCATATCCATACTACCCTTCCTGTCAAAAATCCTTGAACGCCTAGTTCACTCACAACTTAGTTCCTTTCTACATAAAACTGCACTCCTAAATTCCTATCAATCCGGTTTTCGCCCTGGTCACAGTACTGTCACTGCATTGGTTCGTGTAACTGATGATATTAGGCTAGGTATGGATAGTGGAAATCTTACTGTCTTGTCCTTACTTGATTTCAGCAATGCCTTTAACACGGTAGATTTTAACATCATACTTGGCATTCTACGCTCTCTTAACGTATCTCCATCGACAATTGACTGGTTTCATAGTTACCTGTTTGGTCGCCGGCAACGTATTCGCATTGACGACTCTTATTCCACGTGGTCTAATACGAATGCTGGTGTACCACAGGGTGGCGTGCTATCACCTTTACTCTTCGCGATATTCATTAATTCTATCTCAAATCTGTTACTTTCTTCCTACCACCTTTACGCAGATGATTTGCAGATCTATACACAGGCTCCCTTAAATAAGTTATCAGAAGCCTGCACTGTTATTAACACAGACTTGGCGCGTATCAGTGAGTGGACCAAGAAACACGGACTTTTAGTTAATCCTGAAAAAACTCAACTAATTATTATCGGCAGTCCCAAACTGGTCTCAAGAATTAGTTGGTCCAATTTACCGCAAATCTGTTTTGATGGAAAGAGTCTCGTTTTCAGTAAAACGGTAAAAAATCTGGGGATCTACCTCGATGAAACTTTGTCGTGGAGGCATCAAATACAAGAAGCGAGTCGCAAATTGTTTGCATCAGCAGGTTCGTTGCGTAGATTACGCAACTTCCTCCCTACTACCACGAAGATTGCGCTTGCTCAATCTCTGCTTCTGCCTATCATTGACTATGCTGACGTCAGCTATCTTGACCCCACTGAAGAGCAGCTGGATAAACTTGAGCGTCTTCAAAATTTTTGCATACGATTTATATTTGGACTGCGCAAATATGATCACGTCTCTGATTTTCGCAACAAACTCAAGTGGCTGCCAATTCGTCTTCGCAGGAATACTCACATTCTTACAGTGTTATATAATGTTCTATTTAATCCCAGAACTCCCTTTTATCTCAAAGAACGATTTAAGTTCCTTCATGACACACATATAAGGTCCTTAAGGTCGTCTGAGGATCTGACTCTGGAGATGCCGAAGCATTCAACTAATTACTACGACAAATCTTTCACTGTCCAAGCTGTGCGCTTATGGAATGCTTTACCACTAGAGTTACGAAGAGCAAACACTATGAATACATTCAAAGGTATGTTAAAAAACCATTATTTAAATCCTTAAGATTTTAGAGACATTAATTTACTTCACTAGTTATTATTACAGTATCTGTATTGTTTAGTATGTATAAAGATATTTATTGCATGTGCATACATTATGTATGTATCGTATATATGTAGGTATATAATGTATTATATATATGTAGGTATATTTATTTGGTTTTGTATGTATATATTATGTATTGTATTGTATTTTAAAATTGAATTATTTACTTAATATAATACTACACCATCACCATAATATTGCTTAAAACATTCCTGTCCATCCAAAGGTTGCCTGGAAGAGATCGCCCTTGGTGATAATGCCGCCGTTTGTACATAAATCGTAGTTTTAAGTCACTTTAATAATGTACTGTATTTTGGTGTGCAATAAAGTATATATCTATCTATCTATCTCGAAGAACCGATGGCCGTTGGGGCAGAAAGGTTCAGGAGTGGCGACCACGTACCGGACGACGCAGCAGAGGTAGGCCCCCCGCAAGGTGGACCGACGATCTTGTCAAGATCGCGGGAGGCGGTTGGATGCGGGCGGCTCAAGACCGGTCTGTGTGGAGAACCTTGGGGGAGGCCTATGTCCAGCAGTGGACGTCGTTTGGCTGATATGATGACACACAGTTACTTTTTGAGATATAATCTGTCTTCTAAAACCAATGATATTCTAAAACCAAGAAAAAGGTAGATACGTTACCTACGTAGTAATCAATCCGTAGAAACGGTACACTAACGCACACATCGATAACTCCATATTTTATTTTCGATTGACAAGATGTGTCGGTAGGGAAGGTTTCACCTTGACGCCGGCTTACGACGTCACACACACATATGTCCGACTTGCCAACTGGCTTATGTTTAGCGTCCTGCTTTTGGAACGCCTTTAAAATATCTACTTCTTTTTACGTTTTTAACATCATTGTATAAAACCCTCATATCGTTCCACAAACGTTTGAGAACATCGGGAAACAGCGTCAAACATTGTGGTTCGTCTTTTTCCTAGTTGTACCTACGTAATGCGTACTTCAATTTGCTCAACCATTTAGGTTGCCACAGGTGGATTTGAGTTTTCAAGCAATTTAACTCGCATACATTTAATTTAGCTCCGTTGGTAGTCGACTTGTTGTCTCGCAATCTAATATGTTGTGACCAACGTTTAGTCTGTAAGGAATGTAAGTAAGGCTTTTTATTTTATTACTAGAGGATGCCCGCGGTTACATCCACGTTATTTAAGGCTACTGCTCCGCTCCTGTCGCTCAAAGCGCGACTTTATATAGCCTTCCTCGATAATGGCCTAACACTGAGAGAATTTTTGAAATCGGTCCAATACTTTCTGAGATAACCCTAGGGTGCATAGGGTTCCCACCATGAACTTAGGGTCCCAAGCCAACCTCACCTGCAAGTGGTGCACCTGCCGATCAACGAACGAGGCTCGGGCAATCAAAATATCCCGATAAGCGGCAATAAGCTCGCCACCTATTACGTGGGATCAAAACACTGGCGAAAAGTGGGCGTTTAATATGCCTCTGCCGGTAGGCAGAGGCATATTGAATGAAGGGGAATAATGAAGGGGTACCTTCGGGGAAACAGGCGTGAGTCTATGTATGTATGTACTGTCTAAGATAAGCGCGTTCAGCAAAACAAACAAACTCTTGAGCTTTATATATTACTATAAGAGTATAAGATTGGATAGCCTATTTTATGAGAAAGGCTATAGGCTATATAACATCAAGTCACGCGTGTGTAGTAGTGGCCCTAAATAGCCACGCATTCAGCTATTTACAATACTCCACAATATATTTTCTATTTTCCCACCAATGTTCTTAACCTCAAACAAATACTATTTACTTAGTACAATTGCATTACAGATTGCTAGCTACAACTGAGACCGATTTAATACCCATCTGTTTAAAAGATTAATAATCTTATATTTAGCCGAAGTTCTTCAGTATTCGAATTTTTCGGTAATCAATCAATGTAATGCCATTGGAAAGACATGAATAGCTACGCTTAAACATGGTATATACGTCTGTAGTAGTTACGAAAGTACCCACTGACAGATATATTGCAAATATTGCAATATATAAACTGCATTCCTGCATGGGGTGGAGCTTCAAAATCAAACTTCTTAAAAGTTGAAAGAGCACATAGAGCCACACTTAAAGTTATGACACGGAAACCCTTCCGTCACCCCACAACACAACTATACCATGAATGCAGGGTCTTAACAGTTCGCCAACTTTATGTTCTTCGATGTGTTTCGAGAAAACATATTAGTGTCACCCTACCAAATCCTCATAAACGTACAAATCTAGTCGTTAGCTCACATCATAACACCACTTTTGCACAACATCAATATTATATTCGAAGCACGTACATATATAATAAAGTTCACAAAAAAATTAACATATCAAAATTAAATAAACTTGAACTAAAGTCAATGATCACGGAGTGGCTTCTTATGCAGGACTACGATGAAACAGAGGCCCTTCTTGCATTCATCGCATAAGAACTATCCTTCCATTATCTAATTCACCAGATTTATACACAAACATACATATGTGCGAGCATGCATGTGCACGCACACACACATACATAAACACACACCCTCATACACTAAATTAAATGTAAACTCAATTTAAATTTAATTATAAAAAAATTCACTTTTATACTTATTTTCTGAGACTTGTAGCAAAACATAATAAGTAATCTTTAGTTGTACAACATTTGCTTCACACTCGCTATATGTCATAATTCATAAATGTAAAGTAGGTATAGTATATTTTAAAACTGTTCCTTAAGATACAAGTATAACCTAGTTTAAGGCACAGTGCTATTTTCGTGTATGATATTAGCAGCTTTATTATAGTTAATGTGATTCTGTCTATCAACTATAATCTTGTTTTCTACAAGCTGTATCATTACTTGTTGATAAACAAAAAAAAAATGAAAGGTAGTGCCCTTGGACATATAATTATGTCTAATTCGTAGTATAGGTATTGTTAATAAATAGGGAGAGGTTTGATTAAATATATCGTCCGTGTGGTGACGGATTAAGAATTCAGATTGTCACCACCCCATATCATCCCATGAGTGTCGTAAGAGCCGACAGTGGGACCATATTATGCAGAGAACAGCAATGTAAGAGAAGGAAAAATTAATACAAACCCTATACCAACCCGTTTGGCCAGCGTGGTATAATTGGCCAATTTCTCCTTTCAAAGGAGAGGCCTAGTCCAGCAGTGGACTGTCAAAGGCTGATGATGATGATGGTTAAATATCGCTGTTGTTTAAAGAAAGTCACAATATCTTTGAAATATAACTAACGCTAGTTCACGCAATGTAATAGACAATATAAAACATCACTATCCGTATTTAATTTTCATATTGCACGGAATGTGCATAAAATAATTTACTGCAATATACTACTCTATGCAAAAACCTTAAAAACTGAATAAATAGAACGAACCTCTTTATTTCACTGATCATAAAAATACAGATTTAGACGAAAATATTAACATGTCAGAATCACACGAATGTCCATTCCCAAAACCATCAAAGCAATAACCGTTCATCAAGTGAATTAAATAAAATTAACATGTAAATAGATCAAGACATCCTTACAGAACCAAGAAACACCTACCTGGAAAAGTCTGCCACGGATATTTTAAAGTTATCTATCTACAGGAAACGATAGACTCAGCGAAAGATGGGGGGACAAAAGCGTAAGTCAAATGTGTAAATAGTCAATAATATTGAAGATCTATGTATTTATCTACCATCATCATCATATCAGCATGACTTTTATTACCTATATCTATACATCGTCCTATCATCATGCGCCCTGTCTGTAATGTATGAACACAATGATGTTACAAAAGTAAATTGAAGATGAGCACGATAAATTTAAAAACAACTCAACGGTTTTTTGAATGGTTTTCTCTAATGGGTACCTAGGTAACTAAGGAAGGATGGAAGATTTCGGTGTTTAATTTGAGCTATCGGACCCGTGGGCAAAGTCTACACATAGTTTACATAACATAACATAAACTCACGCCTGTTATCCCCGAAGGGGTAGGCAGAGGTGTATTACACACCCACTTTTCGCCAATTATGTTTCGGTCCCAATGTAATAGGGGGCGAGCCTATTGCCATCTACCGGGCACATTTTTAAGAGCATATACATATACAGCGTTGTTTACATATGACAGAATCTATAGTTGGTGCCACGAGAAGATAGACTTTTTGTAAACAAACATTCAGGGCCTCACAACCTTTTTTCAAACAGTTGTGTTTCAGATTTTATACTTTTTGAATAGTCTTTTTTTTCAATGCCTAATTATGCCACTATGTTTTTTTAATTTATATCGTTTAGTTTTACTGAAATAAAAATATTTGATTTTGTGTTTGAATGGTCAAATGTTCATAAATTGGCCGATATTTTGTTGTTTTACACATGTATGTTAATGATAGAGTACATACATGTTACTCTATTATTGACATGATTTTTTTTTTAATAGGCAATAAATAATTTGCTCAAAGTAGCCTACCTATCCTAAAATATTAAATTATTGACCAAAAATGAATAATATTACAGATACCTAGCTTTTGCATTGCATAAAAAATTCTAGGCATGTAGATTTTACGTTGTTTGTGAATGAAATCGTTAGAATGAACTTAAACAAAATCCTTGAAAACGCAAGTTCTTTTTTAGGTAAAATAATTTTCTGTGCGACTAATAGTTTACCATCTGCTATTCTGCACCCGCTTTTTCGAGATGCCGGCAGCGGGAGGAGCGTTGCGATCCTATAAACTTGTATTTAACACTTTACATTTACCGCTTCTTAACAACAAAAAAAATTACTTAATTTTGTCCTCTGATAAATGCATGTGTTAGCCGTGTGGTTGACGGCATAGAATACAAGTGTCACCACCCCCTATCTTCCCGTGGGTGTCGTAAGAGGTGACTAAGGGATAACACGATGCAAATACCATCTTTGCGTAGAGACGGAAAACTCGACATCAAACCCTATACGACTGCCTCGTTGGTCTCGCGGCATAAATGTGCGCGTGAGATCGGGAGGTCCCGGGTTCGATTCCTGGGTCGGGCAGTGTTATTGGATTTTTTTGTCACGAAATTCTCAGTAGCAGCACGGAGTCTGGAAATGTGCCCGGTACGGCAATAGGCTCGCCCCTTATTACGTGGGACTAAAGTATAGGTATCTGGCGAAAAGTGGGTGTAGAAATACACCTCTGCCTACCCCTTCGGGGATAAAAGGCGTGACGTTATGTATGTATGTATGTATAAATGCATGTTAAGCCCAAGAATGTAACATTTCAATGAACTAACTCCAAATGTTGACATTCTAGGCGTCAGTACCACAAAATATTATAAGAGCCTGTTGACAGCGCATAACATCGATAAAAACCCGATCCATTGACATATTGGTTTCCAATAACAGGTATCTATGTACCGTTGCGCTCATTGGATTTGACATTATTAGTTTTTGACAGAACTATCGCTAAGTCACTTAGTAGAAATTCTTTGTTTACAAAAAGTCTATGTTCTCGTGGCACGGACTATAGATCGTTATCGATTGCGGGTTTCACTTTTTCCAGGACTTAGGGCATCAAACTCCTTGTCCTAAATAGACATTGCTGCCAAACCTGTCTATACAGGTAAAATAAATTACCAAGTGGAAATGTAGATTGGACTGGTCTTAAAAATATGACTAATATTTACATAACAGGTCTATACCGACAGTCTGTCATACAGAAGGAATCGGGTTCGAATCCAACGGCGCGCACCTCTGTCGTTTTGAACTTACTATTGTTATTTATCGCTTGCTCCGTACCTCGGAGAGGTCTTT
Source organism: Euclidia mi (assembly GCA_944739405.2). Lineage (NCBI taxonomy): Eukaryota > Metazoa > Arthropoda > Insecta > Lepidoptera > Erebidae > Euclidia > Euclidia mi. The sequence goes on from OX123203.2 coordinate 34,376,414, forward strand.
AAGCTGTTGGTCCCGGCTGTCAAAAATATCTTAGACAGTCGTTATAGGGAATCAGTACCTATGAAAAAAACTGACACTAGCCTGAATCCTGGAATATCGCTATCCCTTTGGGTTACGGAGGTCAGACAGGCAGTATATAATATTCAGCCTATTCCAGTTAGGCTAGTAGGTGGACCCCGACGTGTAACTGGCATAACGGTAGTAGAATGATGGGTTTATTATGTAATTATATGTAATTTCTTAAACATCCCATGGCATTTGGCTTACACAAACTTTATCGTCATCTGATGTACATGTCACAAAATGTTAGTTTTTCAAATAACGGATTGGCAAACTAAGTGTAGACGCCCTCCGGCAAGGTGGAGTGACGATATACGCAAAGTGGCTGGCAGTGGCTGGACATAAAAAGCCGAAAATCGGGCTCAGTGGCGTGCCCTTGGAGAGGCCTAGATCCAGCAGTGGACTACGGCAGACTGATAATGATGATGATGAAATAACGGGCTCCTCCGCGTAGTGTAGTTTATTGCCCGTTCTTTCTCATGGTTCTACGCCCTTGCTTTGCAAACGTGGCAGTAAATGTGATTGTAGTCTTTAAGTAATTATTTTATACATTTATGATTTTGACGTCCATAAGCGTCACATTGTGACCCAAATGAATAAAGGATTTTGACTTGACTTTCGTGACGGATACAAAATGTGCCTACCCGATTTCATCCTATGGGTGTCGTAAGAGGGGACAAGAATAATACAAAGCCAATCAGGAGAGGCTTAGGTTCAGCATTGGACTGCAAAAGGCTGTAAAGGAACAGATCACTTAAGCCTCGCCTATCCTTGCTTAGTCGGAAGAATAAAATGTAAAGTAAAAAAGCAATAACTCCATCGACGTCTCATCATCAGCCTTTAACAGTCCACTGCTGGACCAGGCCTCTCCTTTGAAAGGAGGAATTGGCCTACTATACCACGCTGGCCCAACAAGTTGGTGTAGGGTTTGTATCAAGTTTTCCTTCTTTACAGTGCTGTTCTCTGCATAATATGCTCCCTCTGTCGGCTCTTACGACACCCATGGGATGAGGTGGTGTGGGTCCGTATTCTTAATCCGTCACCACACGGACCACCATCGACTTCTATGTACTTACTAATGCTTGTTTCAGGACTGAGCGATATAAAATGTGAAGACTTATCAGCCTTTGCACCCCAAGGGTGGCCGGAATTCGGCAGTATCATCGGGCACTGTCTCGGCTACTGTTGCTTGTTTGCCTTCAAATGTGCTGTCTACTTCTGGTACCTTATCTTTGGCTTAGCATACGTCACCTTCCAGGTAGGATGTTGTTTCTTGTTCTGTTCGTAAGCATGTCCGAAAAATATAGAAAAGCAATCCTTTTTAGTGGTCCAGTAAAAATGTTGAAGAAAATAATATCTTTTCCGTTATTACATAATATTAGTATTCCCTTATTACAACTGTCAATGAATGTAAAATGTTATGTTTTAAACTATAGTCTGTAATAATTTTGGTCTATATGGTACTACATAGTTACATAGGTGAAAATAAACCTTTCATGCAAATTACTGTTTTATTTTTAGTTAAAAATGAGATAAAGTAGGGCCGGTGCCCATATTTGATCTATCCATGGATTTTGCTACTAGAGATAGATACATATTTGACATATTTTGTATGGAGCTTATATCTAATATGCATCTCTTATAGCATTGTTTCTTTTTAAAGGCTACCCTTTCTCTAGCAGTGAATATTTTAGGGCTGTGGGAGGTATTACAAGCATTTAGCCAACAGTCACAAAAACACCCTTTTTGTTTATTTCATTTCGTGTGAGTGCGTGGCCAACAAAAACACCCTGATAGGCAGACACTGATTTATTGAAACGAGATTCAATATTGAGACTTAACTTTGCAATAATAAACCTTACCAAAGCCGGTTTTTTCATAACCTTTCGGTGTCAAAATCAATTCACCATCTTAGCCATACACTTTATCAAAACAATTATGAAGGATAAGCAACGATGCAAACTTACGGCAAGTTTCAAAATTCGATCTATCCATGGATTTTGAGATTCCAGATACGTTTTTGACATATTTTGTATGAAGCTTATGTCAAAAATGAATCTAAAATCTCAAAAAATGGACGGATAGCATATTGAATTCAGCGGTTAACCGCATAACTCCGAAAGCAACCCTCAAGGGTAAAGAAGTTACCGCGACTTAAATATCACAAGTGGACATGTCTGACAAGCGATATCGATCACGTAGGGGAAAAAGTATAAATGTGTTTATACTGTTATGATTGATCATCGGCAAACGTGCCCGTGAACTTGAGACTTGGCATTGATCACTGTCGGGTTGCGGCTTAGTATGTCGGGAAAATGGTAAAAAGTTGTGTGAAAAATGACGCAATATTTGTGAAAATGTTTTATTGAAGCTAGGCCGACAAAAATTATCTGTTTTCTTCGTGCTACATCCATGGTTTACGGGCTATCTGAGAGCATTGCGGTGGAGTACTAGTTTCTTAAATGAACATTTTGCTAATAGTTTATGATTCCTGTCTGTACTGGAAGCCCAGCAGGTAAATTCTAAAATTTGCAAAATTTTTAAATTTTATGTTGACAGCCTCGTTGGTCTCGCGGCATAGATGTCCGCGTGGGATTGGGAGGTCTCAGGTTCGATTCCCGGGTCAGGCAAAGTATTATTGAGTTTTTTCGTTAGGAGATTCTCAGTAGCAACACGGAGTCTGGTAAGGCGAGGTTGCAGTACTTTTTAAGATTTTTGAACGTCTGAAAGTCCCATGAACTATGATATTTTTAATGAATAAAAATTAAAGTATAAAAGTTGAACATATCTTCTAGTAAATCGTAAAGATAGAAACACGATTTGGAATGATTGGTTCGATAAAAAAAAATGTCAAACATGGCACTAAATCACAATTTTAAACGTGTACTGCGTAGAGATTCCATAATGAATTTATATGAAAGTATCATCAATAGAAACAGCTCTTTATTTTAAAATAAATGGTAAAAACAGATTTCGTAATTTCGTTATAATTTTTCTCCAAGAAAAAAAATAGTCAAAATGTTGGCATTATATCGCTCGCCGGCCGTTCATCAGTGCCTGTCTAGGCGTGATTGAGGGCGGACGTACGTCGTTGCTCCGCAAAATCCCCCTCCACCCCCGCATGTACGTTTTCGCAAAAGTACAAAGTAATTCGTATTCCAAACTCAATCGTTCAAACCATAGACATAAGTATATACAATAGTAAGAAACAGGTAGACAGGTTACTAACAAGGTATCATGACGGAGCTTACGAGTGGCACGCATCGCGAAAAGCGTACGCACACTAATATAAATATGTCAAAACGACACACTAAGAATTAGATAAGAAGTGTAAGTGAGATAGCACATCTAATCGCAAGCGCGAAATAGAGATAAACATATACTCTCTGGACCGAAGCGCATTGTGACATCATGCTGACCGTTTCACAAACAATAATTTGACTCAGATGCGACATGATCACTTTGTCTGTCTTGAGTAAATTCAATTCGCCTCAAAGTAAATTTGATTAATTCATTTAAGGTAGGGAAATAAAAAGTCGAAGTGATTTATTTATAACATTTATTAAAAAAGTACATTTCATTCAATGGAAACCTAAAACAGTACGTTAATATAAAAACTGTGCGCTGCGGACCCACCGTAGCCCTGGCAATACCCCTGGGGTATGGTGGGTCTTTTAAAGCTTAACCGTACTCCTGGCTGAAATGCTCGTAGTGTTATACCAACGTGCTACGTGGACATTAAACTGAACAGTGTTATCTCTCGTATGATAATGACTTACTACTTACGTTTTTGTATTTTTAGACAAGCGAAGACAAGCGCTAGTACGATGATATAGTGCAACAAGGAGATAAATTAGAGAATAAAACGTTTAGGTATTACTGCTAATGGTTATAATGCTTTGTATATTATAGGTATAATCTGTGGTACTGTTGAAGACCCGTCATCATCATCATCCTTGCTCTGTCGAATCATTCCCACTAGTTCTATTGAACAGTTCTATGATAGAACTAGTGATACTTTTTTTCCCACTAGTTCTATTAGCACAACTTGATGAGAAGAATAGAACTAATGGGAAACAGTTATAGGAAATTTACCACTAGTTCTATGTATGTTTTACAAGGGTAGTGTCACAACATCGCGCTCACAAATCCGAATAAATATGTATTTATAAAAATGTGTTAAACGAATGAACGTCTACAAAACAATTGAACGTCTACAATACACATGAACGTCTACAAAACAAATGAACGTCTACAAAACAAATGACTACCAGAAAGTGATCAGCTATCGATAGTGATTGCAAAAAACAGGTGCATGCGATTTTCGACCTTATTGACAATTCATGACAAACTTTTTTTTTTATTTTTCTCGCTTTCTGGCAATATTAGGGTAATAAAAATATAAATTCTGACTAATGTCAATTAGGTTGAAAATCGCATGCACCTGTTTTCTGCAATCACTATCGATAGCTGATCACTTTCTGTAAGTCATTTGTTTTGTAGACGTTCATTTGTTTTGTAGGCGTTCATTTGTTTTGTAGACGTTCATTTGTTTTACACATTAAACAAATGAACGTCTACAAAACATATTTATTCGGATATATGAGCGCGATGTCGTGACACTACGGATCATTCCCAGTAGTTCTATTGAATACCCTTGTAAAAACATACATAGAACTAGACTGGGACATTTCCTATTACTTATCCCATTAGTTCTGTTCTCCTCATCAAGTTGTGCTAATAGAATTAGGACAGTTCTATCATAGAATTGTTCAATACTACTACTATACTGGGAATGATCCCACAAAATAGTAGAACTTGAAATTAACGAACTGAAATTAATAAACTAATTACACAACAATATTATCTGGGAGTACGGTTAAGCTTTGAAAGACCCACCATACCCCCAGGGGTACTGCCAGGGGTACGGTGGGTCGGCAGCGAAAACTGTGTACAAGTACAATCTACTTAGTTGTTTAACACTAAAAGGAGAAAAACAAGAACAAGTGAATGGACTTTGATCATCCGTCAATGTTTGTAACTTACGTATGATTTTGTATTTCTATAATAATAACTAGCTGATCCGGCAAACGTTGTTTTGCAATTTTTTTTTTTTGAAAAATAGATGTTGGCCTATTCTCATAGATACCGGATAAGCACAAAAAAAATCATCAAAATCGGTCAAGCCGTTTCGGAGGAGTATGGGAATGAAAACTGTGACATGAAAATTTTATATAATAATAATATATTGTGTTGATTCAGCCTCAAATCACTTTTATTACTTGACAAAAACACACATCAGTATTTTATTATTACGAATGTTCCATCTGGATACTTTGTTTTTTAGTCTTTGAACACGCAAAATACTGCTTCTCTTTTACCCTCGCTAAATGCCAATTTTTTATTCACTCTATTATTTGTGATACTGAATTTATTATAAATTGAAAATAAAACGTTGTAGTATTGTAATACTCATGAATGAGAAGTGATTCCATAACTTTTTGTCATTTTCCTACTATAGTTTAACTACTTTATCAAAATCTCATTACACACGACGGCATTTTCAAATGTAACGTACACACATGCGAGTAAAAGAGCGAGCGCTTCCGACCGCAGCGCGTACGCGACTAAAGCCAAATAAGACATTTAGAAAAAAAAAGTTTGTCATGAATTTGTCAGTTTTTAATGTGCCACTTTTGAAGTTCGCATAACTCATCTACGGTTTTTTTACGCTGCGCTGTGGCACACGCACACACGAAACCCCCCCTCCCCTCCCCGCGCTCACTCGCTGACGCCACCGCCGTGTTTTTGTTTTTGCGGGGGGTGAGGTCGAGCTACGCACTGTACTGCAACCTCGCCGTAATGTGCCCGGTACGGCAATAGGCTCGCCCGGGGTGGCTCGAATGACGACACCATTCCCACCCGCACGCAAAATACACGCCAAGACGATGAGTTGCGGAAACAGCCCGCCGTGCCATCAAGTATCAAGTAGGCGCGCCCCCTATTACGTGGGACCGAAAAATTAATGGCGAAATGTGGGTGTAATAGTAATATTCTATACCTCTGTCTAACCCTTCGGGGATACACGCGTGAGTCCATAAAAAAAATATTTTAAATTTTGTTAGGCAATGTGAAGGTCTCGACTTCCCGGGTTACAAGGCGAATGTCTTGGGTCTCAAGTAGTGGGACAGCACTAGGATGATAATACCTAATGTATTTTGTAGAAAACTTACTGGCAAAGTTAACATACCAGTCAGGTACAGTCGAACAGTATAATCAAAACTCTGGGTTCAGATATTTGACACTAATTGCTAACCGGTGAAGGAAAACATCGTGAGGAAACCTGCATGCTGCATGTCTGAGAGTTCTCCATAATGTTCTCGAAAGACATGTGAAGTCTGCCAACCCGCACTTGGCCAGCGTGGTGGACTATGGCTAAGGCCATAGTCCACCACGTCCCTTCTCATAGTGAGAAGAGGCCCGTGCCCAGCAGTGGGACAGTGTAAAGGGCTGATGATGCTAGACCAATGTTGTTATCGAAGAAGCTAATCTCTTTTTATAACACTCTGTCTGCTTTCTTCTTCTTGGAAATAAGTAAATAAACTTTGATACACAAAAAAAAATTATTAATCTTCAAGCCCTGAGAAAACATTCTATATTTATAACACGCTTCATAACTTTTCAAAATTATGTTTATAAATCAGTTTACTCATACTAAATTCGAGGCTGCTATCCAAATGACACGGTTTTGAACCAAACACGCAAAACTGACACACAGTGGATACATAAATCACAATACTTACTGACTTTAACTAGAAAAGTACCGCGAATGTTTAGAAATGTACACAGCTCAGCTATTTACTAAAATGTACGCGGGCTCATAAAACGTTTTACAGCACGTTACTGACCTCTTAACGCGTAAGTTCATGAGTTGTTTTATGCGCTCAATTCATGGATAGACTCCCTTCGTGGTCCAGTGGATAGCATATGCGACTGCTGATCGGAGGTCCCGGGTTTGATTCCCGGGTCGGGCAAACGTGTTACTGGGTTTTTCTGAATTCGTAGTAGCAGCACGGAGTCTGGTGATGTGCCCGGTAACGGCAATAGGCTCGCCACCTATTGCGTGGGACCTAAAAAAGTTCATGACGAAATGTGGGTGTGTCTACACCTCTCCCTACCCCTTCAGGGATACAGGCGTGAGTCTATAAAAAAAATTCATGGATTCGCCAGTCGCCATGAGTCAGCTGGTCAAATGCAAATCTACACTTCCATGCTAATATAATAAAGCTGAAGGGTTTGCTTGTTTGGTTGGTTGATCGCGCTTATCTCAGGAATTTATATGGAGTTTATATCAAATCTGTAGTCGTTAATTTCATGGAAAGATATTAGAAACAAATTTTAAAAAACAGATTAAAACTATGGTAGTTACTATACTGTTGCGCGTGTCTTTTGCTTGTTATCAGAGTAGCATGGTAGTTCTTTGATCTCACCAAAATAAAGAATAAGTGCTGAGAAAATTGTCTATAACATTCATCTATCACTTGCAATAAAAAATAATTTTTGACTGATACTAAATAAAATTCAATTATATCATTGACTTATCTATACACATAAATAAAATTGGAGTGTCTGTTTGTAATATTAACATAACCGCTTTTTACTAAATGCATATGGATGTATACACACGGTACATATACCGAAATGACATTTGTTACAATTTTTGTCTGGCCTTCTGTTTGTTTGTTTTCGCTTATCTCTGGAACAACTGGACTGATTTTGACGGGACTTTCACTGTCGGATAGGTGAAGTACCAAGGAGTAACTTAAATTAACCGGGTACGCGAAGTAGTTCCCTCAGAACGCGGGTGAAACCGCGAAACAGCTAGTGCTAATTCAAAAGGGATGCTGAAGATCATGCGAAGTGGAGGATGTACAGTCGAACAACTTCTCGCTAGACCACCATAAGGGCGAGAATCGCTCAGCAAGACATCGTCGCTTCCAGTGCTACTTTACACGCACATTGACACTCGTATACAAAACATGTTTCTAGTGTGCTTCGACTCTAGCGAGCCACGGGAATTTTTCAAATTGGTCCACCGCCGACTTGTTTGATTGTACAGCTGAAAAGCAAATACCGGGCGGACCCCGGTGTTTGCTTTAACGAAGGAAGACGAAGGTCTTGGAACGCAACTGGGACGGCGCTAGGATGCTTTAGTATATTGTTAAAAGATAATTGTGATCATTTAAGAAAACACATATTTTACGTCGTTACTCTCATATTATTTTTCTTAAAATTATATTTACTTTCTTCTGAAAACGTTTATGACCAACATGAGAAGCAACATAGACACATAAATCACCAAGCTTAGAATTGCAAATCACAGAATCGTTATAAAAATGATTCATAGCAGTCAAAGTCTCGTTATGAGAAGAACTAGTTCAATGCGCGAAAAATTTGGTTTAACGATCTAAATTTCTCGGATAATCTGGGCAGCTTTTCTTTCCTAGCATAAAGATTATAGTTTAAGTGCTTTCAGTTGACTGCAATGCAGCTATAGACTAGTGGAGATACCAACAGACTGCCATGCACAGGTAATCGGATTTGATTCCACGGCGCGCACCACCGATTTTAGGAGTTATGTGCGTATTGTGTCGTTAATTAATCGCTTGTCCCTTACCTCGCAAACACCTTTCTTCGGAATCTTTCACAGTCATTATATGGAATTACTACCTCTGAATAGCTCTATCGATTATGAGAGACTCTATCGATTCGATATATGTATAATCGAATAAACTAACACTCAAGTGGCATAAAGACTGCCTCGTTGGTCTCGGGGCATAAATGTGCGCTTGGGATTGGGAGGTCTCGGGTTCGATTCCCGGGTCGGGCAAAGTGTTATTGGGATTTTCCGTTAGGAAATTCTCAGTAGCAGCACGAAGTCTGGTAATGTGCCCGGTACGGCATTAGGCTCGCCCCCTATTACGTGGGACCTAAAAAAGTCATGGCGAAATGTGGGTGTAATATTACACCTCTGCCTACCCCTTTGGGGATACAGGCGTGAGACTATAAATAAATATAAATAAAATAAACTAACACTAGTCTAAACCAATGAACATTGCTATGCTTTTGGGTTACGGAGGACAGAGATTCAGTCGCTCTGTATAAAAGCTAATATTCACTCAGATCCGCTTAGACTAGAAAGCGGGGTTGCAACTGGTTTAATGCTAGGGAGATGATGAGTTACTAGTAAAATAGCGCATGCTGAAACAGTTACCCAGCAATTCTGTTAAACCTTCTTTGTCTGCAAGTTGACTATAATTTTAGATACGCAAATGCTTAATCTTAATATATAAAATCCTTGCGTTACTGACTGACTGACAGACAAGCTACAGCCAAAACTATTAGGCGTAGGAAGCTGAAATTTGGCTTGTATGTTCTTTGGGGACCGTAGGGGTGCACTAAGACGGGACTTCCCGAAATTCCCACGGGAACGGGCAGAAACGGTTAAATTTAAAAAATGTGCGGGCGTAGCTGCGCGCTTCATCTAGTTCATACTATTTTTCAAAAGTCCCAGTTACCTTCATCATTTAAATTTATCTATTTAGCTACTTATCTACATTAAACTCTTTATCAACCTTGATTTTAAGACTAAGGATATTCTAATCTTCTTTTTTCATTTTCGTGTGTGTACGACCGACCAACTCAGCTGTCGGAGTTTACAGACCACCGCCTGAAGGCCTCCGACAGGACCTAAAGATTCTAAGATAAAAACCGTGACCGACAGCTTTACGGTCTATTCTATTGTATATACCGTAGAATAAAATTGTATAAAACTCAAAGATCTCCAAACCCCTAAGATGACATTGAACGAACCACAAACCTAGAGATAAAGCAGTTAACGACGTTGTTAAAAGAATATAATAGGTTTAATGTTTTTATTATTGCTACAAAAGACGCAGAGTTTGCACAGAAACCGTTTGTAAACCTCTTGTGGTTGTATGAGACGACGAGAATTTTATTATTTATTTAATGTTTAGCTGACTTATTGATCAGTCGTTTTGAGAACAAAAATCTGGGTTGTTTGGTGATCGTAGTTTATGCCTACGCAAACACCAGGGCGTATGTATGTATAATTTTGGATTAAATATCGACATCATTTTCTTTGAAAACAGTCTGCTAAATTGGTCATGTTTGTGTTATTTTCAAGTACTCATCAACAACGTGTGAAAAATATTACATATGTAGTTTATAAGATACGATGGGACAGATAAACATACATGACATAAATTTACTGCTAAAATGAAGTCCTTGTCGCTTTGCCGTAGACAGGTAAAAAATATGTATTCCTCCTATGTACATAAGTATATCTAAAAACATGCAGTTAACAGTGATACTCCAGCATATTCCATTAAAATGTAGGTACCCTATTAGCACGGAGATCGCCGTGACCCAGTAGAGGACACGGCGCTGCACACCTTGGCAGAATGCCCTGCTTGGGCATCGCAGCGCCGTGACCTAGTCGCGGCGATAGTAGTGGTTATAATATATTAGTCTATGGTAGTGGTCGACCTCTCGCTTCAGACCTTGATTCGTTCCATGGTCCGGCGTGAGATGTGTTGGGACGCCGCCCGCCGCCTCCTTTTGTGAGACGGTGATGTCGATCAAGGAGGCGGCGGAGCGGGATAGGGAGCCCACGCGACCTGTCTCCACCCGTAGAACCCGGCGTCGTCGTCAGAGGGTGCTCAACGATCTCCGGCGGCGGCCACCGTGAGTACACTCCAGCGGGCAGCGGGCCTGTTGGACCATCCGCCGTCAGCTAGGCCCGAGAGGCGGCGCACGTGTTCCGCGTGCGCCTCTCGTAGCGCTAGTAGACTACGTCGTTCTTTTCCGCTCGTAGCACAGAATATATACAAGTACTATAGTACTCGTAGTATAAAAGAGGATGTATAAGGACAAGTATGATGGATGCAGACGGAGGCATGTGAGAGACGGGGCCCAGCGGGTCAGCTTAGGCGGGGTCGAAGCAGTAATGTTAACGTAGTTCCCGTGACCCTGCCATTTAATGGGATCGGATAGAGGAACACCATAGCGGTTTTAGTGGGTAGTCCTGGCGCTTCTCGGCGGTCAGTCCCACACTCTCCCTCGCCTCAGCCGCTTTAGGGGCCCAGCCTGGGGGGGTTAGCCCGTAAATAGTTTGGTGTCCACCATGAATCAAAAAAAATAAAAAAAGGTAAGCAAAGTGAAAGGATCGTTGAGAATAATGTATTAATTGTCATTGTCTAAATCGATCTGAAAATGCTAGAAGGTTTCCTCTCAATGCGTCGTTTTTCAATTAGGACGATGATCTCAATTTGATTCTATGTTTTTTGTGTTTCTTACCTAAGAACTTCGTTATTGTTAAATGATTTAATTATTTTTCCCTTTGAATGGACATACGTTTACCTGATCCTATTAACGTTTAAGAAATTAAAATAAATATGAATTCGGTCTTTCGTATCGTGAAGTGTATCTATAACTCGAAGTGTATATAATTGTTTTATGACTCGTTAAAGCGTATTATTTCTTTTATGAATGTATCTTCACTAACAAAATAATGTTCGCCACCCCAGTCCTAATGTAAATTACACCAACAAGATTTACTGTAGAAGTGTAGACAGTAAACCTAGACAAGCCTGCTCAAAAAGTTTAAATCATAGTTTATACTATTAACATGAACTAACGACACAACTTGCTAACTTATGGTTTCAGTAACTACATAAGTTATTCGAGAGCCTAACTTAAGGATGATCTTAAGTCTAGAGATATAAAGTACTTAAATTTCAATAGTTTTAATAGCGGTACTAGGTTACAGAACACGGAGATAAGAAGAAGAAGGAAGAGACATAATATTAAATTTGGTACCAATTTTATGTAATAGGTAGCAAACGAGTAGGTATACGGGTCGCTTGATGGTGAGCGATTACCCCCGCCCATGACCACAAATAGCCCCAGAGGAGTCACGAGTGCGTTTCCGCCCTTTGAAGTGAAAAAAAGAAAAGAAGGAGCAGTGGGATGAGGTAGAAGTCATGTTTGTGGCAATTCACATAATGAGTTTACATCAATATTCTGTGGAAAGATAGTCGTATTCTGGTTGAGCCGGCGCATTCACCATACTTTTTTCACGGCAATGTCAATTTTCTTGCAGAAAAAAAGCACGAACGCACCCAAGGCGAGGCCTACTGTAGGTAACATAATCGTATAAACATTGCTACAAATAAAGGTTTCTTAAAAGCCATGTGTGTAAATAAAATAGGAAACAAAAAGTTCCCTATCGGAGATGTGTGCTGATTATCAACAATGGCCGTTTAAATAAAACTATTTATACAATATAAAATACTTACCAAATTACATATACATTGTACTTTCGTCTGTGCTATCTTAATACTAAATAAAGTCTCTATTGTCTATTCGATAGCTTTAATATCTCACTTCTTCACATGTAGTCCTAACAAAGCTTATATTTCAAGAAATTAACTAACATACGGAGAGCGCTCACCGACTATAAACCGTTTTAATGGCTGGCAAGGTTTAAAAGTAAATAAATGTGGTAGCACATGCGGGTGTATTTTGATTTATTAGATGATAAACAGTGAACTGTGTTGTGTCTGCTGTTGGTTTAACACACTGTCCGTTATTCTGATGAGGAAGTTGGTAATGCAAATGCATATAGTTATGAACTTGGTATTTCAATAACTTTCTGTGTTTACTTGTGTTTCTTATAGCCTGAAAGTCGCTGTCAGAACGTCAGTTACACTAAGTGCCCTTTTTACACTGATTAGATCTTAGTGTAGATTTCTGCAAAACAATATAATATTATGTGCCATCGAATTAAAGATAGACGCTTTTTACTCAGGCATTACAAATCTTTCATAAGAGACCAAGAACTTTGCAATGAAAGTTCACTAGAGTTTATGTAGTGAAAGTAGTATTTTATAACGACTGAATTAGTAACAGCTAGCTAGTATACATTATCAATATTATATTACTAAAAGTTAAGTACTATTATATAGGTATACTTATTACTTTAGATCTTATGAAGCATACCTACACATTCTCTACTAGTCTACTCCTCCTTTTCAGAGTGTTAGAGCACAATTTTTTTTTACAAGACTGTCGATTTATCTCCATAGATATTGTACAAGTGAAGAAAAACATCGTTGGAAACCTGCAAGTTTCTCAAAAGACATGATGTGAAGTCTGCCAACCCACACCTGGCCAACGACATGGACCATGGCCTTATTGTTCTCATAGTGAGAAGAGACCCGAGCCCAGCAACGTGACAGCTGTTTATAATTTATATAAACTATACAGGACCGATGACAATAATGTTACTGTGTTTATAATTCTACCACATATATACACATCACCATCTAGTCCCAAGCTAAGCAGAGCTTATGTTATGGGAATAATTATTGTTGCTCCACAAAGAATAACCGCGAAGTGACTGCACTACGCATGAAAAATAATTGGCGAACATGGTATTAAATTCATAGCTATACACCCTTATAACTTTGCTATTTAAATAAGTCTCATTCAGATTCGTAGAAATATACTCCAACCGTATAAAATAACAAATTAATATTTTATAACACGCGTATGCGTAAGAATTCTTAGAAAAAAAAAACTGTCTTCAAGCGTGATCAACCCACGTTGTAATAAAAACGTATTGGCATTAAAACGATGTAAATATAACTCAAAGTTTATTTTTACACAAATTTAATAATAAATACCTAATCATTGCTGAGTCATTTCGCGTGAATCACCACTGAAAAATATGAAGCTTTATCTTGAGACTTGAGATGAAAGTTATGGTTATTCGTGATGTTTTTCGTCTCCTATGCAGTATTTTATGTTATTGGATTATTATCACGCTTTAAAGTGACACGGTCGTAAGACAACCAACCTGGGTGGCCTACATTTCGTACGAGTTGAAACAGAATAAAGATAATGTGACTTTTTATTGGTTTTGACGTAGTGTCTTCTATCAATTAATGAAATTGTTCTCTATACATATATGTATTATAGAAATGATGAAAAGATGCGTATTATATGACTAATTACAAGATGTCCGCTGCTACGCCCACCCTATTTCAATTTAACCTTTTCTTCCCGAACCCATGGGTATCCCGGGAAATCCCTGGTAACGGCCATTTTCAATATGCGAACTATAGATAGATCTGTAGTTTTAGATTCGTGTTTGACATATTTTGTATGGAGCTTATGTCAAAAACGAATCTAAAATCTACAGATCTATCTATATTTCGAATATTGAATTCGGTAGTAAGTGTATCTCTACTACCCCAAATATGCGAGCATAGCTGCGGGCAACCTTTATTGTGTAAAAATGACAAAAGCTTTATTAGTTAAAATCAGTACAATAGTTTAAAACATATGCTAATTTTCTCTAGGGAACTTTTCTTCGTTTCCTTGTTACCAAGAGAAATTGGTTCTAAATTGTTACAAAGAAATAAATAAGATATGTAGCGCTAGAAATATTCTGCAGTACTGAAGTCAGAACAAGATAATTTATATGCAACAGATTTATACGTTCAACTTTCTGCAGATATGAATACAGGTAAGACGACTTATTTTATGTGTAAGTGAATTTCTTATTTTGTAGCGGTTTTCATGATTATTATCTGTTATTACTAGTGATGTAGATGGAGTGAGAAGCATCGCGAAAGGTATGCAAGATGGTTTGGGCACATGGAGAGGATGGATGACCAAAGACTGACCAAGAAGATATATAAGGCCAGTGTGAATGGGACAGGACGAAGGGGAAGAACTAGGCGGACGTTCTCTGATCAGATTGGAGACATCCTAAAAAGGTCAAATCAGAAGTACCCTAAACAGAACAGCATGCATAAGAAACTTCTCCTATGAATGACATAAGTACAGGATGACATACATACATAGACTCACGTCTGTTTCCCTATGTATGTATGTATTCATGATAATTATTCGAGTAGGTACGTATAAATATATGACTCTCTATCTTTCTCTACAGCCTTTCGCAGTGCTCTGCTCTCTTGATTTGCATCACAGTAGCACTGTGAGTCAATACTATACCCCGCAGTCCGTGTGGTGACGGATTAAGAATACGGATTGTCACCACCCCATATCATCCCATGGGTGTCGTAAGAACCGACAGAGGGAGCATAGTATGCAGAGAACAGCACTGCAAGAGAAGGAAAACTTGATACAAACCCTATACCAACCCGCTTGGCCAGCGTGGTATAGTAGGCCAATACCTCCTTTCAAAGGAGAGGCCTAGTCCAGCAGTGGACAATCAAAGGCTGATGATGAGAAACAGAGAATTCACCTGCGCCCGGTATCGGCAGTCGGACGTGATTGTTAGAAACAAGCTGATGATGATGAGATGTAATGAAAGATAGTATCAAGAATATTTAAAGTAATTTTAATTAGAGTATTATACTCTAATATCTGTATGTCAAAAAAAAACAGAATCATAGTAAAATCATTAGAATCATTATGATAAGAATAATAATTATTATTATTACAATCATTTTTAGATACTTTGGCACTTGGCATTACATACATAAGTATGGAGCAAATAATTTAATTTCACCATCGATATATAATAATTTCACATTAAATTTTGTTCGCCACGACAACAAAAACGAGGTTTATTTTTTTAACACATTTTGTCATTTTTGTCACACGTGACGCTTTTGAGCTACAGACAGTTAGACATATTCCTTGACAAAAGCAAACAGTCACTGAACATATAATTAAAACAGAACTAATAAATGACAAGGTGAAATGATGAAACACACATGCTTCTAAACCATGGTATTTCTAAACTAATAGTATAAAGGAAAATCCTCAGATTTTTTGTGTCATTAATATATTTTTAACCACAGTATTTAAAGAATGCTTCGTCTAAATATATTCGTACGGACGCAGGTACGAAAATTTATTTATACAAATTATTTAACAAGAAGCGTAGAAAAACTACACAGACGAAATTCTTGTCGAAATCTCCATTTTATTCTTTCGTGTATTTCTGACACGCTCTAGTTTAACTACGTACTAATTTAAAACAGTTGTAGGTAATGTTTAAAGTTCCGAGCTTTTAAATAAACAATCGCCCGTCAGTAAAGTGACGTTTCGAAACGAAGTGTTGACATTGACATAAGTATTAGCGCGAAAATATGTGAAATAATCTGTGGGAATATACTAATTACGACATTTCACTCCCGCACAAATGCACGATCGAGGACATTTTGCGAAATTACTCATTCCAAGGAGCTAGTCATTCGCATTCGTAATGTAAATCTGAATAAGCAGATTTGACGGATGATCCCTATGTCTCGGAAAGTTAAATGGAGTTGTGAACTTGAACGGTGGAAATTTCAGCAATAAATTCTGAATTCTATTAACCAGTTTGAACTTTGGAACGTAAAAAGGACAGTCTTTTCTAATCTATAATATTAATAAAACGCTAGAGAAGTTGGAGGGAGGTTTTAGCATATTAAATCGAAGCGACGTTCAGTAAGAGGCTTACGATATTAAAAGTTTATTACATTAATAGCAAACGGCGTGAACGAATTAAACTTTGTACATAAGTTTAACATGTTCGTGTTTCAAGATCTTTCTTGTTATACAGTTTGAGTCTCAGGCAACATTGCGTGGGTTTGAACTGAGAAGTTCTTCGAAAGTACACCCATACCAATATGTGGCAAACGTCTCATGTCATACAGCTTTATATATGTACCTACTGACACCGAATTCTCGTAATTACATTTGTTCAAAATGCAGTTTCAATATCATGTCAGTGTCAAACGTTTTTTTTCTTTTTTATACACTTAATTGTGTACAGGTTAACTTAATGCCCTGGGCATTATCTGCCAGTCTACCTTTGAGCGGTGCTGAGAAACGTAGTAGGTGTATTAAATATGTACTTACTATAATTACAATATTACAAATAATCGACATAATATGTATAACAATATTGCAATAGGGTGCATAGGGTTCCCACCAAGAACTTAGGGTCCCAAGCCAACCTCACCTGCAAGTGGTGCACCTGCCGATCAACGGACGAGGCTCTGGCAAACAAAATATCCCGATAAGCGGCAATAGGCTCGCCACCTATTACGTGGGATCAAAACACTGGCGAAAAGTGGGCGTTTAATATGCCTCTGCCTACCCCTTCGGGGAAACAGGCGTGAGTCTATGCATGTATGTATGTATAACAATATAATACTTAAATACGTAGGTATACATACACTATACATATAGATAAACAATATATATATATGCAATAAATACATATATAATACGAGAACTAAAGAAATAATACATAAAGCCGCCATACAGTATCTTCGCAATAATAAATAATGTGAATACAAGTATAGATACAAATCCTATGACAGATCCGCTGGTCTTGCCAACAGGAGCTCCTTTACGTTCGCCTTAAATTTGTACTTGGTGTTGCACATTCCGATCTCTAGAGGGAGTGCATTCCAGAGGAGAATAGACTGAACGAGAAAAGAGGAGTGAATAAGAGATGTGTAATGAGAAGGGATAGTAAGAAGAAGATTATTAGACGATCGCAAGTTTCGGTCGTAGTTGGAACACAGATGAGTATGGCCACCAAAAATTGTACATTCGGGAAAAAATCTGTGTCCTTCTCATAATAGTATTGATAATTTCTTAATGTCATCTTATTTAATGATAGGTTGTGTGGTTTTCTAGTTCGCAATATCATGTTTATTCATATAAATTATTTAAATTAACCTAAGTTACATAAATAAGCGTCAAGAATTTTTTTCGTTGAAGGTTGATTTAAGTATCCATACAAAACTCTTGTGTCCAATACAGACATCTTATACTTTAAAGTAAAAAAAATAATTGCATAAGTGTTTCGCAACATGTTAAATTTTAACATTTCTAAACTTATTTGTCAATTTACTAAGCAGTACTATTGTCTTTTAAATAAAATGACGTAAAAAATTAAAACTAAACATACTTAAATGTGTCTCGATTTTGTTTCCCGAATGATACTTCACGTAAGTTACCGATATAAAAGACTGAACATGCTAGATCCCCAGCCCGCAAAATTATTTTTAAGTCATGGCAACACCACATACAGGTTAGCCAACCTACTGAGAAAAATCGCCATTTTGTTCTCTGTGAAAGTGAACGTCAAGGTGGCCGGCGCTTTTGTCTCGGAATTTTTGTGTGATTTCATGTGAAAATATTCACGGTAAGAATGTTAATTTATTAAATTTATTTTAAAATGTGTATGCAGAGGTTATTGGTTTAACAATTAAAACTATGCAGCGTCTTCCTCACAGTAGAATGGTGAAGTAGGCGTGGTCCGCGTGCCGGCCATAAGCTTTATATTGCTTGAATATCTAAGCGAGCGCTCACTGCGCCACGCGCCGCCAGTGAATATACCTACGAGCTGCAAATATTAAAAAAAGACGGAAATATGCCATATTGCGCGGTCGCAAACTGCCATAATAAAAGTGTGGAAGTAAACTTAAAGAAAGGAGGGATTTCGTATCATTTGTAGGTACTAAATTATGTAATAAACGAGATATATTAAGATTTAAAATAATTATTCGACTTCTACCATGTTCGTCAATCACGATCTAACTCGTATATTTATTCGACAAATTACGTATACATTACTTTCACTAACTATCGCGCCTACATAAAAACATCAAGTGGGCGCGTAATGTACGTCGACCAAACGGTAATCACAATAACGCTGAATTACTAACTATTCCGCGGCACCGGCACATTCAGTTAAGGCGAACGCGCTGTGATTGGTTAGTGACAATAGTGACTCAACCAATGAATGAATTAGTGATGTTACTTTCACGAACACGAAAAGTTATCGATAAATATTGTGAACGTAGTTTTAGTGTAAATTATTTTCTTTTAATTTATTATTAATATAATTAACTCACTTGAAATAAAATAAAATATTGTATACCTTCGGTCGGCTGATATTATTAATATATTTATTATAAATAATTAAGTTTGAATAGTTTCTGTTCTATGACACAACAAAAACTAAACGGATTTAGATGAAATGTTGTACACAGATAGTTAATAACCTGCCCAGTCGAAATTTAATTCGACTAGTTTTCTTGACTACTTCGTAAGTATGACGCACAAGGGTTTGTCCGAGTTAATCTAAAGAAATATTGGCTGGATTTATAAACTATTTCATCAACAAATAAATATTTATTGACAAAGGTCTTATAATACAACTTGTGAATATTTTGCGCTCGAATATACGTTATACGCATAGGCATATACTATATATTGTAGCGCAAAATATTGCATATGATGATAGCATCATATAAATGATGGTCCCGGTTCATATAAACTTTTATCTAAAATGATGCGTCGTTTCAGCTTTCCAAAAGACCCTAAGATTAAAGAAAAATGGATTAATGCTACAGGACATAAAGATTGGTTCCTTAAGAAATACAGCACAATATGTTCCTCTCACTTTGTAGATGAAGATTTTGATCTAACGAAAAAAAGGAGGATACTATTTCCGAATGCATATCCAAAAATTGACGTTTGGGTTAATTACGTAAGTGGTTTGTTTTACACGTGAAACACGTTACTAAATATTACATATATTTCTAATAATTTATTACCTATGTAAATTATTATTTAAATTATCGTCTAATTATATATTTTCAGGAATCAAACGATAATCCTACAACATCTGATTCCTCAATATACCCATTTTTTAAACACTATAATTTTTTTATTATTAACGATGTATACGTAATATTATAATATTATCGATAACTGACAATGTGTGTCTCTTCACTAGTTGACCGACGCCATGTCAACGCAGTGGGCGTGGCTTGTTGAACTAGTGCCACGCATGCATCGTAAGGAATTAAGTGACTATCACCGTTCTATCTATTTATTTCTGTGGTCTTCCTACTTCAAAACTTAGACGAATATATTTTTTTAGGTTATGACCACAGTGGTTTTAGTTCACGAATGATACCATGTGTTACTATGTGCGTTACGTAACATTCGTGATCGAATGTTAGGAGTGTTTGCTTGTTTAATACACTATAAAACTCGAATTTGAAAGGTTGCATTTTTAATTATTTTATTATTGGATTGTTGTTTTCTTTTTATTTGCTGTACTCTGGACTCTTTTAACGCGTACGCCTTTTTTACATCGTTCTCACATATAATTGTAAATTCAACAATAATGATGTAACTAATATTTTTGTAAAAATATAATTTAAAAGAGTGTCCATGGAGTTTCTCGACCATTCTTCTCCATACGTACCTACGCTTTGGAATGGGCAACTAGCTTCATATTTTCTGACTGACCGACTTCTTGACAATTCAAAGTGCATGTAAATGGTTTAATTGAAATAAATGGTTTGAGTTTGCACAAATTGACTTTTTGTGAGGAATAAGCGTTTTTTTAATATCTGTACGTACGCATGAGTAATGATTTCCAGTTGAACCAAAGTGAAATCTTTTGAATTAATCTTATCTTCTTACAATGAAAAAGTGCTTGTTTAAATTTGTATATTTTATAAATAAAGACATACCTACTTATGAACATAATATAGGACATTCTGTACACGTGCTAGCTACGCAAATTATTTATGAAAAAGCAATTAACTTTTTTTTTATATTTAGATGGCATTAACAGCGGCAGAAAAACAGAAGCGGTACAGAAAGCGAATGCGGACTAACAACCCCGAAAAGTTTGAAGAAACTAAACGTAAAAATACTGCGCGGAACAAGCAAAGAAAAAAAATTAGCGAATGTTCAGAAAATGAAAAAATGATTCTAAGGAAACAGTGGAGAAATAGAAAAAATAAACAAAAAAACAAATTAAAAGAAAATTATGCAGAAGGCAAGATTAAAAATCGCACTGATAATAAAGCACAGCTAGCAGAAAAGAAAAAGTTTCAAAGACATTTGGCTGTTGCAAAAACCAACTATCAGACAAAAATTAGTAATATGTCAAAAACAATTACCGCACTTAAAAAGAAATGTTACCGTTTAATAAAAAAACAACAATCATTAATTACGTGTATCGAAGAACTGAAAGCAAAAAACGCAAAACTACTAATAAATAATGATCCTACAAGTACAGCCCAAGATAATAATGAAATGACACCACTTTCTAAAACTGAAAGCTTTATAAATAATAACATACCCAACATATCCACGCCCGAAAAACAAAAAGTGAAAAAACAGCTTCTTAATTACAACGTTTTAACTACGGCTCTACACAATACCTATGGAAATTCCAAAAACAATAAAGACCGCAATGTTCTTAAAGTGTGGTTGAGAACGAAATAGTGAGCAAATACAAGGTAAAAGGCTTAACGACAAACGTATTAGGATTAAAAGGAAGAGCTCGCCGCAGAAAAACCATTCTGAAACAAAACAAGATGATTATTGATGAAATTTTTAACAAAGTTCTATGAAAGAGACGACGTTAGTCGGGCAACAGCCGGCAAGAATGAAGTTAAGACTTTTAAGAGAAATAAGCAACAACGACGCTATTTATTGAAAACTCTGAAGGATCTTTACAAAAAGTATAAGTTGGAAGCAGGCAAAGCAAAATATACTTCATTTAAAAAGTATCGGCCTTTTTACGTTGTGCGTCCTAAACTCACAAACAGAGAAACGTGCGGGTGTGTAAAACACGAAAACGTCATGATGAAAATTGAAAAATTAAAACTTTTGGACATGATCGGCACCAAAGATCTAGATGAAATTTTGACCAAAGTACAATGTGATTTAAATTCAAAAGAATGTGCCTATGGAGAGTGCTCTAATTGCAGAAACAAGATATTTATTTCTTTTAACTGGGGTAGTCACAGCCGAACTGAAATTGTTACTTATGAAGAGTTTAAATTAGATAACCACGAGTACACAAATAAAAAGGATAACAAAATAACAATTACTAAGAAGATGGAAAAGAAACAGATAAGTGAACCATTGGAAACATTAGTAGAAAAGTTTAAAAATGACCTCAATCATTAAAAAACATGTTTATAATATCAAACACCAGTATTACCAGTACTCATCATGTACCAAAAATTTAAAAAACAATGACGTAGCCATACATATAGATTTTAGTGAAAACTATACCTGCAAATTTGGAACAGAAGTGCAGTCTATGCACTTTGGTGCGTCGAAACCACAAATCACCATTCACACTGGTGTCTTATACACAAGTGGAAATAAGCCACAAGCATTTGCTTCCATATCGTCTAGCAATGAACATGGTCCAGAGGCGATATGGGCCCATCTGGAACCTATTCTTAAACATGTTAAATCTGAATTGCCGGCTGTTATAGCTGTTCATTTTTTTTCAGATGGCCCCACAAGCCAGTATAAACAGAAAAAGAATTTCTTTTTGTTTTCAAAATATACAAAAAAATTTGAAATCCCATACTCTACGTGGAACTTCAGCGAAGCTTCCCATGGGAAAGGAGCCGCCGATGTAGTTGGTGGCGCAATAAAACGCAGACTTGATGCATATGTTTCACAGGGTATTGATGTCCCAAATGCCGAAACAGCATTTAAACTTCTCAGTGAGTCAGATACTTCGATAATGACATTTTGTATCTCGGATACAGATGTTGCCAGATACTCAATATTAGATACTTTGACACCTGTACCACAGACCATGGCTCTACATCAGATTGTTAACACAGAGACGGCTGATGTCATTAAATTCAGATGTCTGAGCTGTTTCTGTGGTGATATGTTGTCACCGAAAGGTTATTGTGGATGTTTGGATCTCAAAGATCACTTGCTTGTTAAACATAAAGAATCTGACAAAGAAAATGAGCTAAAAAATATCCCAAATGTAAAAAATAAAGCTAAACGAATAAAGCGAACAAGGAAAATGACAAGATTAAGTGAAACGACTGATTCAGAGACAGAAGAGATAGGAAACAGGAATAAAATTAAAAAATCATGTGAAACTGGTAAAATCAAGAATAAGACAAAAGTAACAATATTATCAGACGTGAGGTTTAGATCAGAAAATCGTGCATTTTGTAACAAAGTCATTGGCAACGTTCCACTGAAGCTCAAAAAAATTGAAGCATCAGATATATTAAAAATGGCAGACAAAACAAACACCAATATTTATGACAATCCGATCCCATCCACATCAGGATTACGTGAAAGACGAAATGTTACACCGAAAAAATTTCGTCAGACGCAACTAATTATTGATTCTGATGCTAGCAGCACAGATAATGATGAATTTTCAGTACATGATGATACCTCAGACGACGACCAGATATTTTTACCCGATTATTACTCTATTTCAACATGTACAGATGATGAAGAGAGCAGACAAAAGAAAAAAGATATGGAAGTAAAGACAGTAGAAAGCAGTGGCGTCAGAAAACATGAAAAAGTTGAAGTAAAGTCAGGAAATAACAGTAAAGTACTATACAAAAAGACTGAAATAATGACAGAGACTGACAAAGACTGTCAACTCCCAGATACCAAAGAAGAACATTTTAAAGTATGTGACAGTGTAATAAATCCCGGTGATGACTCTTTCTTAATATGTACAGAAGAAAAGAACAGTGAAGATATAAAATTAAAGACAGTAAAAAGGAATAATGTACAATTTGAAAAGAATGAAATAGTAACAAACACTGAGGAAGACCGTAAACTCCCAGATACCGAAGAAGAAAAACATTTTAGTCTAGGTGATAGCGTATTAGTAAGGTATTTCCAAAGAAGTCTTGGAAATATTATATAGGGTTCATAGAAAGTGTACAAGAAGATGAAACTGTAAGATATACTATACGGTTTTTAAAAACGATTTATAAACCAACATTAAAATTTGTACCTACAAAAAGAGATCGTGATATTGTTCCCGAAATAAGTGTGGTGAAAAAAGTTGAATTAGAGTTAAATGATAAAGCATATTTATTAAAAGATTTAATTTGTGATAAAATTTATTTTAACTGATAGTTTTAATTTCAGTTGAGTGCGTTTGTCTATATTTTTCATAGGTATAAAGATAATACCTATCTAATTAAGTGTTCAAAGACTAGCTGTAATTTTTAATTTGTCAAGTTAATATGCCTTTCAAAGAATTCCCATGTAATTTTTAATTATTGTTATATTATTTTTAATAGCACAAGGTTTAAATTACACAGATAAAAAGACTAAGATATAAAAGTATTTGATTTGTGAAATTGTTAAAATTTTTATAATGTTACATTGTCATACACTTGTTGATAATTGTTTGTTTTTAATTTAAAGAAACAATACTTTTTAAAATTTTAGCATAAGAGGATTATTATATGTTTTTTTTTGCGATCTCATGTTCGATTTAAGTTTGTGTAAGGAATCGTAGTTTCTGTAGTATAATTTCATAATATCGTAATTGCTAGTATGATAATTAAAAATAAAAGAGGTTACAATATAATTAAAACCAAAACATGTCATAAGAAATCTTTATTTTGGAATGTGTTAACTAGTGATATAATATTAACCTAAGGAAATTGTTATTTATAACAAGTTTATAAACTAGTTTGGTAACCATCAAACTCTTTGAATTAAATCGGTTACTAACTAGTTCTATTTTCTTTTTATAAAAAATATAACCCGTATTTTTAGTACCACAAAGAAAAACAAAGTTCACGAGTGTTACTTTCATTCACATATGTTACCGTGTGTTACTAATTCACGACTGTTACTATACAATTTTTGGCGGCCATACTCAAATACTGATATTGGCAAGTTAGATAATTTGGGGAAGAAGGAGACATAAGGATAGAATAGAGGGTAGTGAGAGCACGCCAACTGCGACGATTACGGAAAGGAAGCCACTTCAATTGGGAACGATAAGTAAACACATGGTCATACTTGCGAAGATTGAAAACGAATCTAATGCGGTTATTGAGAAGACGGTCAAGTTTGTTTAGAAGATCTGCATTCAGGTTATAGTAACATACCATAGTCGATTAAATGGAAAATTAAGGTCTGCACAAGCATTTTCTTGGTCTTGGATGGGAGTATGTTCTTGAGGCGGTAAAGAGTCCGTAGGGTGTCGGTGACCTTTTGGCTCACCTGGGTCACTTGAGTTTGCCAATTAAGTGTGGCATCCATATACAGCCCAAGATTTTTAACCACATGGTACCTATCTATATCTGTACCGTTGTATATAATGGTTGGAAAGAGGTTGCGATAATTTTCGTATCAAGCCTTGGCTGCCCAAGACAATAGCCTGACTTTTATTTGGGTTTACAGTCAGCCCGAACCTTGTTGTCCAATTCTATACTTACCAAAACCTTATTTACCACGTCAATTGACGTAGACAGCGACTCTACATTTACCTGGGTATATATCAGCAAGACGTTGGCATTCAAATGATGAGAACACTGAAGATTTTAGTTATGAGATTTATAAAAATATAAAATGACAAGGGAGAGAGAATACCGCCTTGAGGGACGCCAGCTTTAATGTCAGCCCATTTTGAGTATGACTCATCAAATGTACCGACTGCTGACGCCCTCGAAGATATTATGGTGAGAACCAATCCAGAGCCTTAGCTAAAACCTTAAGATAGGAGAGGACGGATAAAAGGAGGTCGTGACTGACGGTATTGAAGGTATTAGAGAAGTCAATTAGAACCAAAACTGTTAATTTGGAGTTATCAATGCCCTCTCGAATATCGCCAGTCACTTTGAGGAGAGTGGAAGAAGTACTATGGCCAGGTCTGAATCCGAATTGATATTGACTCAATAAATTATGACGGTGTACAAACCAACCCAATTGTTTATGGACACAGGCCTCTAGCACTTTTGAAAGGAAAGGAAGAATGGATATGTGTCTAAACTGGTTGGGACCTTATGTCATAAATAGTATTCTCCCAAATTAACTGATTTGAATATTATCGCGACTACATCGTCAATTGAACTAAGCGTCAAACTGTGTGTCAACGCGGTACTAAATAATATGTCAAATGAGACGAAAAAATACGAGAAAATTGGCCTTCTGTTTATTGATATTGACACTGTTTGCACAAGATTGCCAGTACAGTTTAACATGATGCATGCTCTGTTAAAAAGAACTGACGAACAGACCAAAATAGATTGTTTGGTAATGTTCTCATTTGTGACATTTTATTTTTAACGACTGACCTAACTTTCATCGCAGTTTGAAACTATGAAACGCTACGCTTGGACACCATAGCCAAGGTTTGAAATGAATCATAATATCAAATGAATATTTTTCACTACCGCTTTCAGTTATGTGAATCAGTGTTTATAAAAATGAAGGGACGCGTTAGTCATCCACTTGGAAATTCAAACGACTGAAATTAAATATCCATGCACAGCAGGGATCGTTAAAACACAAAACTGTCTAAAACCCAACTTTTACTTTGGCCTTACCTAAGGCCAAAGTAAAAGATTTGCCTTACTGAGACAGAATATTGGCTCTAATTTTGTCAGGGTTTTATTATATTGTCTCCTATAAACTGCAAAAATAGATATTTAAACTACCGTGGTTATTAACACATTGGGAGGATGTCATATTCAACGAACCATTTTTTGAAGGCGTAGAAATTTAGGCTGTATCTGTGATTACGGCGCTTCCAACAGTGCAGAAAATAAGTAGGACCAATAAATCGTCACCTACTTCACAATAGGGCCAGTTTTACAACCTCCCTACAAGTTAAAGTTCAAGTTACTTGCAAAATATAACATAAAAGGAATATAGTTCTAGTATTGAATGTATATTATATTCTTCAATTCTAAAAAAGTTGGAACAAAAGATAGAACTAACATGAGACAAACATAAATTTTCAGTACCTACCTTGAAATTCTTTCCTCGCGTGGTTCAATCATGCGCCAGAGCACTTACTATATCAGACTGCGATACCACCAAAAAGATTGCACTATCGTTGCAGAAAAATGAACCGCCCGGACGCGGTTACGACAGTTTTTTAAATCACTAGTAGCTTCTTACCGCAGCTCCGCGTAGAGGTCAGTTATCGGGACAACAAGTTCTTAGTAAGCTACCTATATTACTCAAAAAAATTTGTAGATCCGTTGAGGATATAAAATAAACATCCATCCATGTACCTATGTATGTTACTATTCATCCATGCTCACACTTTCGCGTTTATAACAGAAGTAATAAAAAGCAAGTAATAAATACAAGTGGCGTTCCGTTGTCTCTGCCTACCTCGACGGGAAAAAGGCGTGAGTATATGTATGTAAAAATAAAGAATTCCATAGTGTTTCATTTTAATTATCGAATACCGTATCCCATGGTCACATGCCTTTGTAGATAAATATACGGTAACTACGGCCACAACGTCCGCCTCGTCAAAGGATGCGGTTTTCGCACAACACCGCAGAGCACAAAACTATTTTAAATTCACGTTCAAATTCTACGAAAAATATGACACGCAGGTATTACATAGTAAGTGATAGTTGTACAAATAACTAGTTTAGTTTTAAATTGTCTTTGGGAATATGAGGCAGCCTAGTAGCGAGACCAAAATACAGCTACGCAACAAAGGGGCTCGTGTTCAAACCCACGGCGTGCAAAAGTTATGTGCGTATGTGATTGTCAATTGCCGCCTACCCCGTACTTCAATAATTATAGGAAATCAGTAACTTTGAATGACACTAGTCTAAGCCATGGTATATCGCTATCAGTTTGGGTTTTGGAGGTCAGACGATAGTCGCTCTGTGGGAAAGTGAATATTCGCCAAATCTGGTTAAGATCAGAAAGCCTCCCCAGGGTTCTAGAGAAATCGGGATTACGCTAAGATGATAATGATATATTTCGGAAAACGTACCACATACCTTTATTTCAAGTATTAAATGTACCAGCACTGTTGCAATAGTCATGATATACACATGGTGGATACATATCTCGAAAAACAATATAAAAAATGATGACAACGAAAGTTTTAGTTTCTATAAAACATCTAATTTCGTGGCCACACTTTATATTCGAAATTTGAACGTTCAAATCAGGCATCATGTGGTTAGGACGTAAAAACTTTTTGAATGTAAAGCACAATTTTATTGGTCTTTGGTCGAACAAAACTCTACCGGAGACAGGGTGTCTTTGTCTCTTGGCTAACTTTGTATAAAATGTATTTTATGTGTATTTTACAGAGAGTTTGGACGTTTAGACTAGAGAGAACATGCTTGCCATATTTCCTTATACCGAACGTGCAACACGTAATGTCAGTTGGTCTTAGTTGGTTAATCATAACGTCAAATTACGCGTCTCATTTAAAGAGGCATAGACTCCTTACAGACTCATATCTTTGACTGCATTCTCTAAATAGCCGTGCTGTAAATCCCATCATTAAGGAGTGATGGGATTTGACAGTGAAAGGAGATATCGATGTTTTTTGAATGAGGGATAAATACGGAAACAAACTATCGGACATGAATGTAAAACTGAATCGTACCCGCAAGCTTCGGCGTGGCAGTCGGTTGCACTCACGCCAACTGGGTTGTCAAAGTAGTTCACTGCTGTACTAATATTTACATAAAGGTGAATCATTTGTGCTGGCGGATCACAAATCGGATTACCTACAGCTCTAAAAAAATCGAGCAGTATCCAACGTAAGTGATAGCAAGCAACGTGATATGATGCGACGCACACAAATTGCCAAAGCCTGCCGCATTAGCCAATCTGGTATAATTCGTACAATACATAATCTAAGTGACAGTTTCTTAGCATCTCATTGCAACGCATCGCTCATTAGTTTATGAATACTTTTTATCAATAGATTTTATGGCTAAAATGAACAATTAAACACGTGAATTTTTTTAGTACTGACTGTCTGGCAAGTCTTTGCAAAGCACTGTCCGGCGTCGACAGCAAAAACTACAATTTCAATATTCCAGTTGTTGTTTACTTCTACGGCTTAAATATATCGACACATACTTAAGTTAGACATTAACCAAAAATATTTATCGATAAATCATCACTGTTACGACAACACTCGGTTTCCTAACTCTATGTTTTGTCTACTGTTTGCCTACCACGACGCTGCTATAAGAGCTTGCTGCTAAACCTATCGACAGCTCTTTCTATCATACTGCATGTGCCATTAGAAAGAAGATATCAAACATAGCAACCGCTGTTGTTATTTAGTGTTACTTCTATGACTTAAGGTTATATTTCTTTGGTATTTTACAAAGGAAGTCTTGACAGATAAGACAGTTGTAGATTCGTTGGTATTTGTCGAGAAGTTTATGGACGCTTGGCAGAAAGTATCGGATCGTCGCTAGATGACTAATTACTTATTGTTGATGCCACACACACTAATGAACTAATCATAGCGTCATGCAGTGTTTAATGAGATTACTGCACTAAGTTTTACTATTCCTAATCTACTATTTCTGGTCAGCGCCAAACATAAGTGTCATAGCTACTTATAGCTTAGGTACCTATCATTTATTTATTTACCCTCCCGCTCAATTTGAATTCGGTGTACCATTTGAGGCGTGAATATAAAAAGAAAAGGTGTATTTCTTTCGAATTCGCATCTGTACTGTTAGCAAAAGATAATCATGGCTTAGATGGCCCGCTAACCTGTCTACCACCTCCGTAATATAAGAAGGTTATAATACACTATAAATCAAGTTTTACATCAATCATGTTTTTTTGTACTTCTACAAAAAGTGGCTCTACAAAATAACCCTTATAATATTATTACATAGCTATGTTAAAAACTCAATGTTTAAAACATGTCAAGTACCTACCTACTTATTGTATTGGAAAGCCATTTTAAAAAGAACGTACCTATTTAATTCTCAAGTACAAACAAACACCAAATATAATTGGCAAATTCAATAAATAAAAGACAAGAAAGGTTTCATCTGAATCTTCAATAAATAAATTGCAGATTTCTCCACCATCTATCGATTCCATTAAAATCTCTGGATACGAATATTATGTCAAATCACTCATTTCCAATAGAATGTAAAACACGACATTTCCATTTCTCGTGATTCCAGCAAACCTCAAGACCAATATTTTTAATCCGTCCGTCATCCATCAGCACAAAATGGAATTAGGTAATATACTTTAAAAACCGATAAGTTAAGTGCGATAATAGAAGAGAGTTGAAGGGGAAAGCTCTTTATTACATTACATCAGAGAAAACGAAGATTGGCATATACCTTGGCCATTATTAAGACTAACAGACGGAATGAAAGGGAAACGAAAATGAGAGTGCTTGAGAGCTTTTATCTCATCAATGTATTTTAACTAGTTTTATCAACAGTTTTAAGTGGGTGGATTGCAACAAGCCCTTCTCTCTACCGTCTATGAGTAACTATCAAAAATATCGATTGAACGGGTTATAAAACGCAATTATATTATATTAAATAAATTATACTATTTCGAAGTGTAGTTTCAGTATTACATGTAAAGTTTTACATGGGCGTAGCTAAGACTGTTCCGGATGGGACGAAAGAAAATAACATTATACATGCCGCTTATAACATAACGTATAGTCTGGGGCGAAAAGTATTGAGAAGCGAAATCGATATAGACCATCTTGTTTTTTTACTTAGGTAGACAAGTGGGTATATAAATTAATTTACAGTCTCTAGTGACAGCATTAATCCTGAGTGTTCTAAGGCTTCCGTATACGATAGTTCGCGAACTACGATCGTGAATTTCACAAGACTTACCGTATTACGATATCAAATACATCAATAAACGAACCTATATTATTAATATTCAGAATGAAGCGTTTTTCTCTAAT
This sequence comes from Euclidia mi, assembly GCA_944739405.2. Classification (NCBI taxonomy): domain Eukaryota; kingdom Metazoa; phylum Arthropoda; class Insecta; order Lepidoptera; family Erebidae; genus Euclidia; species Euclidia mi. The sequence continues at coordinate 34,407,291 of OX123203.2, forward strand.
AAGTTACACCGTATTTTAATCAATAGAGTAATTAACTACTATCCAAATAATAAATTCCCATCATCATATTTTCACATAATACAACTCTTCGGCACGCGTGTGTCACCTAACTGCTCTTTTAAACCAGCACTGGATCAATTTGAATGACATTTTCCGTTTTTATTTCAAAGACTGCCTCCGTGGTCCAGTGGATAGCGTATGCGACTGCTGATCGGAGGTACCGCGTTCGTTTCCCGGGTCGGGCAAAAAGTGTTACTGGGTTTTTCCGAATTCTCAGTAGCAGCCCGGAGTCTGGTGATGTGCCCGGTAACGCCAATAGGCTCGCCGCCTATTACGTGGGACCTAAAAATTCATGGCGAAATGTGTGTGTAATATTACACCTCTGCCTACCCCTTCGGGGGTACAGGCGTGAGTCTATAATAAAATAATTCATAGGGTTCTTGGATGATTCGAAAATATACTTGGATCCGGTAGGTGACGCTGGAGTTTGTTCTTCATCAAATTTGTTTTGTAGTAGGACAGTCAAGACGACTTCGGACAGGTTTGTTTCTTTGGGTATACCACAAATAACAAATAATGTATAACATCACTTGTCCAAACTGATAGACATATTATCGTGGGGCCCGTACCACAGAATAGATAGTAGTAACGTACCCGTACTATTGAAACTAGAATCATGTTTGTACAGCAACTAAATTATTTTTATGACATATGCATATTTATTATATTCCATTCATAGAAGGAAGTAGGAGTTAAAAGTTTGTTTGAATCAGCCGCTTACTTTGAACCTCGCCATTACATTCGTAAATTTAACTAATCCAGAAAATGCGTGATAAAAATGTTCTATTTTCTTTTCTATTTATGTATATATATATATATAAGAATGTTTATTGTTTTAGAAGTTGTTTACTGCAAATTACTTGAACTTTCGAGTGCTTCAGTATTTGCGCATGTTTCCATGCTAATTTATGTACTGCTACAAATCTAGGTTACTGAATAGACGCAGTATCTCCCACTCTCTGATCTTGTAACAAAATATCTGTAAACTATGATCTCGTTAATTACCTATTTGTGTATGCATGTGCATCACAAATGATTAAAAGTTTAAATAGGTAATCCAAATATTTGTTCTTTCTATTTCTAGAATGTATAGAAGCTTAGTGATGTAAGTTTTGAAACTTTGGCTGCTACAGAGAGGTATGGAGTCCGTTTTGATGGCAACATGGTGGTTGACGATTTCTTTTTCTTTTTTACGAGCATGTTGATGGCTCTGACTGCCAATACGTAAGTTGTGACTTCAATGAACGAAAACAATAATTTCTTTTGATAATGATCTCTGTCGCTCTTACTCGATATGTAAGTTAATCCCATTATGATGTTCTATATTATGTGCTATCATCATATACGAAATAATAGTTTACGTGAACAATATAAACAAAAACTGAATTGGAAAATGAAAACAACAGCATTGATGCATTTGACAGTAATACATTATAAAACTAAAGAAGTGATTTTGGTGTGACTAGCTAAGTATAAAAATCAAGGGGAGCTTACATATAAACATGATTAGCTGACAAATTGAAAAAATAAATATGTTTACAACCAAAAAATCCGAAGGAATGCTTATGGGGGATTAATATTGACGGATTTATTGCGTACGAATGAACATAAGTAATTTATTATGTGTCTAGGGATTGACAATATTTTTTCCTTGACTAGCTTCAGTATGTATGAAGAAATACGTAAACCGAGTGGAACTCGGTTTTATCTATTAGTGAAAAGATCTTTTGGCCATATACCTACGTCGTGCTACGACGAGCACGTTATGCCATCAGTCCCGGCTGTCATGATGATCTCACAGTCGTCATGAGAAGTCAGTCAATATCGCTATCCATTTGAGTAGCGGTGATCTGACGGCAGTCTCTCTTTGGAAAAGGCATTTTCTAATCTTTATATAATCTGGTTGGAAAGCGTGTTTTAAGGCGAAATAGTATTCGGGTGAAACTGGCATAACGCTAAGGTGATAATGATTTATGCAATTAGATGAGACATCACCTACTGTCTATGTCAGTTCAACGTATGCTTATCAGGCATGCCAGAAACGTCTACACACAAAAATACGCAAAGAAGATATATTATACAATCAACGTCATGCCAGTTATATGACATACCGTATGTCCTACGCAGTAGAAACGCCGACGATACGCCCTTTACTTTGGAAATAGAACAGTTCTAGACGCGACCAGACTATTAAGAATGTTCGACAAAATATTGTATAACATTCTCACCGGAATTACGAAGAGTACTAAGAACTTTATGTGGATAGTTCTTTACAAACTTTTTGCTCGGATTGAAAACGGATCGCTCGACCACCATTTCTGTACGATTTTTATTTAAAGTAGTTCATAGAATATGCGCTCACAAGATTTGCAATCAAGTATTTGATATTAGACAGAGTCCACATAGTACTATAAAGTATTTGATTACTATCAATTTATTTGGGTGCTATGTATTAAAGCGACTGCAGAGTTTATTTTTTAGACAGTCGCCTTACCTTTTCGAACTGTGCGCAAAGTTCTAGGGATCCACACGAGACATCACTTACCTTCCATTTTTTTGAGATTATGGATTCGTTTTTGACATAAGCTCCATACAAAATATGTCAAACAAGTATCTCGAATCTCAAAATGAATGATTAGTTTTGTATTATTAGTTAGTTGGATCCATAAATTGTTTTTAAGTCTGGACCTAGGTAGGTACAGTCAAACAAGTTGGCGGTAGTTCAGTTTGAAAATAATTCACTTGGCTCGCACATAGAGTCGTGACACACTAGAAACTGGTTTTGTATACAAGGGTCAATAAAGGGTAAAGTAGCACTGGAAGTGACAATGTCTTGCTTGGCGATTCTCGCCCTTATGGTGGTCTAGAGAGAAGTTGTTCGATTGTACTTTACGACCGTTCATAGAATATAAGTTAAGATCCACGAGACATGGAATTTATTCTGAGTACTGGAAATGTCTTTAATACACAAAATGTGTTAAATCTGCCAAGATACAATATCTTCAGATAACACCTGTGTAAAAAATGCCTGCTTATTATAAAATTATTCAATATTTTTACTAATTTAATATTTAAAATCGGAGTAGAGACCTCATTAAACTTTTAAAGCACCAGTAAAAGTAGAGATAGTCTTGAAAACCAACGAATTAAACCGTGATTATACTGATAGTCATCTAAGCCATGGAATATCGCTATCCCTTTGGGGCGTTGATTTGCGCAAGTTAGACGGTAGTCGCTCTGTGGGTAAGTTAATTGGTGAATGTTTTCGATAATACCGGGATAATGCTAGGTTGATGATCAATAGTAAAAACAGCACATATCCAAATAATAATGTATCCGACCTCGCTCAACAGCCTTCTCATTCCGCTGCTGTATTTAAGCCTCGCCTAATTTACTTCACAATAGCGGTCTCTATCGATCGCAACTCTCCGTTAGGGGCGCTTTTAGAAAATGTATGGAAATTGTTCCCGTCAACTAGGCTATCGTCACCGTGACAATCGTGTTCAAACTCGTACTAGATAGACCCTCTGACCTCTCAACCACAGGATCAAATGGAGTAGTAACATTCCATATTCTTAATCCTTTACCAAATGGACTAAGAATACAGACTGAATAAGCTGTATATTGTTGTAAACAAATATCAAACAAAATAAATATATAATACAAATTGTAGTTCTCTTGGCAACGATCTGATGTTATTGATGATGCTCATTTAGAGTTATATAATACAGTTCAGTTCTTGGAATTATTATGATTTATCTATGCCGCGACTTTGTTTTGAAATAAAAAAACAAATAAACGCACATTATAAAATATTAGTAAGGATTTACGGTATTAGGCATAATAATTATAAAACAGGGCAATACTAAACTACGGTACCAGATAATTAATAACATAATAAACATGTTTAAGTAATTATTAATCTTCTTATAATATAAAAAAGAATCGCTGAATGTGCTGCTAAGCGCAAATCTCGAGAGCAGCTGAACCGACTTTGCCAATTTTTTTTTATAATAGGTATTCCTTGAAGTACGAGGATGGTTCTTAAAGAGAGAAAATTAAAAAAAAAGGAATCAACTGTTAGGCGGTACGAAGTACGCCGGGTCAGCTAGTTTTAAATAAAACCAGTTTCGATAAATTACACCCAAAGACATAAGTATAGTGCACTCTTCACACAAACATTTAATTTTGTAGATGAGAATCTGTGATGGACATCGATCCGACGACCTCTGGCTGAGCAGTCAATATCACTAACCACTGGACTAGCAGTCCAGTCGATTATATTTATAGCATAATATTACAGTTTAACATTAATTGGGTCATTATTATTATATTGATTACCTATGGTGCAATGTTGCTGCAATATCAATAAATATCCGATTTTGTGCTTTTAGCTTTATGATGTGTGTAACTAAAAACGATTTAGCCAACTAATGGAATCTATATCCACAGCAGTCTTTTGATGCACTATCAAGGCGTCGCCAACCGATTGTCCTAGGCAATCGGTTGGGAGGCAAGGTCGCCAGCCGATGGCCCAGGAAGAAGTAAATTGATAAGAAATATGTGATAAAGTAAGAATTGAAGGGTTTTTTGAATCTCTAGGAGGGGAAGCTGTTTCACTTAGCAACGCCTTTGTGCACTATCGTGGCATAACAGCTGGATCGATAATAATGTTAGAGTACGTTTGGGGAAACGTACATAATAATTATGTACGCTAAGCTTACTTTCACAAATCGACGGCAAGGAACTAAATTGAGTTTACACACAAACTCGTGCTTAAGTTAATATAAAATGATTTACATCCGAAAGAAGCCGCGGGTAAAAGTCACTATAATATAATGTTCAATGTGTTGTACCTATTGTTAAAGATGTGTGTAGTTGTATATTCTTATAAACAATATTAACATACAGGAAAAAATATATAGATACCTAAAAATTATTGTGATGATTTTATGTTATCATATTTTAATGGATTAATGTTGGGCTTTTTTAAACTGGTTTAACAGGAAAATGATCAAATTCATTTCTTATAAGATGAAATCGTACTCACCAAGATGAGCTATCTAAGAACGTCTAATCTTCTAAATCAGATAAATAAATGTTTATTTTGATAATTTACATTGCATAAAGAGTTTTTAACTTACCACACATAAGCACACCATAATGACAACCTATGGGAAATCTCATTTCACATAACTTTCTCTCAAATAGCTGTACTTTTATCGTGAAATTTTCTGTAAATCAATTAAACATACCTACAACTTACCTTCTAGCGCCACAAACAAGGTCGCTCCAGCAACACTGTACAACGCCAGCAACAAACTCAGGAACAGATGCGTAAACCACCTCCGTGACAACAGTCTTAACTTATTATAAAACCAAAACGCAGACTTTTCACCCGCACTCAAACCACTCTTAGCCGTGTGTATAGTAAAGTCTTTGAAACCTTCGAACTGTTTGAACATAAAGTCCGAAGCCTTGTTGTGATACAGATGCATTAGATACGGATTGCTATGAGGATCTGATATGTGAGACGCCGGGGTACCGGGAGGCAGCGTGACAAACCTCGGCGGACCTCTATACACAGAAGCTCCCGTGGTCGCACCTCTAGGTGTCATTTGGACCACAGAATCAGGAATTTGGAGCGTTATCTTCGGCCTCACTGGCCTCGCAGGCGGAGGTGGAGGAACGTAACTTGGAGGTCCATCCGAAGCCATTTTCGCGGCCTATTAAACACTGTTTATTGACACTGTGCGCGGAATCGCGAGTAAAAGTTCACTAAGCGCCGGCGTCGAAATACTTGTGTTACATTGACGTAACGATATATTCGTAATGCCGGCGTGAGTCTCAGCAGACGTGCGTTGATGCCGGTAGTGGCTAGACACTGATTTTATAAATAAAACGGGAGTTAGTGAGTGCTTCCCGCCGTGTCATCCACACATATCCGTCGGTTATCTCGTAAGCATAATTATTGCCAATTTCATTGAGTTCCCTGAACTTCATGCGTAAGGCACCTGACGCTTATTTCATAGAATTATTTAAGTAGGTATTTTTGAGTTGTTGATTTAGAGGAAATTGGCTCGGCCTTGTGTTAGGCGCCTGTGTTATTCTATTTACTGAGAAAAGGGCGCGCGAAACGCTTTAAATATAGATACGCAGGCAGACACACTATGGCACTTTATTTAAGTATAGCTTCTTAAGTATATAAAATTAATTCTAATAATGCAGTTGTCTATTATCATCATCGAATAAGCGTAATCCCGACTTCATCCAAGATTTTTCTACGCTAACCAGATTCAACAGAATATTAGAAGCTCTGCAAGAGCTATGCGTAAGTGCATATGGAAATTAGGTCAATACTATAGTGATAATTAAAAAAACAACTGTCATGTATACGTAAATAAATATAATGTTCGACAACATTGTTGTGAAGCTCAGAATATCTATTCTTAAATACAGAGTAAATTGTACTTACTTACCAAAATTAATTATGGTATGCATCGTATACCTATCTGTTGCTTAGCTTTAGAAAAAAATCTAGTAGCTTTCAGCCGAACTTAAAAAATACTTAGTAACATGGTCATCTCAATTATAACTTACAAAAATATTCGAATCAAAGCTACCTTGCAGCATGTAGAATGAAAACCAGATCACAATTTCGGAATTATTCAGGAATTTTCGGCTTTAATTCTAGGTGGTCTGTATACCTATATACAGACCACCTAGAATCCTTGGTATGCGTCGATTAACAAGTAACTGACACAGGCACAGTATGACATGTTTACCGATCTAGATTGACATTGCGATAAGTGAAGGCCAATTTGTAGACCAAATCGGCAATTGCATTCATTCGGTAAAATGGGTCATGAATCTTTCTGTATTTAAGAATGATATCCAACTCGAAGAAGTTAAGTGCGAATTAAACTGTTAATTATCGATTACAAAACATTGTAGGAAAACATCGTGAGGAAACCTGAATGTCTGAGCGTTCACCATAAAGTTCTCGAAAAACATGTCAAGTCCGCCGACCCGCACTTGGCCAGCGTGGTGGACCTTACCATTCTTATAACGTGAAGAGGCCCTTGCTCAAGGCTGATGATGATAATGAAACAAAACTCGTTATCTACACTCTATTTTCTGCAATTGCGTTCAAAGTGGCGTGACATACGAGTGGTGGGATGGTTTATCTATGGGACACAACCTTAAAATGAAGTTAATGCTATGGTGGGTTCAAGACGAGCTAATTGATTATATGTAGGAAGGAGAGTGGAGACTGGGACCTACCACCCCAAACATCCTTTTGCAGTCCATCCCTGCGACTGATGTCGCGTCAGAGAAGAACGTGCCATGGACATTGAACTCGCTGCTGCTGCCGCCTCCCGCTGCCGATCGTCAACAGGCCGTAAGAGTGGTCTATTTCTAGACCATATCCACTGAATGAAACGGGGTAGTTACCCTTTGTATTCTTAATAATGTCAGCACACGGACTACGGATATTAATCTTATTGCGAGAAGTATTGCTAGGCAAAACAAAATCGAAAATATAGTTTCCATTAATTGAAAATTAAGAAATGTAAATGATAGAGCAATCCGAGAAATGCAGCTATTTGCATCGGACTCATTTCTGACTGCCTCCGTGGTCCAGTGGATAGCGTATGCGACTGCTGATCGAAGGTCCCGGGTTCGATTCCCGGGTCGGGCATAAGTGTTACTGGGTTTTTTTCCGAATTCTCAGTAGCAGCACGGAGTCTGGTGATGTGCCCGGTAACTGTAATAGGCTCGCCCCCTATTACGTAAGACCTAAAAATTCATGGCGAAATGTGGGTGTAATATTAACACCTCTGCCTACCCCTTCGGGGATACAGGCGTGAGTCTATATCATTTCTAACATAGTATGATATGTTTATTGATCAGGTCAATAGAATGCTAATGTACTAGGTCATCTGTGGTAGTCAGTAATTGACATTATGTAAACTGAAAAGCTAAAAAAACTGAAAACTTGTGGGAAATTACTTATTTATTTTTCATTGATATATCCTATAATTTTTTGACAACAGTTCGGGGACAACCGCACAAATCACTTGTTGGATGTATTTTACGATTCGTGAGGTTAACCGTCTTCGTCGCAGTCTGAAATACGGATGGGTAATTCATCAAACTTCACTCCTTACTAGAGCAGATAAACTGTCATGGAACTCTTTGATATTCGTCTTTAAATAAACTAACTAAAGGTGGAAACAGTCACACAACACCCCACACCACCCCACGCCACGCGTGTTGATACTAATCAATCATACATTTATTATGGCCAGGTGCAGATTCATAACAGCCCACGTGATAACATGCGACCCCACGCGTCAACTCCATTCGATCTAGATCGGCGTGTTGACGGTGGAGGTGGAACACTCTAACACTGGTTCGTAAAAAGATAAAATATAGCTATTTCTTTTAATAGTAGAAGGTCTGATAGGTATTAGCTGAACGGTAGACTATTTGTTCTGCTGATAAATCTGGTTAGACTAGAATTTGGCTCTGGGTTCCAGTTTGAAAGTCTTGGGTGACAACCGGGATAAAGTTAGGATGATCATATTGTTACGAGCTGGGGTTCGTGATAAATTATATACACTATTCCAGAAAAACTGCACTTTATTCACTAACACAATAACACTAGATACACACACTTAATTTTCACTTCACTAATAAACACACTATTCACACCACTAGAACAACACTAAACACTTTCGACTTATTTCTCCTTCGCTTGATGTTGATCGCTTTGAGTATTCAATTGAACTGTCCGGTCCGTTCGCTCGCACTCTATTTATACTGGCCGGATAACATCACTAGACTTTTCGAGACGACTCACGAAATTTCTGGAAACGTGTAACGTGTTTCTAGATGTCGCGTAAATGTTCTATTTACACCAACGCCATCTATTAGAGGATAGATGAAACAGCCTTAAACAACCGATACATCTAATCTCATGTAGTTCTCCCATTCACTGATAGATGGCGTTATTTTCAATTCGTAACACGGCCTCCCTCTTAAACGTGTTCGTCTCGAACATCGTTGGACCCATAGTAACGAGCCAACCGGTCCACATGAACTATCTTCGGTGCACCTCGCGACCCCTTCTGGATTCGATAGGTAACGTCGTTCATCCTGGTAATTATGCGATATGGCCCGTCCCATCTGGCTTGTAACTTAGGCGATTTTCCTTTGCTTCGTACTGGGTTATGAAGCCACACCAATGATCCCTCATCGAAGCCTTTGTTATTTGCCTTCCGGTCGTAGCGAGTCTTCATCTTCTCAGACATCTGTTGTCCAGATTCCCTGATGCGCTCGTATACGTCGTTCATCCTGTTGCGTAGCTCGGTTGCGTAATCCGTTATATTGCGTGGAGATTCTGGTGGAATACCGGTGATAAGGTCTGCGGGTAAACGGAGTTCTCTACCGAAATTGGCAAAAGCTGGTGTTACTCCTGTAGTTTCGTGGACCGCACTGCGATATGACAGGAGAAATGGTTGGATGTGCTTGTCCCAATCTCTTTATTTGCTCTCCACCACCTTCGCCAGGTACCTTTCCAGTGATTGGTTAAACCGTTCAACCATGCCATCTGATTGCGGATGATAAGCCGTGGTCCTGGTTTTATGTGCACCCATTACGCGACAAGTCTCCTTGAACACCTCAGATTCGAAGTTCCGGCCTTGATCGCTGTGGATTTCCAAGGGCACCCCGAACCGACAAAAGACTTCATGCACCAGCTTATCGGCCACTGTGGTAGCTTCTTGATTTGGGATCGCAAACACTTCAGGCCACTTCGTGAAGTAATCCATCACAACCAAGAAGTATTTGTTTCCGTCCTGGCTCTCAGGAAACGGCCCAGCGACATCCAACGCTATGCGCTCCCATGGAGCTCCTACATTGTACACCTTTAATGCACCTCTGCTACGAGTGTGTGGCCCCTTCACAGCCGCACAACTTGTGCATTTGCGGCACCAATCCTCGACGTCATCCCGACAGTGGAGCCAATAAAACCGCTCTCGGATCTTAGTAAGCGTCTTCTTAACTCCCATGTGACCTCCCGAAGCACCATTGTGATAGAGCTGCAAGACTTCCGGCACCTTAGTTTTAGGCACTACCATTTGCAAATGGCACTGGTTACCGCGAGCGTTTTCCCATTTGCGGCACAGAACTCCAGCCTGGACGACCAAGCTTTCCCACTGTGCCCAATAACTCTTGGTGATAGGGCTCATTGCTGCGATATCACTCCATTTGGGCCTAGGAGCGTCTGATTTCTTCCATTCGAGAATCGGCTGTATGTCCTTGTCGTCTTGTTGAGCACTCTGCAAAGCTTCTTTCCATTCGTCGCTCAGATCTGTCTTCAACATCCTCACTAATGCTGCCTGCTTTGCTTCCTGTCGGGTACAGTGCTTGCACTGGTCGGGACACGGCCTACGAGATAGGGCATCTGCGTTACCATGGGACTTACCGCTGCGATGTTGTATTACAAAATCAAACTCTTGCAGTAGTTCAATCCATCTGGCTATTTGTCCTTCTGGGTCCTTAAATTGAAGTAGCCATTTCAGCGCAGCGTGGTCGGTTCGCAGGTGGAATTTACGCCCCAACAAATATTTGTTGAAATGCTGCAATGTCTTTACTACAGCCAAGAGCTCCCGCCTGGTGACGCAGTAGTTTCTTTCGGGTTTGGATAAGGCCTTGCTGAAGTACGCTATAACAACTTCTTGATCACCCTTCCTCTGTGACAGCACGCCGCCGATTCCAGTGTTACTGGCATCTGTGTCAACTATGAATTCATGCTCATTGTCAGGGTAGCCTAGGATAGGTGCATTGCACAGATGTTCCTTGAGTTTCTGGAATGCAACGTCACAGCTCTCATTCCAACAGAACTGTACTCTGTCTTCGGTGAGCTTATGAAGAGGTCGAGCAATGTCAGCAAAGTTCTTCACAAACCGTCGGTAGTAGGAGCATAATCCGAGGAATGCTCTGACCTGCGTTTTGTTCTCTGGAACTGGCCATTCCTTCACGGCCATGATCTTATCCGGGTCAGTTTGAATACCGTACTCCGAGACCACATGTCCTAGAAAGTTCACTTGCCGTCTGAATAACGCGCATTTCTTCGGACTCAGCTTCAAATTAGCTCCTCGTATCTTTGACAGCACTTGCTCCAAGTTTCGAAGGTGATCCTGGAAGGTGCGCCCCACGATGATGATGTCATCCAGGTAGACCAGGCAGGCGTCTCCAATCAGTCCCATAAGCACTCGCTCCATCAGTCTCTCAAAAGTAGCCGGAGCGTTGCACAATCCAAAGGGCATGACGTTAAATTGCCACAATCCTTTGCCTGTGGAGAATGCCGTCTTCTCTTTGTCTCGAGGATCTATTTCCACCTGCCAGTAGCCACTTTTTAGGTCTAAGGTAGAAAACCACTTCATCCCCGTCAGCGTATCCAGTGTGTCATCGATCCTTGGCAGCGGGTAGCTGTCCTTCTTCGCGATGTCATTCAATCGGCGGTAGTCTACACAGAAGCGCATGCTGCCATCCTTCTTCTTAACTAGGACAACCGGAGAGCACCACGGGCTGGACGAAGGCTCGATTACGCCTTCTTTCACCATACCGTCGATCATAGCTTCCACTTCACGTTCCCGTGCCACTGGGACACGTCTTGGTCGCTGGCGAATCGGTGCTTCACTTCCCGTGTTTATTTTGTGCTGGACTAGTGCTGTCTTCCCTATGTCGGCATCACTGGTCGAGAAAATATCGGCGAACCGGTTTAACATCTTCTTAGCCTTGGTCTTCTCTTCTTCTGACAGGGTACTTTGGCAGTCCTCCAAAAGTGAAGACACGTCGAATCGTGCACCCTGAACCTTATCGCTGGTAGGTTGCTCTTGATATCTAGGCATCCAAGCCGCTCCTTCATAGGTGCCCAATTCCGTCCCTTTTTTGAGCAACACTTCCTTGTCACTTGCATTTAGTGCGCGTACTGATGAAACTTTGGTACCCCTTACCAACGTTCGTGCAATCTTCCATGAGGCATCTTCCTCTAGGCCTTCGATAAGTACGCAGCGGTTACCTCGACCAGAACTCCCGGGTAAACAAACCGGTACTACCGTTTCCGACCGCGGTTGAAGCGTGACATTCTTCAGGCAGTACACTTTTCCTGAAGTTGCGCCTTCCATGAAGACTTCTTCCGAGCCACATTTTAACACTCCTTGGTTAACATCGATCTCGCAGTGATACTTCCGCATGAAGTCTAGGCCTAAGATGCAGTCGTCCACTATATCGGCTACGATGACTTTGTGACGGTAAACTTTGTTGCCTAGCTTCAGATCCACCTCCATTTCACCTTGGACGGTTATGTGCTGACCGGTAGCTGTTCTCAGATTCACACTTTCATTGTTCCTGAAGCAGCCCCGAAGAACCCGTCTTGCCAGATGGAAACCGATGACTGTCCGAGAAGCACCCGTGTCCAATGTCAGCTTGCATGGTGTTCTGTTAATTTCGCCTTCGATGATCAGGCTGTTCCCGTCGCATGATTGCGAGATCGAGATACTTGGGGCTCTTCCATTACCAGCCAGCACCCGCCCCGCAGTCCTGGCTTCTACTCGTTTCCCTGCTCTCGCTGCCTGGCAGGCACATCAGGCGACCCCTTTGGTGGAGACAGGGTGTCACCAGGCTGCCTACGCTTTGGGCAGCTCAAGCGGATATGGCCTCTTTCTCCGCAGTTGAAGCACCGAGGTGACGACACAACTTCCCTGATGCGGTGACCTCGATCGTCGCGTCGCACTGCTTCCACCTCCAGAGCGTGGGCTAAAGCGTCCTTGAGGTCCTTGAAGTGCCCAAGCCTCACTGCTGCTCTTACCTCCAGGTCCCGGATCCCATCCGTAAACGCCTGTACGAGGTTCCCGTCAATAAGCGCAGGCGACGACTGGTATGCCTTCCTGACCAGCTTTTCCACCTCTAGAGCCCACTGCTGCAGAGTTTCTCCGGTGCGTTGTGTCCTGTCCTTCAGCTGAGCACGATAAACGTGTTCAAGGTGCGCGTCACCGTATCTCGCCTCCAGCGCCTCCAGTAGCTTGTCGTAGGTGACGTCTCGCCCGAGTGCCTCCAACACTGTCAAGGCCCGGTCGCGAAGGCCCAAGGTTAGGGCGGTTAAGGCCTGTTCTTTGGTCCACCCATTCGATCGTAACACAGCCTCAAACTGGATCTTGTATGCAGACCATGATGACGAGCCATCAAATGGTGGAACCTTAAACCCACGAGGTGAGGGCACTACAGTCGCAGATGTCACTTCGTTGGATCCGAGCCCACGCAATCTCCTCTCCACTTCAGCGACACAGGTATCGTGATGGTCGTGTACACGCTTCTCTATAGAGGCGACGCGAGTCTCAAGCTGGTCGTGTACGAGCTTCTCCACGTCGCTGATACGAGCCTCGTGCTGCTGGAGCTCCTCCTTTACCACCTTCAGGTCCTTCCCTACAGCGGCGCTGAGGTCTTTCATCACCACCAGCTGTTCCTCCAAACGGCGAGCCTGCTCCTCCTTGTCGCGCTGCAGCTGTTCCTCTAGGCGGCGCGCGTGCTCCTCTTGACGGCGAGCCTGCTCCTCTTGACGACGAGCCTGCTCCTGTTGACGGCGGTCCTGCTCCTCTTGACGGCGGGCCTGCTCCTCCTTGTCGCGCTGTCGCTGTTCTTCCATGCGGCGCGCGTGCTCCTCTTGACGGCGGGCCTGCTCCTCCTTGTCGCGCTGTAGCTGTTCTTCCATGCGGCGCGCGTGCTCCTCTTGACGGCGGGCCTGCTCCTGCATGAACGCCATCAGTGCCGCGATATCGGGCACCGCCATGGAGTGTGCGCTTGCAGGCTCCACTGCAGCCGCGGAGTCGCCTGATCCACCAGACGATGGAGAAGGAACGTCTCCGAAGCGTCTCTGGTCCAGGTCTTGCTGGCGCTGGTTCCTGGTACGCACTCCGTCAGTTTCTTCCTTCGGCATAACCGGCATAATTTATCCCTTTCTTCTGACACCAATTTGTTACGAACTGGGGTTCGTGATAAATTATATACACTATTCCAGAAAAACTGCACTTTATTCACTAACACAATAACACTAGATACACACACTTAATTTTCACTTCACTAATAAACACACTATTCACACCACTAGAACAACACTAAACACTTTCGACTTATTTCTCCTTCGCTTGATGTTGATCGCTTTGAGTATTCAATTGAACTGTCCGGTCCGTTCGCTCGCACTCTATTTATACTGGCCGGATAACATCACTAGACTTTTCGAGACGACTCACGAAATTTCTGGAAACGTGTAACGTGTTTCTAGATGTCGCGTAAATGTTCTATTTACACCAACGCCATCTATTAGAGGATAGATGAAACAGCCTTAAACAACCGATACATCTAATCTCATGTAGTTCTCCCATTCACTGATAGATGGCGTTATTTTCAATTCGTAACAATATCATAGTCATGTTTAGAAATAAAAAGAGGAACATACGTCATATTTTAGATACCATCATCATCATCATCAGCCTTTATCAGTCCACTGCTGGACTAGGCCTTCTAGAATTAAACCATCGTTGGTTTTCACATGGTTTTCACTACATTGAAGTTAATTTACTTTAATAACATTGATGCATTGGTAAGAAATTATACATTAATTGAGTAAAATATTCATGGTAAAAAATAAGCCATTACCGTTTTGTAGATGTCAACTACTGCACATTGAATACTCCTTTATGATGGAGAATTTTACAAACATACATACAAAGAACAAAGATCATCCATTCTTAAGGAAACTAGATGTAGATGATAAAAAGCAAGCAGCGATGTTAGCGCTTGCTTATCGGTGAAGGAAAACATCGTGAGGAAACCTGCATGTCTGAGATTTCTCCATAATGTTCTCGAAAGACATGTGAACAGTATAAAGACAGTGGGACAGTATAAAGGGCTATAAAGGGCTGATGATGCAGATGATGAAAATGATGTTACCTACATCTTGTAATCGAAAACAAAACACAGCAGAGCTAAACTCCGAGACGGCTAAGATATTCCTGCAGTAAAAATAACCAGACCTACAAAAAGTTGAGCAACTCATTTATTAACAGTAACTTTGATTGTATAATAATTATCATATCGGAATTTCACTGTTAGTCCAGATCAATATAGAGATCAATATATCTTCTCTATATAGAGTCATCTAGTATTATGATGTCGAGTTGCCCGTATGTACGCAAAAATATAATTTGTTTCGTGGATTTACCTCAGTCCCCTCTTACGTCACCTGTTGTACGAAATGTGGTAGTTACACTTTGAATTTTTACTTACCCGAATAGTTATGACGTACCTAATCTTATAATTCTGTGCTTATAATATATAAAGCTTGTTTGTTAGATTGTTTGCTTGTTTGGTTGAACGTGCTAATCTCAGGAACTACTGGTCCGATTTTAAAAATTCTTTCAGTGTTAGATAGCCCATTTATCGAGGAAGGCTATAGGCTATAACATTACGCTATGAGCAACGGGAGCAGAGCAGTAACCTTAAATAACGCGGGTGTAACCGCGGGCATCCTCTAGTAATAGAATATAACTCAAGTCGTTCCTGCCATACCAATTGGTGACCATATAGCTTCCTATATGGTCACCAATTGGGATGGCAGGAATAAGCCTTTTAATTATACATGCGATGCTTATCGAGTAATTGTTTTAAACACGGTATTTTTTCAAACAATGGTCTAATTAATCCAGAAACGCAGTATCATCAGGTGGAATCATCGTACTTAATAATTACTCATCATCAGGTGGAATCATCATAGAGCTAATTATGCTTTATTGAGATTATACTGACAAAATTACAACAGCCAACTCTGGTGTCGGAGTTTATAACCCGCCTGAAGGCCTCCGACATAGACCTACGACTTTATGTCCATTCCGCCCTTCCAAGCACGGAAGCGCTCTGATACAAATACTACACAATCGGTCACCCATCAAATTTCGCTTAATTACCAGATTCATCGCTTTCTCATTAGTTCCTGTTGAACTTATACATAATATGTATGAATATTTTGTCTGACATATCATGTCAGACAAAATATTCAAATTTCGTTTCAATTATGAATTTATCGGGAAGAAAAGACCAATCCAGAAGTGGTGAAACTGGCCCTCAATATTGTGGGAGTTTTACTTAGCGATAAATATACCAAACCTATTTTTATTACTACTCTAACAATGCAACAAAATAAATTTCACCATCTTAGCTCACAGTTTTTATAATTATTTAGCTACTTATATATATAATGAATAAGCAACGCTGCAAACTTACCGCATAACTCCGAAAGCAACCCAAGGGTAAAGAAGTTACCGCGTCTTAAATATCATAAGTGTAAATGTCTGACAAGCGATATCGATCACGTAGGGGAAGAAGTATAAATGTGTTTATACTGTTATGATTGATCAGCGGCAAACGTGCCCGTGAACTTGAGACTTGGCATTGATCACTGTCGGGTTGCGGCTTAGTATGTCGGGAAAATGGTAAAAAATTGTGTGAAAAATTACGCAATATTTGTGAAATAGGCATGTTGTATTGAAGCTAGGCCGACAAAAATTATCTGTTTTCTTCGTGTTACATCCATGGTTTATGGGCTATCTGAGAGCATTGTGGTGGCGTACTAGTTTCTTAAATGAATATTTTACTAATCGTTTATGATTCCTGTCTGTATTTGAAGCCCAGCAGGTAAATTCTAAAATATGCAAAATATTTAAATTTTATGTTGACTGCCTCGACGGTTGGTCTCGCGGCATAAATGTGCGCGTGGGATTGGGACTTAGAGTATACTTGGGAGGTCTCGGGTTCGATTCCCGGGTCGGGCAAAGTGTCATTGAGTTTTTCCGTTAAGAAATTCTCAGTAGCAACACGGAGTCTGGTGATGTGCCCGGTACGGCATTAGGCTCGCCTCCTATTACGTGGGACCTAAAAATTCATGGCGAAATGTGGGTGTAATAGTAATATTCTATACCTCTGCCTACCCCTTCGGGGTTACACGCGTGAGTCTATAATTTTTTTTTTTAATTTTCTTAGGCAATGTGAAGGTTTCGACTTCCCGGGTTACAAGGTGAATGTCATGGATCTCGAGTAGTGGGACAGCACTAGGAAGATGATGTTAATGTATTTTGTAGAAAACTTACTGGCAAATTTAATATGGCAGTCAGGTACAGTCGAACCGGATAATCAAAACTCTGGGTTCAGATATTTGACACTAATTAGACCGATTTTAGTATCGAAGAAGCTAATCTTTTTTTATAACACTCTTCTTCTTCTTGGAAATAAGTAAATAAACTTTGATACACAAAAATAAAATATGAATCGTCAAGCCCTGAGTAAACATTCTATATTTATAACATGCTTCATAACTTTCCAAATTTATATTTATAAATAGGTTTACTCACACTAAATTCGAGGCTGCTATCCAAATGACACGGTTTTGAACCAAACACGCAAAACCGACACACAGAGGATACATAAATCACAATACTCACTGACTTTAACTAGAAAAGTACCGCGAATGTTTACATATTTACACTGCTCAGCTATTTACTAAAATGTTCGCGGCTTCATAAAATGTTTTACAGCACGTTACTGACCTCTTAACACGTAAGTTCATGAGTTGTTTTTTTATTGCGCTCAATTCATGGATAGACTGCCTTCGTGGTCCAGTGGATAGCATATGCGACTGCTGTTCGGAGGTCCCGAGTTTGATTCCCGGGTCGGGCAAACGTGTTACTGGGTTTTTCTGAATTCGTAGTAGCAGCACGCAGTCTGGTGATGTGGCCGGTAACGGCAATAGGCTCGCCCCCTATTACGTGGGACCTAAAAATTCATGTGTGGTGGGGTTCAGTTCATTCAAAGGGTGTGTCTACACCGCTGCCTACCCCTTCGGGGATACAGGCATGAGTCTATAAAAAAAACATGGATTCGCCAGTTGCCATGCGTTAGCTTTTGCAACCCAGTTGCCAAGGGTTTGCTTGTTTGACTGGTTGATCGCGCTTATCTCAGGAATTTATATGGAGTTTATGTCAAATAGCTGTTGCCCGCGTCCTGAGGGTGCTACTTCGCGTACCCGGTTAATTTATAGCCTAAGTTACTTCTTGGTAATCAGCTATCCGCCAGTGAAAGTCCCGTCGAAGTCGGTCTAGTCCTTCCAGAGATCAGCGGGTTAAAAATTTTAAAAATTGTCATTTCGGTATATGAACCTTGTAAACATCCATATGCATTTAGTAAATAATGGTTATTTTATTATTACAAACATACACTTCAATTTTATTTATGTCTATAGATATGCATCTCTATTCGTCAATTTCATGGATAGTTAAAATATTAGAACCCAACGTTAAAAACATTAAAACTATGGTAGGTACCTAGTTACTATTCTGTTGCGCGTGTCTTTTGCCTGTTATCAGAGTAGGTACCATGGTAGTTCTTTGATCTCACCAAAATAAGGAATAAGTGCTAAGAAAATTGTCTATAACATTCATCTATAACTTGCAATAAAAAATAATCTTTGGCTGATACCAAATAACATTCAATTAAATCATTGACTTATCTGTACACATAAATAAAATTGGAGTGTCTGTTTGTAATATTAAAATAACCACTTTTCATTTTTACTAAATGCATATGTACCGTGTATACATCACACGGTACATATACCAAAATGACATTTGTTACAATTTTTGTCTGTCTGTTTGTTATCGCTAATCTCTGGAACGGCTGGACTAATTTTGACGGGACTTTCTGTCGGATAGGTGACGTACCAAGGAATAACTTAAATTAACCGAGTACGCGAAGTAAATCCCTCAGGACGCGGGTGAAACCGCGAGACAGCAAGTACTAATTCAAAAGGGATGCTGAAGATCATGCGAAGGGGAGGATGTACTGTCGAACAACTTCCCGCTAGACCACCATAAGGGCGAGGATCGCTCAGCAAGACATCGTCGCTTCCAGTGCTACTTTACACGCACATTGACACTCGTATACAAAACATGTTTCTAGTGTGCTTCGACTCTAGCGAGCCAAGGGAATTTTTCAAACTGGTCCACCGCCGACTTGTTTGATTGTACAGCTGAAAAGCAAATCCCGGGCGGACCCCGGTGTTTGCTGTAACGAAGGAAGACGAAGGTCTTGGAATGCAACTGGGACGGCGCTAGGATGATTTATATTATTAAAAGATAATTATTATCATTTAAGAAAACACGTATTTTACGTTCTAACTGTCATAATAATTTTCATGACTACAATATTTACTTTCTTCTGAAAACGTTTATGACCAACATTAGAAGCAACATAGACACATAATTCACCAACCTTAGAATTGCAAATCACAAAATCGTTATAAAAATGATTCATAGTCAGCCAAAGTCTCGTTATGACGAGAAGCACTAGTTCAATGCGCGAAAAATTTGGTTTAACGATCTAAATTTCTCGGATAATCTGGGCAGCTTTTCTTTCCTAGAATAAAGATTATAGTTTAAGTGCTTTCAGTTGACTGCAAGGCAGCTATAGACTAGTGGAGATACCAACAGATTGCCATGCAGAGGTAATCGGATTTGATTCCACGGCGCGCCCCACCGATTTTAGGAGTTATGTGCGTAATGAGTCGTTAATTAATCGCTTGTCCCTTACCTCGGAAAACACCTTTCTTCGGAATCTTTTACAGTCATTATATGGAGTTACTACCTCTGAATAGCTCTATCGATTATGGGAGTTTATCGATTCGATACATAATCGAATAAACTAACACTAGTCTTAACCAATGAACATTGCTATACTTTTGAGTTACGGAGGACGGACAGGCAGTCGCTCTGTATAAGGCTGGACGCATACGCTCGGTTTCCTGATTAGGTTTCCTGATCAGGAATTCAGATTCGGAAACCTGAATGCTTCATTTACATACAAAATGTTAAACAAGGCGCACACGTCCTTACTATTTCCGAACGGAAAGAAACCCGTCGTTCGTTTCGGAATTCATTCCGTGCGTTCGGGTTGTAAGAACGGAAAAAACCTAATGACGTCACCCCGAACGGAGTGCTTGTCATACATTTCGTATCGTTCGCCGCACACGAACGGAAATTTACGTTCGGAAGCGCGCCAAAACCGTAGCACGCATATACCCAGTAACGACGTTTTTCTCTTCTTCTTCATGTCTAGCGCCAGTAAAAGTGCAATAGCAGTAAATTCATCGTCGTCGTCCATTTGTGTTTTCACAGAAGCGTCTCTATTCGAATTGACAGTACAAATTCCTAATACAAAAAACCGTTTATTTGCGCTAGGCACACGGAATTCCGAATCTGAATTCCTGATCAGGAAATCTAATCAGGAAATCGAGCGTATGCGTCCAGCCTAAAAGCTAATAATCACTCAGATCCGCTTAGACTACAAAGCGGGGTTGCACCTCTGAATAGCTCTATCGATTTTGGGAGACTCTATCGATTCGATATATAAGAATAAACTAACACTAGTCTAAACCGATGAACATTGCTATCCTTTTGGGTTACGGAGAACAGAGAGGCAGTCGCTCTGTATAAAAGCTAATAATCACTCAGATCCGCTTAGACTACAAAGCGGGGTTGCACCTCTGAATAGCTCTATCGATTTTGGGAGACTCTATCGATTCGATATATAAGAATAAACTAACACTAGTCTAAACCGATGAACATTGCTATCCTTTTGGGTTACGGAGAACAGAGAGGCAGTCGCTCTGTATAAAAGCTAATAATCACTCAGATCCGCTTAGACTACAAAGCGGGGTTGCAACTCTGAATAGCTCTATCGATTTTGGGAGACTCTATCGATTCGATATATAAGAATAAACTAACACTAGTCTAAACCGATGAACATTGCTATGCTTTTGGGTTACGGAGGACAGAGAGGCAGTCGCTCTGTATAAAAGCTAATATTCACTCAGATCCGCTTAGACTAGAAAGCGGGGTTGCAACTCTGAATAGCTCTATCGATTTTGGGAGACTCTATCGATTCGATATATAAGAATAAACTAACACTAGTCTAAACCGATGAACATTGCTATCCTTTTGGGTTACGGAGGACAGAGAGGCAGTCGCTCTGTATAAAAGCTAATATTCACTTAGATCCGCTTAGACTAGAAAGCACCCCGCTTTCAACTGGTTTAATGCTAGGGAGATGATGAGTTCCTGTACTAGCAAAATAGCGCATGCTAAAACAGTAAACCAGCAATTCTGTATAAACTTCTTTGTCTTCAAACGTCTGCAGATTAACAATAATTTTAGATACGCATTTGCATAAAATATACTTGTTTTCTCTTCTTTTTAGGATATCTATCTAGCTGCTTTAACCTTGATTCTACGAATAAGGATATTCTAATCTTGTTTTTCGTTTTCGTGTGTGTATGGCCGACTAACTCAGCTGTCGGAGTTTACAGACCGCCCAACGGCCTCCGACAGGACCTAACGATTCTAAGATGAGAACCGGGACCGGCAGCTCTAACTACTATAGATACTGTTGAATAAAGTAGAATAAAATTTTATAAAACTTAAAGATCTCCACAAACCCCTAAGGTGACATTGAACGAATCACAAACATACAGATAAAGCAGTTAACGACGTTGTTAAAAGAATATACTTAATAGGTTTAATGTTTTTATTATTGCTACAAAAGACGCACAGTTTGCACAGAAACCGTTTGTAAACCTCTTGTGGTTGTATTAGACGAGGAGAATTTTATTGTTTATTTAATATTTAGCGGACTTATTGATCAGTCGTTTTGAGAACAAAAATCTGGGTTGTTTGGTGATCGTAGTTTATACACAAACGCCAGGGCGTATGTATGTATAATTTTGGATTAAATATACGAAATCATTTTCTTTGAAAACAGTCTGCTAAATTGGTCATGTTTGTGTGATTTTCAAGTACTCATCAACAATATGTTAAAAATATTACATATGTAGTTTTCTAAGATACGATGGGACAGATAAACATACATGACATAAATTTACTGCTAAAATGAAGTCCTCTTCGCTTTGCCGTAGACATGTAAAAAAGACGTATTTCTCCTATGTACATAAGTATATCTAAAAACATGCAGTTAACACTAAAATGTACCCACCCTATAAGCAAAGCGAAATGAGCGATCAGAAAAGTGAGTTGTGATTGTCTAACCATTTGTCTAACTATATTAATCTGAAAAATCTAGAGGGTTTCCTCTCAATGCGTCGTTTTTCAATTAAGAGTCTCGTGTTCATGCGAATGATTTGTTATGCATAAAGCCTGGGATTTAATGTCTAATGCATATCATCTGAATGGACGTAGCCTAATATTGTTCCTTCTGTTCCATAATAGGCTCATTATATGTCGCATTGCAGGGATGACAAACCTATGGAACACGGTAACATCATAATATTATTCGGGAGCGCCAATGTACCCACATGCATGAATATTTCGAAAGTCAAAATAACATCTAATTTTCTTTTGCCCGACTTAATAAGGACGATGATCTCAATTTGATTCTATGTTTTTTTTGTGTTTGTTACCTCGGAACTTCGTAATTGTTAAATGATTTAATTATTTTTCCATTTGAATGTACATACTTTCCTCCTGATCCCTTTAAAGTTTAAGGAATTAAAATAAATATGAATTCGGTCTTTCGTAAAAAAACATCGTGAATTGTATCTATAACTCGAAGTGTATATAATGGTTTTAGGACTCGTTAAAGCGTCATCATCCTCCTAGAATTATCCCAGTTTCAGCCTGGGGTCCGCTTACTAGTCTAACCGGATGTGGCTGAATATTTGCTTTTCTACAGAGCGACTGCCTGTCTGACCTCCGCAACCCGAAGGGATAGCGATATTCTATGGTTTAGACTAGTGATGACTCGTTAAAGCGTATTATTTCTTTAATAAACCTTTACTAACAAATGTTCGCCACCCCTATCCTAATGTAAATTACACCAACAAGATTTACTGTAGAAGTGTAGACAGTAAACCTAGACAAGCCTTCTCAAAAACTTTAAATCATAGTTTATACTATTAACATGAACTAACGACACAACTTGCTAACTTATGGTTTCAGTAACTACATAAGGTATTCGAGAGCCTAACTTAGGAATGATCTTAAGTCTAGAGATATAAAGTACTTAAATTTCAATAATTTTAATAGCGGTACTAGGTTACAGAACACGGAGGTAAGAAGATGAAAGAAGAGACATTCTTGGCATGACATTCATCTGCTTCGTAACTATACTTTTTAGGGTTCCGTACCTAAAAGGTAAAAATCGGAACCCTATTACTAAGCCTCCGCTGTCTGTCTGTCTGTCTGTCTGTCTGTCTGTCTGTCTGTCTGTCTGTCTGTCTGTCTGTCTGTCACCAGGCTGTATCTCATAAACCGTGATAGCTAGAAAGCTGAAATTTTCACAAAGTATGTATTTCGGTTGCCGCTATAACAACAAATACTAAAAATAAAAAAAATGAAAATATTAAGGGGGGGTCCCATACAATAAACGTGTTTTTTTTTCGTATTTTTGCTCAAAATTACTAACGGTAACAGGTAGACGCTTAAAATTTTCACGGAATATGTAGTTGTATATTACCTTTAATAAATAAATAATTAAATTAAAAAAAGTAAATAATAAAGGGGGGCTCCCATACAACAAACGTAATTTTTAAGCAATTTGTTACTCGATCTTAATAAACAAGTAGAAACTTAAAAAATATTTAAGTATATATACAACAAACGTGATTTTCTTTTATAGATGATGGTACGGAACCCTTCGTGCGCGAGTCCGACTCGCACTTGCCCAATTTTTTTACTGTACTTGTTCTCGCCACAAGAAGGGGTAAGGTCTTAGTCTGCCACGGTGACCAAGTACGGTTTGGCAGATTTCACAGGTTTTTCGAGAACAATATGAAAAACTCTTAGTCATGCAGATTTCCTCACGATATTTTCCTTTACCTGTAAACAATCGACAATGAAGCTCATTGGTGCGTACTGTGGATTCGAACCGGAAACCCTTTGTGTAGCAATCTGTCAGTCTATCCATTTGGTTATCATCATACCCAAGTCTATGTCTACATATGTAATATATTCTTATTAGCATTAAGTGTTGACTAGATATGCGTAAAGGAAATAAAAGTTCCGTAAAGGAGATAAAAAAATATATTAAAATCAATATTTACTTAGTACTTGCTAATTTCACTAAAGCAAACGTTCGATAGATTCTCTGCTCTCGAAATATTGAAAATCAATGGTATATTGTCTATTCCATAGCTTTAATATCTCAATTCTTACACTTGTAGTCTTAACAAAGCTTATATTTCAAGAAATTAACTAACATACGGAGTGCGCTCGCCCAACTATAAACCGTTTTAATGGCTGGCAAGGTTTAAAAGTAAATAAATGTGGTAGCACATGCGGGTGTATTTTGATTTATTAGATGATAAACAGTTTATTCTGATGCGGAAGTTGGTAATTCAGACGCATATAAACTAGTTATGAACTTCAATAACTTTCTGTGTCTACTTGTGTTTCTTATAGCCTGAAAGTCGCTGTCTTAGAACGTCAGTTACACAAGTGCCCTTTTTACACTGATTAGATCTTAGTGTAGATTTCTGCTAAACAATATAATAATTATTTCACAATAATAATATATATTTTTTAGGAAATATTATCAAGGTACTTCATTTTATAATCTATATGTAGCTTAATCTAATCTTAATGTCTAAGTAGTATATGTACAAAAAACCGTAAAAACAAATAAAATATTTACAAAGTTTAGGCGTCGTAAAATGCCTCCGCATCAATGTCATTGGGTAGCGTGCTCAGGCATTACAAATCTTTCATAAGAGACCAAGAACTTTGCAATGAAAGTTCACTAGAGTTTAAGTAGTGTTTTATAACGACTGAATTAGTAACAGCTAGCTAGTATACATTATCAATATTATATTACTAAAAGTTAAGTACTATTATATAGGTATACTTATTACTTTAGATCTTATGAAGCATACCTACACATTCTCTACTAGTCTACTCCTCCTTTTCAGAGTGTTAGAGCACAATTTTTTTTTACAAGACTGTCGATTTATCTCCATAGATATTGTACAAGTGAAGGAAAACATCTTTGGAAACCTGCAAGTTTCTCGAAAAACATGTGAAGTCTGCCAACCCACACCTGGCCAGCGACATGGACTATGGCCTTATTGTTCTCATAGTGAGAAGAGACCCGAGCCCAGCAACGTGACAGCTGTCTATAATTTATATAAACTATACAGGACCGATGACAATAATGTTACTGTGTTTATAATTGTTGCTCTACAAAGAATAATCGCGAAGTGACTGCACTACGCATGAAAAATAATAGGCGAACATGGTATAAAATTCATAGCTATACACCCTTATAACTTTGCTATTTAAATAAGCCTCATTCAGATTCGTAGAAATATACTCCAACCGTATAAAATAACAAATTAATATTTTATAACACGCGTATGCGTAAGAATTCTTAGAAAAAATAACTGTCTTCAAGCGTGATCAACCCACGTTGTAATAAAAACGTATTGGCATTAAAACGATGTAAATATAACTAAAAGTTTTATTTTTATACAATTTAATAATAAATACCCAATCATCGCTGAGTCATTTCGCGCGAATCACCACTGAAAAAATATGTAGCTTTATCTTGAGACTTGAGATGAAAATTATGGTTATTCGTGATGTTTTTCGTCTCCTATGCAGTATTTTATGTTATCGGATTATTATCACGTTTTAAAGTGAGACACACACACACGGTCGTAAGACAACCAACCTGGCCTATATTTCGTACGTGTTGAAATAGAATAAAGAAAATGTGACTTTTTATTGGTTTTGACGTAGATTCTTCTACCAATGAATGAAATTTATATGTATGTATTTACACAAATGATGAATGCTGCGGGCATACTGAATACTCTTATTATTTGTATCTTGTGTCTTTTATATGAATAACTAAAGTATACCCGCAGGCACACCCGCAATTATTTTAAATCGAACTTTTCTTTCCTGTCCCGTTGGAATTTCGAGAAATCCCTTCTTAGTGCACACCTACTGACAATCTCCGAGGAAAATACATGGCTAATTTCAGCTTCTTGTCACCAGTAGTTTTGGTTGTGCATTTGACGTTAGTAAGTTAGTAATAGAATTTTATATATACAGATGATAATGATGTATGGAACCTAATCTGACAGTAATTTTCAGTACTGACTGATAGCCAACGCACACCCAAAAGTATTGAGCGCAGGAAGCTACAATTTGGCATGTAAGTTTTTAGTACACCGACTGAAAGAAAATAAAACGTGCGATCGATCGTATCTTCGGGATCATTCTCTAGTATTTTATAAATTAGTCAAAAACTCAACTCAGCCATCACCTAAATTCATTATTCCCGCTATTTCTTCCCATATATTTTGTCTACGCTGCTCGTCATGATAATGAGTATCTTCATGATCATAATTTTTTTTAGACTCACGCCTGTATCCCCGAAGGGGTAGGCAGAGGTGTAATATTACACCCACATTTCGCCATGAATTTTCAGGTCCCACGTAATAAGGGGCGAGCCTATTGCCGTACCGGGTACATTACCAGACTCCGTGCTGCTACTGAGAATTTCCTAAAGGAAAAACTCAATAACACTTTGCCCCACCCGGGAATCGAACCCGAGACCTCCCAATCTCACGTGCACATTTATGCCGCGAGACGGCGAGACTAATGAGGCAGTCATGATCATTAAGTTCAGTATATTTCTGAACTAGCGAAATTAATAGCCCTTCATTCATTTCGATAACTTTTTATGTAGGTATTTACGCCATGTAGTACCCGTCTACACTCATCCGCTGACCCGCGTCCACTAAGGGCGGTTTCAGATTAGCGTATTTTTCTGCGCGTATACGGTCGTTTTAGCATACGCGCTTACACGCGCTTCAAAAAACCAGACTCACGTAAACGGGCGTGTTCGCTCGAAATGGTAGTGACGTCTTGTCAGTGTCAACATGGATTTTGACGGCTCGTGGCTATACGAGCATAGAAGCGCGTCAACGCTCGTACGAGTTGCGCGTGTGCCAAAAGGCGCGCCTATACGCGCCTACATGCGCTTCCAAAAACGAGCTTATACGCGCGTATAAAACGCTAATCTGAAACCGCACTAAGGCGCGCCGAGTCGAGTCGAAACGCGTCGCCGCAGAAATTCGCCTGACGAGCGATGCACGCGGTAGATTCGATTCGGCGCGCCGCGGCTCGTCGCTAATGAACGCAGGTTCATAGAAATATATAGGAGGCGACTTTCTGCGTTTCGATTCGGCTCGACTCGGCGAGCCTAGTGGACGCTAGCCTTAACATTGACAAAGCGCATAAGATTGGATTACTGCACCAATGACATACGATTCGATTAGTTGTCGTGAGATTCTGAATAGGCCTGCAGATTGGAGACATACTAAAAAAATGACAAATCAGAAGTACCCTAAACAGAACATCATGCATGAGAAATTTGATGGGAATTAATGAAGCAAGAGAGATATGTCAGGATCACAGAACAGTTAAATATATCTATAGTCAGGATCGTAGCAAATGGCGTACCGTAGTCTCTGCCTATCCCTCCGGGAAACAGACGTAAGTCTATGAATGTATGTATGTATTCATGATAATTATTCGAGTAGTTATACATATATGACTCTCTCTCTTTCTCTACAGCCTTTCGCAGTGCTCTGCTCTCTTGATTTGCATCACCATAATCAATAGGCCTACTACACCCCGCAGTCCGTGTGGTTACGGATTAAGAATACGGAATGTCACCAACCCATATCATCGCATGGGTGTCGTAAGAGCCGACAGAGGGAGCATATTATGCAGAGAACAGCACTGTAAGATAAGGAAAACTTGATACTGTTACGCCATCTATCGGTGAATGGGGGTACTAGAAGAGATTGAATATATCGGTGGTTTAAAGGTAATTCAGCTACTCTGTACTAGATGGCGTTGCTGTATCGAGCATCGGACTGTTCGCGATTATTCGACAGTTTTGTGGAAGTATCTAGAATGCGCTAGTGATGTTATCCGGCCAGTATCAATAGAGCGGGAGCGAACGGACCGGAGACAGTAACAATTGAATAGCGAAGCGATCAACAAGAAGCGAAGGAAATAAGTCGGAAGTGTTTAGTGTTGTTCTAGTGGTGTGAATAGTGTGTTTTATTAGTGAAGTGAAAATTAAGTGTGTGTATCTAGTGTTATTGTGTGTTAAAATAAAGTACAGTTTTTCTGGCATAGTGTGTATAATTTATCACGAACCCCAGCTCGTAACAAATTGGTGTCAGAAGAAAGGGATAAATTATGCCGGTTATGCCGAAGGAAGAAACTGAAGGAGTTCGTACTAGGAACCAGCGCCAGCAAGACCTGGACCAGAGACGCTTCGGAGACGTTCCTTCTCCATCGTCTGGTGGACCAGGCGACTCCGAGGCTGCAGTGGAGCCTGCAAGCGCACACTCCGTGGCGGTGCCCGACATCGCGGCTCTGATGGAGTTCATGCAGTAGCACGCGCGCCGCATGGAGGAACAACTACAGCGCAACAAGGAGGAACGGGCTCGCCGTCAAGAAGAGCACGCGCGGCGCCTGGAGGTACAGCTACAGCGCAACAAGGAGGAGCGGGCTCGCCGTCAAGAGGAGCAGGCCCGCCGTCAGGAGGAGCAGGCTCGCCGCCTGGAGGAACAGCTACAGCGCGACAAGGAGGAGCAGGACCGCCGTCAACAGGAGCAGGCTCGCCGTCAAGAGGAGTACGCGCGCCGCCTAGAAGAGCAGCTGCCGCGCGACAAGGATGAGCACGCTCACCGTCTGGAGGAACAGCTGGTGCTCATGAAGGATCTCAGCGCCGCAGTGGGGAAGGACTTGAAGGCGGTCAAGGAGGAACTCCAGCAGCACGAGGCCCGTATCAGCGACGTAGAGAAGCTCGTACACGACCAGCTCGAGACTCGCGTCGCCTCTATAGAGAAGCGTGTACATGATCAACTCGAGGCTCGTATTGCCAGATTGGAGAAGAAATTGCGTGGGCTTGAGACCAACGACGTTACACCTGCAGCTGTGCCGCTCTCGCCTCGTTGGTTTAAGGTTCCACCCTTTGATGGCTCGTCATCGTGGGTTGCATACAAGGTTCAGTTTGAGGCCGTAATGCGAGCGAATGGGTGGGACAAAGAACAGGCCTTCACCGCCCTAACCTTGGGCCTTCGTGATCAGGCCTTGACGGTGTTGGAGGCACTCGGGCAAGACGTCACCTACGAGAAGCTTCTGGAGGCGTTGGAGGCGAGGTACGGAGACGCGCACCTTGAACATGTGTATCGTGCTCAGCTGAAGGACAGGACGCAACGCACCGGAGAAACTCTGCAGCAGTGGGCCCTAGAGGTGGAAAGGCTGGTCAGGAAGTCATACCAGTCGTCGCCTGCGCTTATTGACGGGATCCTCGTACAAGCGTTTACGGATGGGATCCGGGACCTGGAAGTTAGAGCAGCGGTAAGACTTGGGCACTTCAAGTCCCTGAAGGCAGCCTTGGCCTACGCTCTGGAGGTGGAAGCAGCGCGTCACGAGGATCGACCTTACCGTATCAGGGAAGTTGTTTCTTCACCACGTTGCTACAACTGCGGAGAAAGAGGCCATATCCGCTTGAGCTGCCCAAAGCGTAAGCGGCACGTTGGTACCCTGTCTCCACCAAAGGGGTCACCTGACGTACCTGTCTGGCGGCAAGAGCAACGTAGCGCAGATGCTCTGACATGTAGGCCTTACCCCGACCAACGCAAACATTGTGCCCGACAGGAAGCGAAGCAGGCAGCGTTAGTGAGGACGTTGAAGACGGACTTGAGTGACGGATGGAAAGAAGCTTTGCAGAGTGCTCAGCAAGAAGACAAGGACGTACAGCCGATTCTCGAATGGAAGAAATCAGGCGCTCCTAGGCCCAAATGGAGTGATATCGCAGCAATGAGCCCTGTCACCAAAGGTTATTGGGCACAGTGGGCAAGCTTGGTTGTCCAGGATGGAGTTCTGTGGCGCAAATGGGAAAACGCTCGCGGTAACCAGTGCCATTTGCAAATGGTAGTGCCCAAGACTAAAGTGCCGGAAGTACTGCGGCTCTATCACAGTGGTGCTTCGGGAGGTCACATGGGTGTTAAGAAGACGCTTACTAAGGTCCGAGAGCGGTTTTATTGGCTCCACTGGCGGAATGACGTCGAGGTTTGGTGCCGCAAATGCACAAGTTGTGCGGCTGTCAAGAGGCCACACACTCGTAGCAGAGGTGCATTGAAGGTGTACAATGTAGGAGCTCCAGGGGAATCTGGACAACAGATGTCTGAGAAGATGAAGACTCGCTACGACCGGAAGGCAAACAACAAAGGCTCCGATGAGGGATCATTGGTGTGGCTTCATAACCCAGTACGAAGCAACGGTAAATCGCCTAAGTTACAAGCCAGGTGGGACGGGCCATATCGCATAATTATCAGGATGAACGACGTCACCTATCAAATCCAGAAGGGGTCGCGAGGTGCACCGAAGATAGTTCATGAGGACCGGTTGGCTCGTTACTATGGGTCCAACGATGTTTGGGACGAACACGTTTAAGAGGGGGGCAGTGTTACGCCATCTATCGGTGAATGGGGGTACTAGAAGAGATTGAATGTATCGGTGGTTTAAAGGTAATTCAGCTACTCTGTACTAGATGGCGTTGCTGTATCGAGCATCGGACTGTTCGCGATTATTCGACAGTTTTGTGGAAGTATCTAGAATGCGCTAGTGATGTTATCCGGCCAGTATAAATAGAGCGGGAGCGAACGGACCGGAGACAGTAACAATTGAATAGCGAAGCGATCAACAAGAAGCGAAGGAAATAAGTCGGAAGTGTTTAGTGTTGTTCTAGTGGTGTGAATAGTGTGTTTTATTAGTGAAGTGAAAATTAAGTGTGTGTATCTAGTGTTATTGTGTGTTAAAATAAAGTACAGTTTTTCTGGCATAGTGTGTATAATTTATCACGAACCCCAGCTCGTAACAATACAAACCCTATACCAACCCGTTTGGCCAGCGTGGTATAGTAGGTCAATTCCTCCTTTCAAAGGAGAGGCCTAGTCCAGCAGTGGACTGTTAAAGGCTGATGATGATGATACCCCGCAGGCCAGACGGGTAACGGTACCTACAGCGGTTGATATTAAGTATTACGTCTCTTCACAAAGGTGCTACTTAGTGCTTCGTGTATTTGCCTTAGTCGTCTCTTATGTCTATAATGTAAATAAAACCAAATACATCAGGAGTACACGCATTGAGCGTAATTTCTATTTCATTGATTGACGCTTTGGTCTATTTGTATTTATTTATATGATAAACTAATCGTAATCACCTGTGTCAATATATATTTAGGTAAGACATTTAGATAAGGCGAAACTAACGGACACTGTACATAAAAGATTAAACAAACTATAATAAAGAGTTTTTGTGAGTTTACCACGTTTCGTAATCAATTCTCTACCCATGAATTACGGGAAAAATAGCATTGCACATCAATGTTTGTTTATAACTTTATCTTGGCACTAGAAAGACTCTAGTTACTTCACTAGATGAGAATCTAGTGATTCCTTCAGGACGGAAACTTTTAAGAACACTAAATTTTGGAAGGGCTCGGAAGATCCTCATTTCTTGTGCCAAGATAAAGTTATAAACAAAATTTCAGTGATATACATATTCTGTCACCAAACTATCATACGGAATCTTACTTTGCCTGTACGAATTGACAGGTAAGAAAGGTAAGGACAGCCTAGTGAAGAAACTTAACAGGCTGCTACACAGAGGGTCTCGAGTTCATATCAACGACGCGCACCACTGACTTTTTAAAGTTAAGCGCGTATTGCATTGTCAATCAACGCTTGCTACGGTAAAGGAAAACATCTTGTGCACGTCTGAGAGTTAAAGTCCTCGAAAGAAAATATGTGAAGTCTGCCAACCTGTGGGTTGGCAGACTTCACATATTGTTGGCCAGCGTGAAAGACTATGGTCTTATGCTTCTCATGAGAATAAACAGAGAATTGACCTAGCAGTCGGACATGCTATATAGTCCAGTCAATTTAGGAGTTGACCTCGGAAAATCGACATACCCAGTATATTACCGCGTAAAAACTTGTATTTTGACATTCTAAACTGTTTTCAAAAGTCACATATAATTGGATGTACGCAAGTTTTAAATTCAGGGGTCAAAGGTCACAAAAATCGATTTATTTAACATTTTTGGCAAAAATCTCGTTTTCTAAGGGTTTTACGCTACTAGTATTTCTCATCAATATTGTAGAAAATTTAATTCTCTACAACTTTTCTATTTAACATTTTTTTATACCTTGAACTGATTTCGAGATAGAGGGCGTAGAGCGCGCAGTCAGAGAATTATCTAAGGTCAACTGGTAGTCTCGATCAAAAACTCGTAATATTAAGGTTATAATTTCTTGCTAAACATATAATTATATTTTTTTATTTACTTTTAGATTAAATTCATTTTAATATTAATTATACTAATCTTATACTAATATATAAAGCTGAAGAGTTTGTTTGTTTGTTTGGTTGAACGCGCCAATCTCAGGAACTACTGGACAGATTTCAAAAATTATTTCAGTGTTAGATAGCCCATTTATCGAGGAAGGCTATATAACAATTACGCTATGTGCCACGGGAGTGGAGCAGTAGCCTTAAATAACGCGGGTGTAACCGCGGGCTCATCTAGTGACTTTCTATATAAATAAAAAAGAAAAGAAATATTTTTTTAATTGATGCTTTTATCAAACGTCATTTTATAGACTTATTATAGTCAAAATTAATAAAAATTTCGAGACCAAGTTCTAATTTCAATTCTCTTCTTCTTCTTCGTCATCGTCGTCATCGTCGTCATCGTCTTTCTGCTGCAGAATTTCCTCTTCATTACCGTCTTCAACGACATTTGTCTTAAAGTCATTCATGATTCCTGGGTCAAAGGTTGTATCATCATTAATATCGGTCTGATATGGTACAGCATTGAGACAAGCTTGTCCATTACACTGGCTGCAAGGTAAAGAGCACTGTAACCCCGCTTTCCTGCATCCACATCTTGAGCCACAGACACTTCTGCAGTTACAGAAATATTGTATTAAGTAATTCACCTGGAGCAGGTGGTAAAATAGTCATAACAGGTTCCAGGAATCCGTTACGCATAGTCCAACCCCATCCTTGAGGTTCTAAATCATGCTTGGTTAGGCCAAGTTTGAATCTGATAATAAACGAGATTTAAATGTTGGTGAGCTGCTTCACTCGCTGGTGGAATATTTGATAACTGCACAGGTTTATTCGATTTTGTTAACTTGACGTATAGTGCATAACGGAGATGATCGATACTATCCACATTTTAAAATTACCGAAAGAGATTATGAGTGTTATTGAAGTGATAAATTTAAGAATTATTATAAAGAAAGATAGTAGTAGCCGCGTGGTTGACGGCATAGAATACAAGTGTCACCACCCCCTATCTTCCCGTGGGTGTCGCGTCGTAAGAGGCGACTAAGGGATAACACGATGCAAATACCATCTTTGCGTAGAGACGGAAAACTCGACGTCAAACCCTATACGACTGCCTCGTTGGTCTCGCGGCATAAATATGCGCGTGGGATCGGGAGGTCCCGGGTTCGATTCCTGGGTCGGGCAGTGTTATTGGGTTTTTCTGTCACGAAATTCTCAGTAGCAGCACGGAGTCTGGAAATGTGCCCGGTACGGCAATAGGCTCGCCCCTCATTACGTGGGACTAAAGTATATCTGACGAAGAGTGGGTGTAGAAATACACCTCTGCCTACCTCTTCGGGGTTATAGGCGTGAGACTATGTATGTATGTATAAAGAAAGATTGAATTCACACTAAAAGTTAATAAAAAAGATAATTATATGTTTAGCAATAAATTATAACCATAATATTACGAGTTTTAGATCGAGACTAACAGTTGACCTCAGATAATTCTCTGACCGCGCGCTCTACGCTCTCTATCTTGAAAATAGTTCAAGATATAAAAACATATTAAAGAGAAAAGTTGTAGAAAATTTAATTCTCTACAATATTGATAATAAATCCAAATAGCGTAAAGCCCATAGAAAACGAGATATTTGCAAAAAAAAAAAAAAACGATTTTTGTGACCTTTGACCCCTGAATTTAAAACTTGCGGACATCCAATTATATGTGACTTTTAAAAACAGTTTAAGGATGCCAAAATACAAGTTTTACGTGGTATGTCGATTTTCCGAGATTTGCACCTAATTTTGCCTAATTTGACTGGACTAATAAACAAAGGTGGTAATAGATAGGTGACGAAAGGTGCAGTAACTAAAATATGAATCGTGTATTTAGAGTATAGTTCTAATAAAAGTTCCCCGCGACACAGGATTTATTCCTAGTGCAGGAAATGTTTAGAAATAAAATAATACAAAAGAAAAATAGAGATCAATTAATTGTAAAATTTAATAATCTGAATCATAGTCTTTATTTTTAGATGCTTTTGGTACTTTGAATAATTGCAAACATATGGAGCAAACAATATTATTTCAGATAAATACTTACTAGTTCGTCACAAAATGAGGTTTGTTTTCTTAACACATTTTGTCACATGTGACACTTTTGGGCTACATGTTAGAAATATTCCTCGACTATAGTAAACAGTCACTGAACATACAAATATAACTAGTAAATGACAAGGTGAAATGATGAAACTCACGATTCTAAACTATTAGTAAAAAGTAAAATCCACAGAACTTTTGTGTCATATAAATATTTTTAACCACAGTATTTAAAGAATACTTCGTCTAAATATATCAGAGAAACGGACGCAGGTACGCAAATCTTTATTTATACAAATTATTTAACAAGAAGCATAGAAAAACTTCACAGACGAAATTCTTGTCGAAATCTCCATTTTATTCTTTCGTGTATTTCTGACACGCTCTAGTTTAACTACGTACCAAATTAAAACAGTTGTAGGTAATGTTTAAAGTTCCGAGCTTTTAAATAAACAATCGCCCGTCAGTAAAGTGACGTTTCGAAACGAAGTGTTGACATTGACATAAGTATTAGCGCGAAAATATGTGAAATAATCTGTGGGAATATACTAATTACGACATTTCACTCCCGCACAAATGCACGATCGAGGACATTTTGCGAAGTTAGTCATTCCAAGGAGCTAGTCATTCGCATTCGTTATATAAATCTGAATAAGCAGATTTGACGGATGATCCCTATGTCTCGGAAAGTTAAATGGAGTTGTGAACTTGAACGGTGGAAATTTCAGCAATAAATTCTGAATTCTATTAACCAGTTTGAACTTTGGAACGTAAAAAGGACAGTCTTCTAATCTTAATATATAAAATCCTTGCGTTACTGACTGACTGACAGACACGCCACAGCCGAAACTATTGGGAGCAGGAAGCTGAAATTTGGCATGTATGTTCCTTGGGGACCGTAGGGGTGCACTAAGAAGGGATTTCCCGAAATTCTCACGGGATCGGCCAAAACGGGTAAATTAAAAAAAAATGCAGGCGTAGCTGCTGGCGTCCTCTAGTCTATAATATTAATAAAACGCTTGAGAAGTTGGAGGGAAGTGTTAGCATATTAAATCGAAGCGACGTTCAGTAAGAGGCTTACGATATTCAAAGTTTATTACATTAATAGCAAACGGCGTGAACGAATTAAACTTTGTACATAAGTTTAACATGTTCGTGTTTCAATATCTTGTTATAAAGTTGTGAGTCTCAGGCAACATTGCGTGGGTTTGAACTGAGAAGTTGTTCGAAAGTACACCCGTACCAATATGTGGCAAACGTCTCATGTCATTCAGCCTTATATATGTACCTACTGACACCGAATTCTCGTAATTACATTTGTTCAAAATGCAGTTTCAATCTTATGTCAGTGTCAACATTTTTTTTCTGTTTAATACACTTAATTGTGCCTACAGGTTGACTAAATGCCTTGGGCATTATCTGCCAGTCTACCTTTGAGCGGTGCTGAGAAACGTAGTAGGTGTATTAAATATGTACTTACTATAATTACAATATTACAAATAATAGACATAATATGTATAACAATATAATACTTAAATACGTAGGTATACATACACTTTACATATAGATACAATATATATGCAATAAATACATACATACTACAATATAATACGAGAACTAAAGAAATAATACATACAGCCGCCATACAGTATCTTCGTAATAATAAATAATGTGAATAGAATTATAGATACAAATCCTATGACACATCCACTGGTCTTGCCAACAGGAGCTCCTTTACTTTCGCCTTAAATTTGTACTTGGTGTTGCACATTCCGATCTCTAGAGGGAGGGCATTCCAGAGGAGAATAGACTGAACGAGAAAAGAGGAGTGAATAAGAGATGTGTAATGAGAAGGGATAGTAAGAAGAAGATTATTAGACGATCGCAAGTTTCGGTCGTAGTTGGAAAACAGATACTGATATTGGCAAGTTAGATAATTTGGGGAAGAAGGAGACATAGGGATAGAATAGAGGCTAGTGGGTGCACGCAAACTGCGACGATTACGGATAGGAAGCCACTTCAATTGGGAATGATAAGTAGACACATGGTCATACTTGCGAAGATTGAAAACGAATCTAATGCGGTTATTGAGAAGACGGTCAAGTTTGTTTAGAAGATCTGCATTCAGGTTATAGTAACATACATCACCATAGTCGATTAAATGAAAAATTAAGGTCCGCACAAGCATTTTCTTGGTCTTGGATGGGAGTATGTTCTTGAGGCGGTAAAGAGTCCGTAGGGTGTTGGTGACCTTTTGGGTCACCTGTGTGACTTGAGTTTGCCAATTAAGTGTGGCATCCATATACAGCCCAAGATTTTTAACCACTGGGTACCTATCTATGGCCGTACCGTTGTATATAATGGTTGGAAAAGAGGTTGCGTTTAATTTTCGTATCAAGCCTTGGCTGCCCAAGACAATAGCCTGACTTTTATTTGGGTTTACAGTCAGCCCCAACCTACAAGGTTCGGGCTGACTGTAAACCCACTTATGTATTTCAGCTAAATCCTTATTTAGCATGTCAATTGCCGTAGACAGCGATTCTACATTTACCTGGAAACATATCTGCAAGTCGTCGGCATACAAATGGTGGGAACACTGAAGATTTTTAGTTATGACATTTATAAAAATATAAAATAACAAGAGAGAGAGAATACCGCCTTGAGGGACGCTAGCTTTAATGTCAGCCCATTTTGAGTATGACTCATCAAAATGTACCGACTGCTGACTCCTTCGAAGATATGTTGAGAACCAATCCAGAGCCTTAGGTGAAACCTTAAGCTAGGAGAGGACGGATAAAAGGAGGCCGTGACTGACGGTATTGAAGACATTGGAGAAGTCAATTAGAACCAAAACTGTTAATTTGGAGCTATCAATGCCCTCTCGAATATCGCCAGTCACTTTGAGGAGAGTGGAAGTAGTGCTATGGCCAGGTCTGAATCCGAATTGATATTGACTCAATAAATTATGACGGTGTACAAACCAACCCAATTGTTTATGGACACAGGCCTCTAGCACTTTTGAAAGGAAAGGAAGAATGGATATGTGTCGAAACTGGTTGGGACCTTATTTCATAAATAGTATTCTCCCAAATTAACTGATTTGAATATTATCGCGACTACATCGTCAATTGAACTAAGCGTCAAACTGTGTGTCAACGCGGTACTAAATAATATGTCAAATGAGACGAAAAAATACGAGAAAATTGGCCTTCTGTTTATTGATATTGACACTGTTTGCACAAGATTGCCAGTACAGTTTAACATGATGCATGCTCTGTTAAAAAGAACTGACGAACAGACAAAAATAGATTGTTTGGTAATGTTCTCATTTGTGACATTTTATTTTTAACGACTGACCCAACTTTCATCGCAGTTTGAAACTATGAAACGCTTCGCTTGGACACCATAGCCAAGGTTTGAAATGAATCATAATATCAAATGAATATTTCTCACTACCGCTTTCACTTATGTGAATCAGTGTTTATAAAAATGAAGGGACGCGTTAGTCATCCACTTAGTAATCCAAACGACTGAAATGAAATATCCATGCACAGCAAGTATCTTGAAAAAACGTATCTGTCTAAAAGCCCACTTTTACTTTGGCAGCCAGAGGCACTGTAGAGGATTTGCCATATCCAATTTGACAGAATATTGGTTGTTATTTATCAGAGTTTTATTGTATTGTCTCCTATAATCTGCAAAAGTAAGTTTTCAAACTATTGCGATCATTTACACTATGAGAATTTAAGAATGGCATATTTTACGAACCATTATCTTAAAGTATAGCGGCTGCATCCGTGATTATGGCACTCACAACAGCGCAGAAAATAGAAAATCAATAGGTCGTCACTTATTAACTTCTTTATTTTTAGAACTAGTTTCACAACCTCCCTTTAAGTGTAAGTTCAAATTACTTGCCAAAATATAACATCATACAAATATAGCTCTAATGTTGCACTCATAAATTCTGTGTCACACAGGGGATAACGTACAACCAAGGGACACGAAGTACCTATACGAAACAACTGAAAATGTATGTATCACACAGTGTAGTCAGGTGTAGAAAAGACATCTATATGTAAACAGATTTTTTCTTATTAACTTTACTTATCTCTGTATTGTCCAATTCTATAAAAGTTAAATAAAGACCGAACTAACATACATTTTCAGTACTAGTATTTTAGTGAAACAGAAATCCTTTTCCCTTTGTGGTTCAATCATGTGACAGAGCACTCAGTGTATCAGACTGCGATACCACCAAAAAGGTTGCACTATCGTTGCAGAAAAATGAACTGCACGGACGCGGTTACGAGTATTTTATATCACTACTAGCTTCTACTCGCAGCTCCGCGTAGAGGTCAGCTATCGGGACAACAAGTACCTAGAAAGCTACCTATTACTCTAAAGTTTTTGTAGATCCGTTGAGGATTAAAAATAAACATCCATCCATGTACCTATGTATGTAACTATCCATCCATGCTCACACAAACATTCGCGTTTATAACAGAAGTAATGAAAAGAAAGTAACGAATACAAGTTGCGTTCCATTGTCTCTGCCTACCTCGACGGGAAAATGGTGTGCGTATACATATGTATGTAGGTAAAAAAAGAATTCCATAGTGTTTAATTTTAAATAATGAATAACGTATCCCATGGTCACATGCCTTTGTAAATAAATATACGGTACACGGCCACAACGTCCGCCTCGTCAAAGGATGCGGTTTTCGCACAACACCGCAGAGCACAAAACTATTTTAAATTCACGTTCAAATTCTACGAAAAATATGACACGCAGGTATTACGTAGTAAGTGATAACTAGTTATACAAATAACTAAGTTTAGTTTTAAATTGTCTTTGGGAAAATAAGGCAGCCGAGTAGTGAGACCAAAATACTGCTACGCAACAAAGGGGCTCGTGTTCAGACCCACGGCGTGCACCACTAACTTTACAAAGCTATGTGCGTATGTAATTGTCAATTGCCACCTGCCCCGTACTTCAATCATTATAGGATTCAGTACCTTTGAATGACACTAGTTATCAGTTTGGGTTGTGAAGGTCAGACGACAGTCGCTCTGTGGGAAAGTGAATATTCGTCAAATCTGGTTAAGATTAGAAAGCCTCCCCCAGGATTCTAGAGAAATCGGGATTACGCTAAGATGATAATGATATCTTGTGCCGTGTGGTTGACGGCATAGAATACACGTGCCGTGTGGTTGACGGCATAGAATACAAGTGTCACCACCCCCTATCTTCCCGTGGGTGTCGTAAGAGGCGACTAAGAGATAACAAGATGCAAATACCATCTTTGCGTAGAGACGGAAAACTCGACATCAAACCCTATACGACTGCCTCGTTGGTCTCGCGGCATAAATGTGCGCGTGGGATCGGGAGGTCCCGGGTTCGATTCCTGGGTCGGGCAGTATTATTGAGTTATTCTGTCACGAAATTCTCAATAGCCGCACGGAGTCTGGAAATGTGCCCGGTACGGCAATAGGCTCGCCCCTTATTACGTGGGACTAAAGTATATCTGGCGAAAAGTGGGTGTAGAAATACACCTCTGCCTACCCCTTCGGGGATAAAAGGCGTGACGATATGTATGTATGTATGATAATGATATCTTTCGGAAAATGTACCACATACCTTTAGTTCAAGTATTAAATGTGCCAGCACTGTTGCAATCGTCATGATATACACATGGTAGATACATACTCGTATCTCGAAAAACAATATAAAAAAATATATTGACAACGAAAGTTTAAGTTTCTATAAAACATCTAATTTCATGGCCACACTTTATATTCGAAACTTGAACGTTCAAATCAGGCATCATGTGGTTAGGACGTAAAAACTTTTTGAATGTCGCCACAGAGAGAATACAAGCTTTGAAATTATAAGCACAATTTTATTGGTGTTTGGTCGAACAAAACTCTACCGGAGACAGTCTTTGTCTCTTGGCTAACTTCGTATAAAATTTAGGTGTAAAATGTATTTTAGAAAGGAAGTCTTGACAGATAAGACAGTTGTAGATTTGTTGGTATTTGTCGAGAAGTTTTTGGACGCTAGCAGAAAGTATCACATGGTCGCTAGCTGACTAATTATTGTTGATGACACACATACTAATGAACTAATCATAGCGTCATGCAGTATTAAATGAGATTTCTGCACTAACCTACCTATTTATCGTAATTAGACTAGTTTTACGACCCTTGCACTCAAACGATGTATCTTTAAAACTATATTTCTGGGGGCCCGGCGAGGCAATAGGCTCGCCCCATATTACGTGGCACCTAAAAATTCATGGCGAAATGTGGGTGTAATATTACACCTCTGCCTACCCCTTCGGGGATACAGGCGTGAGTCTATAAATATATATATATATATATATATATATATATATATATATATATATTTCTGATCAGCTCCAAACATTATTAGTGTCATAACTATATATGAGCTGACGTAACATTTATTTATTTACTACTAGCTGACCCGGCAAACGTTGTTTTGCAAATTTTTTTTTTTTTTGTAAAATAGATGTTGGCCGATTCTCATAGATACCGGATAAGCACAAAAAATTTCATCAAAGTCGGAGTTTCGGAGGAGTATGGGAACGAAAATTGTGACACGAGAATTTTATATATTAGACTAGTTTTGCCTTCCCGCTCAATCTGACTTCGGTTTACCATTTGAGGCGTGAATAAAAAGAAAAAGTGAGTTTATTTCGAATGCGCTTCGGCACTGTTAGTACAAGACAATCATGGCTTGTAGGGCCCGCATTTTTGCCTCCTCCGTAATATAAGAAGGATATTATACGAACCATAAATTCGTATATATTTTGTACTTCTAAAAATAGTGACTCTACTAAATAACCTTTATAAAATTCAATGTTTTAAAGAAGTCAAGTACCTATTGTATTAGACAAATTTCTTTAGTATTGATATACTGATATTAGGATATAGATATATTGATATTAGGCATGACAAATCACTAATTTCCAACAGAATGTAAAACCCAGCATTGCCATTTCAGGCGATTCCAGCAAACCTCAAGACCAATATTTTTAATCCGTCATCCATCAGCACAAAATTGAATTAATATACTTTAAAAACCGATAAGCTAAGTGCGATAATAGAAGAGAGTTGAAGGAGAAAGCTCTTTATTACATTACATCAGAGAAAACGAAGATTGGCATATTCCTTGGCCATTATTAAGACTAACAGACGGAATGAAAGGGAAACGAAAATGAGAGTGCTTGAGAGCTTTTATCTCATCAATGTATGTTTACTAGTTTTATCAACAGTTTTAAGTGGGTGGATTGCAACAAGCCCTTCTCTCTACCTTCTATGATTAACTATCAAAAATATCGATTGAACGGGTTACAAAACGCAATTATATTATATTAAATAAATTATACTATTTCGAAGTGTAGTTTCAGTATTACATGTAAAGTTTTACATGGGCGTAGCTAAGACTGTTCAGGGGTGGGACGAAAGAAAATAACATTATACATGCCGCTTATAACATAACGTATAGTCCGGGGCGAAAAGTATTGAGAAGCGAAATCGATATAGACTATCTTGTTTTTTTACTTAGGTAGACAAGTAGGTATATAAATTAATTTACAGTCTCTAGTGACAGCATTAATCCTGAGTGTCCTAAAGCTTCCGTGTACGATAGTTCGCGAACTACGATCGTGAGTTTCGCAAGAGTTGCCGTATTACGATATCAGATACATCAATAAACGTACCTACCTACATTATTAATATTCAGAATGAAGCGTATTTCTCTAATATGATACACCGTCTTTTAATCAATAGAGTAATTAACTACTATCCAAATAATAAATTCCCATCATCATATTTTCACATATACAACTTTTCGGAACGCGTGTGTCACCTAACTGCTCTTTTAAACCACTGGATCAATTTGAATGAAATCTTCCGTTTTTATTTCAAAGACTGCCTCCGTGGTTCAGTGGATTTAAACCTCTGCCTACCCCTTCGGGGATACAGGCGTGAGTCTATAAAAAAAAAAATTCAAAGTGTTCTTGGATGATTCGAAAATCTAATTGGATCCGGTAGGTGACGCAGGCGTCCGTTCTTCATCAAATTTGATTTGTAGTAGGACAATCAAGACGACTTCAGACAGGTTTGTTTCCTTGGGTATACCACAGATAACAAAT
Source organism: Euclidia mi (assembly GCA_944739405.2). Lineage (NCBI taxonomy): Eukaryota > Metazoa > Arthropoda > Insecta > Lepidoptera > Erebidae > Euclidia > Euclidia mi. Next base: position 34,450,189 of record OX123203.2, read on the forward strand.
AACGTATAACATCACTTGTCCAAACTGATAGACATATTATCGTGGGGCCCGTACCACAGAATAGATAGTACTAACGTACCCGTACTACTGAAACTAGAATCATGTTTGTACAGCAACTAAATTATTTTTATGACGTATGCATATTTATTATATTCCATTCATAGAAAGTAAAGTAGGAGTTAAAAGTTTATTTGAATCAGCCGCTTACTTTGAACCTCGCCATTACATTCGTAAATTTAACTAATCCAGAAAATACGTGATAAAAATGTTCTATTTTCTTTTCTATTTATGTATATATATAAGAATGTTTATTGTTTTAGAAGTTGTTTACTGCAAATTACTTGAACTATCGAGTGCTTCAGTATTTGCGCATGTTTCCATGCTAATTTATGTACTGCTAATCTAGGTTACTGAATAGACGCAGTATCTCCCACTCTCTGATCTTGTAACAAAATATCTGTAAACTATGATCTCGTTAATTACCTGTTTGTGTATGCATGTGCATCGCGAATGATTAAAAGTTTAAATAGGTAATCCAAATATTTGTTCTTTCTATTTCTAGAAAGTATAGAAGCTTAGTGATGTAAGTTTTGAAACATTGGCTACTACAGAGAGGTATGGAGTTGGTTTAATGGCAACATTATGGTTGAAGATTTCATTTTTATCAGCCTGTTAAAAGCTTTGACTGCCTAGACGTAGGTTGTGAGTTCAATGAACGAAAACAATAATTTCTTTTGATACTGATCTCTGTCTCTCTGACTCGATATGTAAGTTAATCCCATGATAATATTCTATATTATGTGCCATCATCATACACGAAATAATAGTTTACGTGAACAATATAAACAAAAACTTAATTGGAAAATGAAAACAACGGCATTGATGCATTTGAGATTAAAACATTATTAAACTAAAGAAGTGATTTTGGTGTGGCTAGCTAAAAATAAAAGTCAAGGGGAGCTTACATATAAACATGATTAGCTGACAAATTGAAAAAATAAATATGCTTACAACCAAAAAATCCGAAGGAATGCTTATGGGGGATTAATTTTGACGGATTTATTGCGTACGAATGAACATAAGTAATTTATTATGTGTCTAGGGATTGACAATATTTTTCCTTGACTAGCTTCAGTATGTATGAAGAAATACGTAAACCGAGTGGAACTCGGTTTTATCTATTAGTGAAAAGATCTTTTGGCCATATCGTATACCTACGTCGATCTGACAGTCGTCATGAGAAGTCAGTACGCTTGACACTGGTCTAATCCAATATCGCTATCCATTTGGGTAGGGGTGACCTGACGGCAGTCTCTCTTTGGAAAAGGCATTTTCTAATCTATATATAATCTGGTGGGAAAGCGTGTTTTAAGGCGAAATAGCATTCGGGTGAAACCGGCATAACGCTAGGGTGATAATGATTTATGTAATTAGATGAGACATCATCTACTGTCTATGTCAGTTCAACGTATGCTTATCAGGCATGCCAGAAACGTCTACACACAAAAATACGCAAAGAAGATATATTATACAATCAACGTCATGCCAGTTATATGACATACCGTATGTCCTACGTAGTAGAAACGCCGACGGTACGCCCTTTACTTTGGAAATAGAACAGTTCTACGCGACCAGACTATTGAGAATGTTCGACAAAATATTGTATAACATTCTCACCGGAATTACGAAGCGTACTAAGAACTTTATGTGGATAGTTCTTTACATATTTTTGGCTCGGATTGAAAACGGATCGCTCGACCACCATTTCTGTACGATTTCTATTTAAAGTAGTTCATAGAATATACGCTCACAAGATTTGCAATCAAGTATTTGATATTAGACAGAGTCCACATAGTACTATAAAGTATTTGATTACTATCAATTTATTTAGGTACTATATATTAAAGCGACTGCAGGGGTTATTTTTCAGGCAGTCGCCTCGCTTTATCGAACTGTGCGCAAAGTTCTAGGGATCCACACGGGACATCACTTACCTACCCATTTTTTTGAGATTTTGGATTCATTTTTGACATAAGCTCCAAATAAAATATGTCAAATATGTATCTCGAATCTCAAAATGGATGATTAGTTTTTTATTATTATTTATAAGTTGGATCCATAAATCGTTTTTAAGTCTGGACCTAGGTAGGTACAGTCAAACAAGTTGGCGATGGTTCAGTTTGAAAAAAAAATTCCCTTGACTCGCTCATAGAGTCGAGGCACACTAGAAACTGGTTTTGTATACGAGGGTCAATGTGTGTGTAAAGTAGCACTGGAAGTGACGATGTCTTGCTTGGCGATTTTCGCCCTTATGGTGTGGTCTAGCGGGAAGTTGTTCGATTGTACTTTACGACTGTTCATAGAATATAAGTTAAGTTCCACGAGACAGGATTTATTCTGAGTACTGGAAGTGTCTTTAATCGGTACACAAAATATGTTCAATCTGCCAAGATACAATATCTTCAGATAACACCTGTGTTGTAAATGCCTGCCTTATGATAAAATTATAAAATCGGAGTAGGGACCTCATTAATCTTTTAAAGCACCAATATAAGTAGAGATAGTCTTGGAAACCAACGAATTAAACCGTGATTATACTGACAGTAATCTAAGCCATGGAATATCGCTATCCCTTCCCTTGTAGTCGCTCTGTGTGGGTAAGTTAATAGGTTAATGTTTTGGATACTACCCCGGTAGTGATGATCAATAGTAAAAATAGCACATATCCAAATAATAATTTATCCGGCCTCGCTCAACAGCCTTCTCATTGCGCTGTTGTATTTAAGCCTGGCCTAATTTGATTCACGATGGCACTGTAAGTAAATAGGAGGATGACAACTGCTAAACGGGTTGGTATGGTTCGATGTCGAGTTGCCCGTCTCTCCACGAATGTACTTGCTTCGTGAAATTTATTTACTGAGGGTCTAGTACGAGTTTGCTCACGATTGTCACGGTGACGATAGCCTAGTCGACGGGAACAATTTTCATACATTTTCTAAATGCGCCCCCTAGCGGTCTCTATCGATCGCTACTCTCCGTTAGGGGCGCTTTTAGAAAATGTATGGAAATTGTTCCCGTCATCTAGGCTATCGTCACCGTGACAATCGTGTTCTAACTCGTACTAGACCCTCTGACCTCTGAACCCCAGGATCAAATGGAGTAGTTACATTCCATATTCTTAATCCTTCACCAAATGGACTAAGAATACAGACTGAATAAGCTGTATATTGTTGTAAACAAATATCAAACAAAATAAATATATAATACAAATTGTAGTTCTCTTGGCAACGATCTTACGTTATTGATGATGCTCATTTGAGTTATATAATACAGTTCAGTTCTTGGTATTATTATGATTTATCTATGCTGCGACTTTGCTTTCAAATAAACAAACAAATAAACTCACATTATAAAATATTAGTAAGGATTTACGGTATTAGGCATAATAATTATAAAACGGGCCATACTAAACTACGGTACCAGATAATTAATATCATAATAAACATGTTTAAGTACTTATTAATCTTCTTAAAATATAAAAATGATTCGCTGTATGTGTTGCTAAGCGCAAATCTCGAGAGCAGCTGAACCGCCAAACGCCATTTTTTATTTAAATGTTCCTTGAAGTACGAGGATAGTTCTTACAGAGAGAAAATTAAAAAAAAGGAATCAACTGTTAGGCGGTACGAAGAACGCCGAGTCAGCTAGTTTTAAATAATACCAGTTCCGCTAAATTACATCCAAACACATAATATATAGTGTACTCTTCACACAAACATTTAATTTTGTAAATGATAATTTGTGATGGAAATCGATCCGACGACATCTGGCTGAGCAGTCAATATCACTAACCACTGGCCTAGCAGTCCAGTCGATTTATATTTAAAACATAATACCTATTACAGTTTAACATTAATTGGGTCATTATTGACATTTGAAGCATGGATTACCTACTGTGCAATGTTGCTGCAATATCGATAAATATCCGATTTTGTGCTTTAAGCTTTATGATATCATTATCATCATCGGCCCTGTATATAAACTGTCCCACTGCTGGGTACGGGCCTCTTCTCACTATGAGAAGGGTAAGGCCATAGTCCACCACGGTGGCCAAGTGCGGGTTGGCAGACTTCACATGTCTTTCGAGAACATTATGGAGAACTCTCAGACATGCAGGTTTCCTCACGATGTTTTCCTCCACCGTTTAGCAAGCGATAATTAACAATTTAATTGTAATCGTAACTTCGAAAAGTCATTGGTGCACGCCGTGCATTCGAACCCGAGACCCTCTGCGTAGCAGTCCGTCGGTCTCTCCACTTGGCTATCGCCGCTGTTATGATATGTGTAACTAAAAACTATTTAGCCAACTGGAATCTATATCCACAGTCTGTCTGATGCGCTATGAAGGCGTCGCCAACTGATTGCCTAGGAGAGGGAAGGACGCCAGCCGATGGCCCAGGGAGAAGTAAATTGATAAGAAAAATGAGAAAAAGTAGGTAAAAATTGAAGGGTTTTTGACTTTGTGGAATAACAGCTGGATTGATAATAATGTTAGTGTGCGTTTGTGGGAAACGTACATAATAATTATGTAGGCTAAGCTTACTTTCACAAATCGACGGCAAGGGACTAAATTGAGTTTACACACAAACTCGTGCTTAAGTTAATATAAAATTATTCACATCCGAAAGAAGCCGCAGGTAAAAGTCAGTATAATATAATGTTCAATGTGTTGTGCCTATTGTTAAAAATGCGTGTAGTTATATATTCTTATAAACAATATTAACATACAGGAAAAAATATATAGATAACTAAAAATTATTGTGATGATTTTATGTTATCATATTATAATGGATTAATGTTGGGTTTTTTTAAACTGGTTTAACAGGAAAATGATCAAATTCATTTCTTATAAGATGAAATCAAACACACCAAGATGAGCTGTTGGAGAACGACTAGTCATTTAAATCAATGAAATTAATGTTTATTTTGATTCCTTTCTTACATAAAGACTTTTTTGAACTTGCTTCGCATAAGCACACCATAATGACAACCTATGGGAAATCTCATTTCACATAGCTTTCTCTCAAATAGCTGTACTTTTAATCGTGAACATTTCTGTAAAGCAATTAAACATAGAACTTACCTTCTAGCGCCACAAACAAGGTCGCTCCAGCAACACTGTACAACGCCAGCAACAAACTCAGGAACAGATGCGTAAACCACCTCCGTGACAACAGTCTTAACTTATTATAAAACCAAAACGCAGACTTTTCACCCGCACTCAAACCACTCTTAGCCGTGTGTATAGTAAAGTCTTTGAAACCTTCGAACTGTTTGAACATAAAGTCCGAAGCCTTGTTGTGATACAGATGCATTAGATACGGATTGCTGTGAGGATCTGATATGTGAGACGCTGGGGTACCGGGGGGCAACGTGACAAACCTCGGCGGACCTCTATACACAGAAGCTCCCGTGGCCGCACCTCTAGGTGTCATTTGGACCACAGTATCAGGAATTTGGAGCGTTATCTTCGGCCTCACGGGCCTCGCAGGCGGAGGTGGAGGTGCGTAACTCGGAGGTCCATCCGAAGCCATTTTCGCGGCCTTTTCAACACTGTTTATTGACACTGCACGCGGAATCGCGAGTAAAAGTTCACTAAGCGCCGGCGTCGAAATACTTGTGTTACATTGACATAACGATATATTCGTGATGCCGGCGTGAGTCTTAGCAGACGTGCGTTGGTGCCGGTAGTGGCTAGACACTGATTTTATAAATAAAACGGGAGTTAGTGAGTGCTTCCCGCCGTGTCATCCACACATATCCGTCGGTTATCTCGTAAGCATAATTATTGCCAATTTCATTGAGTTCCCTGAACTTCATGCGTAAGGCACCTGACGCTTATTTCATAGAATTATTTAAGTAGGTATTTTTGAGTTGTTGATTTAGAGGAAATTGGCTCGGCCTTGTGTTAGGCGCCTGTGTTATTCTATTTACTGAGAAAAGGGCGCGCGAAACGCTTTAAATATAGATACGCAGGCAGACACACTATGGCACTTTATTTAAGTATAGCTTCTTAAGTATATAAAATTAATTCTAATAATGCAGTTGTCTATTATCATCATCGAATAAGCGTAATCCCGACTTCATCCAAGATTTTTCTAAGCTAACCAGATTCAACAGAATATTAGAAGCTCTGCAAGAGCTATGCGTAAGTGCATATGGAAATTAGGTCAATACTGTAGTGATAGTTAAAAAAACAACTGTTACGACTCACGTAGGTATACATAAATAAATATAATGTTCGACAACATTGATATGAAGTTTAGAATAGGTATCTTAAATACAGAGTAAATTTAACTTACCAAAATTAATTACGGTATGCACCGTATATCATCTATTGCCTGCTTATTTAAATTTCCTTTAGAAAAATTCTAGTAGCTTTCAGCCGAACTTAAAAAATGCTTAGTAACATGGTCATCTCAATTATTACTTACAAAAATATTCGAATCAAAGCTACCTTGCAGCATGTAGAATGAAAACCACATCACAATTTCGGTATTATTCAGGAATTTCCGGATTTAATTCTAGGTGGTCTGTATATAGCATCCTTGGTATGCGTCGATTAACAAGTGACTGACACACGCACAGTATGACATGTTTATCGATCTAGAATCTAGATTGACATTGCGATAAGTGAAGGCCGATTTGTAGACTAAATCGGCAATCGCATTCTTTCGGTAAAATGGGTCATGATCATGAATCTTTCTTTATTTAAGCATGATCTCCAACTCGAAGAAGTTAAGTGCGAATTAAACGTTTAATTATCGATTACTAAACATTGTAGGAAAACATCGTGGGAAACCTGAATGTCTGTGAAAAGTATGAATTGTAGGGTTTTTAGAGTCTCTAGGGGAGGGAAGGCAGTTGCCCCCCTCTGCCCCTCCCCCCTTGGCGACGCCCTTGACTGTTCCTAAATATTCCTAATGTACGCAGTGTACCCACCGAATGAAATAGGGTAGTTACACTTTGTATTCTTAGTCCGTTACTACAAGGACTCAAGATTCCGTTATCTCAAAATCTCTAGATTAATCAATATGTATGGCTACACAAATTTATATAACATTTCGTACTTACCTAAATTTCTACGCTACAACACAACACGACCTAAAGCTTTAATGGAGTGCTTTGTATGTTCATATTATTTGGGTTCTGGGCTTTTTTGTGCGCTGCTTTTAAATTAATTCTAGAGCGAGAAGTATTGCTAAGCAAAACAAAGGCGAAATAGAAGCTTCTTTAAATGTTTTTTTATGTAAATAGGGGGCAAACGAGCAGACGGATTGCCTTTTTTTATGGTAATAATCGGCAAACGAGCAGACGGATCGCCTGATGGTAAGCAATTACCGACGCCCATGGACACAATCAACACCGCTAGAGTCACAAGTGTATTGCCGCCCCTTGGGGTTGGGAAAAGGGGTAGGATAAGGAGAGGGATGAGGGAGAAGGAATAGGGGATAGGGTCTCCGGCATGCTCACTCACTGAACGAAACGCAACAGTTTAGGTACTGTTACTTTACGTCGATTTTCTGTGAGAGGGTAGTACTTGCCCGGTCGAGACGGCCCATTCATGCTGAAGTCAGCAAGGCTGTACTATCTTGGAAAAATTAAGAAGAGAAAATAAAGAAATCTAAGTAATAGAGGAGTCAGAGAAATGCGGCAATTTGCAACTGACTGATATCTAACACAGTATGGTATGTTTATTGATCTAGTCAATAGAATGCTAATGTACTAGGTCATCTGTGATGGTCACTAATTGACATCACGAAAACTGAAAAGTGAACCTGTGGAGAAATGTATTCCAAAAGCTTACGTAAATTATCTGTCATTGATATATCCTATAATTTAAAAGATTGGCTTGAGTTTCTTCCAGGCTCTTCTCATAGCCCTACCATACCGAACCTAGTTGTAAAAAAAGAATTGACGTTCACAAGAGTTGCTTTGTAACCTATATGATTAAATGAATTTTAATTATTTGATCGGCGGTGACTACAACTTGTTGGACGCATTTTTCGATTACCGAGGTTAAGCAACTTCATCACTGTCTGAAATATGGATAGGTCATCATCAAACTTCACTCCTCTCTGTACCCGAAAAGCAATGTAATAATTTATTTTGATAAGAATATCATGAATACATTAATTGCGCAAAGTATTCATGGTAGAAAATTAGTCTTTACCTTTTTGTTGATGTCATTGTCAACTACTGCACTTTGAATGCTTGCTGTATGAAAGGGAATTTCACAAACATTCTAACAACGGTAAAAATAATCACTTATTCAAGAAAACTAGTTGTAGACGATAGACAAAATCATTTATTCATCTAGGTCACAAGGCGACGCTTATGAAAGTATTTTTTTAAAGTTAATTACTTAATGAATATACATTTACATTAACTGCCTCGTTCGAATAAAGCTAAGTTCAAGTAAAGCAATAGGTAGAACCACGAGATAAAAAGTAATGTCGCTTCTGGTCGAAATCGAAAACAAAACACAGCTGTGCTAAACAAACGAGACGCCTAAATATTCGTGCAGTCAAAATCCTGTTTTATGACGCACAAGAATATCATCTCGATGATCTCGACCTTCAAAAAGCTTGAGAAACTCGTATATTAACAGTATCTAACTATGATTATACAACATGTAACAAGTTTAATGCACATCTTGAAAGTACTTTTTTCAGAATTGGCAACTGAATCCATTTCCGTCATTTTTAATATTGTTTATTTTTAGTCTTAAAATAATTAAAATAACGTAAATTGTAGTCACTCATTTTTTTTAAAATTGAGCTATTCGAAAATAAACCTTAAATCAAAGCAGAACGGCTTATTTTTAAATGCATTTGTTAAATGGGTCCACGTTGACTTACACAAACGCACACGTTAAAACAACACAATTTAAAAAAAAATGAGCTATTCGAAAATAAACCTTGAATCAAAGCAGAACGGCTTATTTTTAAATGCATTTGTTATATGGCTTCACGTTGACTTGCACAAACGCACACATTAATACAACACAATAGACGGCAAAAGACAATAGCACACAATTGACCACCAAAATATCTATCATCTATCTTTCACTAACGTAGGTAATAAACAACGAGAAAGAGCGAGACGTACTTAATGTCTCGCTCGCGCTGGCGCATGACAAGCGCAGCGGGCGATGCGCTTAGACATGTTATGACAAGTACAACCGGGAATATCTATCTGATTCTATCAGTGAGTGCTGTGAAAACCTTTTTAAAAGTTCACTTGTTTACAAAATGTGTAATGGTGTATAATTTAATCATTCAACAACAAAGTGAAAAGTTCAACATCATCTTGATGTTGACTTGTCACCCCTGGACTTTCTCATTGTGGAGAAATATTAAATCACCAGTTTATTGTGACGTCAGAAAAAGTGCCGAGTAGTTAATTAATTAAGATACTAGCTGCTTTTGAAACAGTGAAAAGATGTGATTTGTGAGGAAATACTGAAGTGCTACGTGGACGAAAGAATTGTGATTTAAGCCTGTAAGTTATTTTATTATTCTATTATTGTAAGTATTTAGATTCACAAGACAAGTTTAAACACGCCGTTCTTGTTTATTTCTCTCATTGATATTCTTTTATTTTATCTGATTAAGTTAAGATAGTCACAATAGTCACTTACGATGTTAAGAAACAATAGATCGTGCATATTAATAACAAACAATAAATGATTCGACTGTCCACACCATAGCTTAAAAGTGTGATGGAAAGAAATACTCATAATATCTTTGGTAATATCAACAGTAGCCGACAAATTGTTCAAACATCATTTTTGTAAACCCCACTCTATCAGAGTGTGGTTTACAGACTGAATTTCATACATTTTGTTATATCGTATCGTGTTTCGTTCCTATCAGATCGCCGTTGTTTGTTTACCATAGCAACCGTTTCGTTTGTGTGCGTGCGCAGATTTAGAGTGACCACGATTTTCACTTTTAATTGAGTTAATACTTTCTTTAAAAAACATTATTTACGCAAATAAAAAAAATATTTCAATGCATGCATTATGATCGTAACAAGGTTTTCTAATTGGGGTGTCTGAGGATGTGCGTTATTTCCATTACACGTTGTATAATAGGTAATTATCATATCGGAAATCCACTGGAAATCCCAGATCAATAGCTTTTTTATTTAAGATCATCTTGTGTATGATGTCGAGTTTCCCGTCGTAAAGATATAATTTGCGATTTTTCTCAGATCACTCACAGATAACTCGATGCACTATATTCTAACTATAGAATATAGTGCAAGTCGTTATTTGCACACCCAAGTCGAATATTATTTTCAAGTTAGTAAATTATTTTACTTATAGATGCGATGCTTATTTACTTAGTGTTGAAAACGCGGTAGTTTGACAAACATAGTCTAAGAAAGGCAGTAGATACTTCTTATTACATCATCAGGTGGAATCATCATAGTGCTCTTCAGCCAGTAAACATCTCCGTATAAATATGGTGATATTTTCAGTCTACTCTAGAAAAAATATACTTTACTAGTTGACGCCAGCGGCTTCGCACGCACATATTTTCGAATTTCCCGTTTTGCCCGATCCCGTGGGAATTACGGGAAATCCCGTCTTAGTGCACCCCTACGGTCCCCAAGGAACATACATGCTAAATTTCAGCTTCTTGCGCCTAATAGTTTCGTCTGTAGCGTGTCTGTCAGTCAGTAAGTAACGCAAGGATTATATGTAAGTAATAATTAATATACAGATTGAGATTATACAGACAAAATTACAGCAGCCAACTCTGGTGTCGGAGTTTATAAGCCACCTGCAGGCTTCCAACATAACCTAAGTATTTTTGTTCTGAGCCAAGAACTAGCATCGATGGCTTTACGTGCTGTTCCAAGCACGGTAGCGCTTTGATACAAATTCTACACAAACGGTGACCCATCCAAATGTTGCCATCTGTAAACGTTGCTTAACATTGCCGATCTATAATGAAGTTATGAACGACAGACAAGTCTCGCTATGAGCGCTATACAACTCTTACATGATCATCATCATCGTCCTAGCGTTATCCCGGTTGAATCCAAGACTTGCACGCCTTGGAGCCCGAGGTCCGCTTACTGGTCCAACCAGATATGACGGAATATCAACTTTTCCACAGAGCGACTGTCGTCTGACCTCCACAACCCAAAGAGATAGCGATATTCCATGGTTTAGACTAGTATCAGTTTATTTGAGGGTACTGACTCCCCGTAACGACTGTCAAAGATATTCATGACAGCCGGGACCGACGGTTTAACGTGCTCTCCGAGGCACGGGGCAAGCAATAATTAACAATTTAGTTCGCACTTAACTTCGAAAAGTGATCGGTGAGTGCCGTGGATTGGAACCCTATACCCTCTGCATGGCATAACAATCTCATATGCATTTGTATCAATGCAAGGCCAATGACACAAATTGAATGAATTAACCCCTTTAGTCATCACGTTTTATTTTTAATTTTATTTTCCATCGACTTCGTATTACTCACGAGGTATGACTCTTCGACTTTGTTCTTTTCTGAGGCAGATTGATGTGCTCAAAAATAATATAATTATGGGCTTAAGTATTTTAAGGAAATAGGCCACCTGTATGTCAATCTTTGTAAGGATTGATTTCACTAATGTTTTATTCATTGGAGAATTTTGGACATTTATTGCATTTTGAATCGGTTTGTCAAACTTTGCTGCTGTGACGAATGGTACTATAGTTCTAAAATAGATTTTGAGAGGAATCAACATTTCAATCAACTCGCAAACTAAATAACTTGTTGCTTCTGCAACACTTCTAACATCGATATACAGGGTGTAACAAGACCCTTAACGAAAACTAAAATGCCATATTGTACCAATCATTATGAACTTTTTTTACTTCGGCACCATACCTGGGAAGTTACTGGTTCAGGAGACATTGAGGGTCAAAGTTACTATAATTTTTTTCTTATTATAGTCGTATTTTTAATTAGACGAAGCCAACTGACAGTAGCTAATGTCACTTTGTAAAATAATGTTGTCATATTTAAAGTAATAGTGATGCGTTTAGTTCTCGTTCAATCAGATGAACGAACATTGAGTGTGAATAGTTAATCATTTAAAACTATAAAAGAATATTATTTCTATATTACAATAAAAGTGCTCTGATATAAGTTACTAGTAGTAATGTCAGTAGTATAAATTGTTATATTTTATACATCTACAGGGTGTAAAAAGACCCTTAACAAAAACTGAAATCCCATGTTGTACCAATCACTACGAACATTTTTTACTTCGGCACCATACCTGGGAAATTACTGGTTCAGGAGATATTGAGGCTCAAAGTTAGTATGGAATTTTTCTAATTAAGTACAAAATCGATGCATTTACCCCGCCTTATTATATTATTACCCCTATGATCCCATGGATAGGTACATATTTCGAGCATTGCACGCGCGCGCTTTAAATTGCGGTTTAAAAAATGTGAAAACTTAAAAAAAATTCGTTACCCAGGTATTATTTTTGGTTAGTATGACTTGGCATGATGTCCACAACGACTAAACTTCGGCTTGGTGATGGGTCTTGTGACACCCTGTATAGTTTCAACTACATGATGTATTGAAAATAGAACAGTCTTGTAAGTTTCCTCGCAATGTTTTCCTTAATGTTTAAAACACTCGGTATTCAGTATAGGTAAATTAAATACTATAGGAACATAGTCTTCGAAAACTCGAACACCGTACCCGATATCGGCCGTTCGGCACACTAACTATTCACTAGACAATCAATGCAATTTCATTAATTCAAGAGTTTTTTCAATCATTCACTTTGTCACAACACTATTTTTATTTCATCATAAACTGACAACACAGTAAACGTCAGTTGACTTCGTCTAATAAAAAATACGACTATAGGTACAAAATCAATGCAATTGCCCCGCCAATACGTTCTATAGATGTCCTATGACCCCATGGATAAGTAGATATTTAGAGCATTGCACGCGCGCGCTTTTAATTGCGCTTTAAAAAATGTGAAAAATTCGTTTCCCAGGTATTATTTTTGCTTAGTATGACTTGCATGATGTACATAACGAGTAGACTTCGGCTTGGTGATGGTTCTTGTGACAACCTGTAGGTATATGTACTAAATGACTTGTACCTAATAATTCAATAAGATTATGATCATCGGTTCAATCCAGCAATCTAGACCAGTACCTATTACCGTAGGTCAGTGCCAAAAGCAATACTGTACCTATCTAAATAGTTACAACGAAAGTGTGTTTGTCTCTCTGTATCGCTTTCAGTACTAAACCGCTTAACCGATTTTGATAAAATTTTGCATAGACCTAGGAGAAGACTTAAGAAAAACATTTTTTTTTAAAGTCAGCTCTGATATAATGTGGAATAAAAGTTGGTATGCATTTGGGCTCAAAGTCTTTATTATCTGTTTTTTTCAGCTTGCGAATAGTTATCATCATCGTCTGAGCATTATCCCCGGTTGCATCCAAGATTTACACGCCTAGGAGCCCAAGGTCCATTTACTAGTCTAACCAAACCACGTAGCCACAAGGAAAAGCTACATAATATACACACAAAAATAAGCTTTTCAACCTAATCTTGTTTTCTTTTTGCCCAAAAGTCATTCTAGTCTTTAATTAGCCTATAAACTTGTGCTGATACAGTTATAAATGGATCATTTTTTTATTACGTTGCACGTTTTCAATGAAACTTTTGTACAAGAAGATCGCATTTTCAAATTTGCTTTTGCTTCAAGTGAAATTAAAGTCATCGTCCTTTTTATATCTCCAACGAATATTCTTGGAAAACTGAAGCTGTATTACGTTTTTCTCGAGGAATTAAAAGAACTCTGTCTTCACAAATTACAAGGTAAACACTTTTGTGTTCAATGTGACCACGTTTATACGGCGTAACACAAGTTCACCTGCATTTGTTTCGAATTTTCCAATTTGAACTCGTGCTACCCATAGATCGTAACGTTGAACTGTCGAATCAGGCAAAGTATAATTCAGTTTTATATTATAAAATTCTGAAAAAACTGCCTCGTTGGTCTCGCCGCATAGTCTTCTATAGGTAGGTAGTTATAAAATATTATTCAAATATCAGTTATTTTAGGAGAGAAAACCATTTGTGCCGTAGGTAAGTATGACACTAACATTATATCGAAACTGTATTTTGAACAAATTTATTTAGGAGAATTGGGCATCAGAAGTTAGGCACCGAAAAGTTTATTATGGAAAACTCATTACAATAGGGTATTACCTACACCATTTTTTAAAAAGTGTCTCATGATGATCCTATGACTTAAAGAAAGTTTATATTCATGTATTGAGTTTATATTAATGATTTTTCGGAATATACATTAAATAAACATAATTTTATAATCTACATGAAACTTAATCTAATCTTAATGTCTAAGTAGTATATGTACAAAAAAAAACGTAAAAAGAGATTAAAAATTGAAAATATTTACGCGGTTTAGGCGTCCTAAAATGCCTCCGCATCAATGTCATCGGGTAACGTGCCCAGAAAGCTGGCAGCATTGCCACGCTGGATGGCAATGCTGATTCTCTGAGCAAAGAATAAACCAGCCTTCTGGTCACGTGAGACGTCGATTAAACGTTTCGAAATTTCCCGGAACAGTGAACGAGCGCTCGGACCCCATGAGCCTAACGTTTCCACCCCAAACGGCTCAAACACGTAATTACTCACTAAATTACTGTATTTGCGCCGTTTGAGGGTTTCCGCAGTTGCAGCAGCAGCGCCAGCTTGGCCTCCCGTGCTTGGAATATGTGATGGCGCGAGGGTGTCTACGCAGGTTGCGTCCCACACCAAAGGCCTACCCATTTTCCAAGGCAACAATGACATACCATCAGGTCTCTTACCGTCGTCGCGTACCAAACCATTTGGTTCAAGTACAGCTGGTACGCCAGACGCGACAAGAGCACGACGAATTATGTCATTCAGATGGGCGTGACGGGGAATTCTACCAGCGCTTCTGCTGCAAGATAGCCCATGGTGTCCGAGGCTATCGACGTCTTCTCCACAATGACATCGATGCGGAGAAACACACGGAGCACCTAAACGAAGACAAGTGGCGATACGGAACGTCTCATCGTCCAACATGGTTCCAGTGTTGGACGATGGTAGTGCCTGAAGCCACAGACCCGATTCCCATTCTCCCACAGCCAGCAAGCGAGCACGCTCTGCAACATTAAAAGTTGTATCTAAAAGACTTTTCCTTACAATGTCACAAAGCGGCGCGTCCCACTGTCTTTGGGAGAATAGGTTGGTAGGCAAATCAGCGCTTGGACAAGCCATTTTCCAGGCGTTTACAGCTTCGGTTTTGCACAGCACTTCTGAGTTAACTAGTGTAGGTGATAAAATTTTCCTAGTTAACTCTTCCGTGCTGTGAACCGAAGATAGAAACGCCGGTAAACTGACACTAGAAATTTTGCGTACACCGAGCCCACCCAGACGTATAGGCAATGACGCTTGTAGCCAGGCTCGGTCGTCCAAGTCCACATTTAATATTAAAGTACTTTGGATAATTTTGTCGACTTGTTCTAAAAGTGCATATTTTTTCCAAAGTTGGGAAGATCTTAAGGCATGTGTGAATTTTGGGACGAAAAGACAATATCGAATAATAGTATAGGCCGAGTGAATATTAATTTTGAATAGGCGATCTGAAACTTCACAGAAATTTTGTATCTTTTCCTTTAATTTTTCTACTACTTAAAGAAAGTAGTAGAAAAATTACAAAAAATATATTCGGGTGATAAGTAGTTTTAAACAACTTTTAAATTTACATTTTAAATGTTCGCGGTTTATCAGACAAAAACGTTGGAAGCCATCTTGCTTACGCAACATATTAGTAAGCAACGTATAATGCTTCCATTTTTGACAGTCACGTGGTTTAGTTGTTTAAAATTCTACTAAGTTTATGACGTCATTTGACGTTAATGACATTCGTCATGGCGGCTGCCGTTTTGCGTGATTAAATCACAGATACTAAAACGGAATTCTTTAAAATGGTTTTAAAATTCTATTTATTCATTTTATGAGCTGTAACTAATATATTCCGTATGTTTTCCGGTAATACTATCTTAAATATACGTTATTATATTTTTTTTACATGGGGTAAAATACCCTATTTTAAAAGCAGTTGTGTGTAAGAGAACGTAAAATTAAATTTAGTTAGGTAAATAAAAACAAATAACTTCTTTTAATCAATCTTTAGCAATAATTTGAATTTACTCAACGCAGTATGAACACTATACTAACACAGATAGTAATATTTCTAACTCAGTAGGTATTTGAACAGTAAAACTATGTTTTGTCTAACCGTACCTACTATTATACTATATTTATTAATAATACCATAGAAAAAATATTAAATAATTATTTTCACCACAGCAGCTCAAACATGCCGCTTTTACTGCGAGACAACAGTGAACAAAACGCGATTTTGATTCGAGCGTGAGGCAAAGTAGCTTTTTAATTTTTCAATCTTCAGTGCCACGAATTGACATTGTTCAGCCATAAATTTGAAACATTCGAATTTTACTGTGCTCTGTCTCTTTCACATGCATAAAAAAGTGAGTGAAAAACAAACCCCTTCGAATTCGAAATTCGATTTTGGAATTCGACCTCAAAGAAAACACCTTCGCAAACGCAAATAAAAAAAGATATTTGTAATAAAGAAATTACTTTTTTATATGTTATTGTTTATGTTTAATTTATTATTGGATTTTAATAAAAATAAGTCTAATTAATAGTATAAAATTGGTATTTAACCAATACATTTTTATTTGGAATTACAACAATGATACATTTGAAAAATAAACATCAGGGACGCGGTATTATCATCGCGATTTAAAAAAGTAGCGCGAATAAAAATTTCGCTGATGCTGATACAGTAGTTATAGCGTAAGGTGTTAAATTATATTAATATACAAAATAATCTAAAAAGATGAGTGAAACTAGCGATTCAACAAGTGATTAATGCGGAATTCAATCTATTCCTGTTCATTTCTGTCTCCTAAGTAATACGTATGTGTTCTCACTGCTGTGGTGAAAAGTTATGTGTGCTACACGAGAGCAAAGTTTTTTGTATCTCGTGCTGTTGAGTCCCTCTCTACGCTCAGGATTCTAATTTTGATTAATCATATCATTTGATATTTGATCAATCATAGAATCCTTCGCTTGCTCGGGACTCAAAATCAGCACTCGAAACAAAAAACGACTTTGCTCTCTTGTTGCACAAATAACTATTTCTCCATCCGCCCCTTGAATGAAAAGGGGCGTACAGGCTCTCCAAAACGGGGCGAATTTGCAACTTTTATTCACGGGGCTAATTTAAATTTTTAAGGGGCGTATGGGCGCTCACCCATATAAACCTGGTACAATT
This sequence comes from Euclidia mi, assembly GCA_944739405.2. Lineage (NCBI taxonomy): Eukaryota > Metazoa > Arthropoda > Insecta > Lepidoptera > Erebidae > Euclidia > Euclidia mi. Next base: position 34,467,658 of record OX123203.2, read on the forward strand.
TCATTAACAATTACGGTGACGAAGGGACCTTAAAGCTGTGCGTCCACAGCATCGGAATCGGAGCGTACGGAGCGGAAGGATTTGTTGCTTTGTATTAATTTCTATGAAGCTGCGTGCACTACATCGGCATTTCTGCGCCTGCGACCGGTATTTGTGCTGATGACGTCATCCGCAGTGAACGCATCATTCGGATTCCAAGCGTTTCAAGTTCTGACGTGTTTGCGGCATTAAACTGTAGGCAAAAATACTTATTCACGATGAACGACGATGTTTTAATTACTTTAGTAGAGTCATATGAATGTACCCAAAAATCTATGATATTCATTATTTATGATATTCATCAAATGTATAATATTCTCCGAAAATTAATCTACAACAATATCCTCGTCACTATCCTCCTGCTTTAAAAATACCTAAATTGCCGATGCTGAATCCGAATGCAGTGGACGCACCCCATCTGCATTTTGTAAATGACGACGCTCCGTCCGCTCCGTACGCTCCGATTCCGATCCGGTGGACGCGCAGCTTTAAGCTGCGCGTCCACAGCATCGGAATCGGAGCGTACGGAGCGGAAGGATTTGTTGCTTTGTATTAATTTCTATGGAGCTGCGTGCACTGCATCGGCATTTCTGCGCCTGAGACCGGTATTTTTGCTGATGACGTCATCCGCAGTGAACGCATCATTCGGATTTCGAGCGTTTCAAGTTCTGACGTGTTTGCGGCATTAAACTGTAGGCAAAAATACTTATTCACGATGAACGACGATGTTTTAATTACTTTAGTAGAGTCATATGAATGTACCCAAAAATCATATTCATTATTTATGATATTCATCAAATGTATAATATTCTCCGAAAATTAATCTACAACAATATCCTCGTCACTATCCTCCTGCTTTAAAAATACCTAAATTGCCGATGCTGAATCCGAATGCAGTGGACGCACCCCATCGGCATTTTGTAAATGACGACGCTCCGTCCGCTCCGATTCCGATCCGGTGGACGCACAGCTTAAAATGGGACAATTTTTGTAAGTAGGTAATCATGTTTCCTTGTATTTCGATAGCTTCCAAATTCTCTAATTAATTGTGATACTTCATTTAACTTATAAAGTGAAATGAAACGCCGCGTTCGTCATAAAAAATTGCTTTGTCATAAAAAAGGACAGATATCAAATTTGCTTGTCGTTGTTATAATGTCTCTTTTTAGGCAATCCGACTTAGGAAATCTATTTAACATCTCTATAATATTACGGATTAAGAATACGGAATGTCACCACCCTATATCATCCCATATGTGTCGTAAGAGCCGACAGAGGGAGCATATTATGCAGAGAACAGCACTGTAAGAGAAGGAAAACTTGATACAAACCCTATACCAACCCGTTTGGCCAGCGTGGTATAGTAGGCCAATCCCTACTTTCAAAGGAGAGGCGTAGTCCAGCAGTGGACTGTTAAAGGATGATAAATTTTAATTATCAAATGCAAACAGCGTGACTTCTCGGGTTCGATCCCCAGGTACCCCGGGCACACACCTCTGAATTTTCGAAGTTATATGTGTATTAAATATGCTAATTATCACTCGTTTAATAATGTGCCCGGAAGATGGCAATATGCTCGCCCCCTATTACATTGGGACCGAAACATAACATCCTGAATGTATTGTGTGATAGATGGGCAGCCCCATGCTGGCTCACTGGATACGGCTGCACACGTAGGTGTCAGTCGTTTCAAGTTTTATATAAGAGTGTATTTTACTAACACTAGGTTAAGATTTATACTAACAATATATGGATCTTGGAATTTGATCTGAAATAATGAATAATAATAATTAATAATAACTGACGAAGTGTGGGTGTTTACAACTCTGCCTACCCCTTCGGAGATAAAAGGCGTGAAGTTATGTTATGTTATGTGTAACGGCGTGACATACTTTCATGCATATTTCAGTTTTTGTGGTTGTAGGTATAAAGGTTCAGATTAGCCTACTATTTCACTAATCTGAGTATAAAGGTGTCATACACAGTGCTACCTTACGGCAAATACTTTTGTAAAAAATATTGAATACAATGAGATTGCAGCGACCGTCTAATGGAGATACCTACCAACAGACTGCTTTGCAAAGGGCAACGCGTTTAAATACACGGCACGCACCACTAAGTTTTCGTAGTTATGTTAATTATCGCTTGCCCGTGCTTCGGCGAGTGCGTTAAACCATCGGTCCCGACTGTTATGAAGCATTGAGAGCTACTTTGGGTAGTCAGTAAGTACGTACGCTTTAATATACTACTACTAATTTAAGTCGTGGAATATCGCTACCTATCGCTTTGGGCTGCGGAGGCCCGATGACAGGTGCTCAGTGAGGATGCTCTCACACGCTTTCTCTACCTGCCCCAAAAAGCAGAAGATATGCACGTGATTTTAGTTTCCACAGCGAAACACCCTTTGTACTATACAGGGTGTCACAAGACCCATCACCAAGCCGAAGTCTACTCATTGTGGACATCATGCCAAGTCATTCTAACCTAAAATAATACCTGGGAAACGATTTATTTTAAGTTTTCAAATGTTTTAAACCGCAATTAAAAGCGCCCGCGTGCAATGCTCGAAATACCTACTTATCCATGGGGTTATATGGCATCTAAAGAACATATTGGCGGGGTAAATGCAACGATTTTGTACTTAATTAGAAAAATTCCATACTAACTTTGAGCTTCAATATCTCCTGAACCAGTAATTTTCCAGGTATTGTGCCGAAGTAAAACATGTTCGTAGTAGGGTACAACATGGGATTTCAGTTTTCGTTAAGGGTCTTTTTACATCCTGTATAACCTAAAATACGTCATAGGTACTTGTTGTCATTTTTTCATACGCCATAAGGGACTTTACCAACTAAAGATTAATCATTGTACAGTTATATTATTGATATCCACTTCTATAGTGAAAATCGCTATCATATATCGCCTCTTGTATTATAAGAGTCTTTACTATTATATGTTTAATCATGTTAAAGATAATTATGATGATTAGGTACATTAAACGAGCTAAATCTTGTTCGTCTCCTTTAATATATTATGTACTTACGATTGAATTTGTTGCGGGTTTCAGGCAATTTACCTTACCCCGGGACTTATTGTATCAAAACTCTGCCGAACCTGGCTACACAGGTGATAATGTAGTGGAAATGAGGGAGGGGTTAGTCTAAAAAAGCTGCGTTCGATTAAACTACTTAGTTGGAAGTAAAAAGAATAGCAGTATCAAACGATCATTAAATTTCTGCGACATGTTACTACACAAAAAAAGCTAAATCATTTAAACATCTCACTAGCTCCTAGCAGTAACTTACTTTCGTAATTTGATTTATATATATTTATAGTCTCACGCTTGTATCCCCGAAGGGGTAGACAGAGGTGTAAATATTACACCCACGTTTCGCCATGAATTTTTAGGTCCCACGTAATAGGGGGCTAGCCTATTGCCGTTACCGGGCACATCACCAGACTCCGGGCTGCTACTGAGTATTCGGAAAAACCCAGTAACCCATTTGTCCGACCCGGGAATCGAACCCGGGACCTCCGATCAGCAGTCGCATCTATCCACTGGACCACGGAGGCAGTCTTAGGTAGGCAGTCTAGTCGTAATTAGAAAGCACTACTAAGAAACAACTCTTTGCTGTTTTAACGGTGCCATTTGTGTGAACTCAGGCCGTAGTCAAATCCACAGACCATGTAAATCCTATCGATGACAGATTATTCAAATTCTAGCTATCACACAGCTGACGTCAGGTCATTTGGAACTTAAGCATTTCGTTATGTTCCTAGAGAGTTGCAGTTATCAATTATAAGTACCAACACGACGACTGATAATCAAGATAAAGAATATAAACAATATGCAGTTCATAACATGTTATGTTATTAAGAATAATTATGTAGGTACTTTATTAATCAACTAGCGACCCGCCCCGGCTTTGCACGGGTGCAAAATTATGCATATAAACCTTCCTCTTGAAACACTCTATCTTATAAAAAACCGCTTTAAAATCCGTTGCGTAGTTTTAAAGATCAAAATTATTTTTGACACATTATCACCAGCCAATCTGTCCAATTGTTAGGCACTTCTCACTATGAGAAAGGTTAGGCCAAACTCCATCACTCTGGTCGGTTGGGCAGACTGAGACTTTGTAAAATTTTAGGTTTTTCTCGCACATAGTAAATTCGATTTCTACAGTGCTATGTGCGAGAAAAAGAAGACCGATGTTATAGGATAATTTGCGTGATATAAATTAGTACAAGTCATGTTTACATTTTTCTTAAGACGACGCTCTAGTTTCGTAATTTATAACAAAAATTGCTAGCAGCATGTTTATGAAAGAAGGAAAAGTTTAATATACTACTTATTTCATGACTCCATAAATCCCATGAGTTCTATATTTTTCCAAATTTATGTAGGTATTTGCATTTTCTTTCAACAACAAGCGAACTTCACATTATTATTATTTACGCGAACTTCACATTATCATTATTTACTCCAACAGTTTTCTAAAGATCTACCTAGAACATTGAAAACTAGTCTACAAACAACTTCCAATAAATAACCAAGTAACTGTTGATATACTGTGCCATACAAACGGACGCCATTAGCTGTTTACAGTTAAGTTTGTCCTTCCGACTGTCCGTGCGTTGGGCAGACTGCCAAAATTATTGACATCGATCTAGCTGAAAATATTTTGGAATGTGAATGCGGGAAAGCAGTTCGGTCTTCGGAATGTGACTATGAATGTTTATTTGTTAATCGTGTTTAAATATACTGTAATATTCAAAGGATGTCGTAAGAAGTGACTAAGGAAAATATACGAAGCAAATTAGTTGTATCTTTGAGAAGAGAAGGCAAACGCGATTAAACCTTATACTCGTATCGACTCGATAACACGCTGGCCAGAGGCCATAGTCCACCACACTGGCCAAGTGCGACTTGACAGACTTCATATATTATGTCTTTTGATTACATTATGGAGAACTCGCGGACATGCAGGTTTCCTCATGATGTTTTCTTTTACCGCTAAGCAAGCTATGATTAACAATTTAATACACAATTAACTTCGAAAAGTCATTCATGTGTGCCGTAGATTTGAACCCGAGAATCTCTGCCTAGCAGTCTGTCGGTCTATCCACTAGCCTATTGCTGCTGTAGTTAGCTGCTGCTGCCAGCATAATATACTCGTAGGCCAAATCCTCCTATCGCCTCACAATTCTGTTGTGAAGCAAATCAGGAGAGGCCCCTGTCCAGCAGTAATTGTGAGACTCTGTCCAGCAGCCAATTAAATTATTTTAAACCTAAACCCAAAGGCTAGGCTTGACGCACTGATGAGAATGGCTTTTTTCTTAAAAGAGCACATCATCATCAGCCTGCAAGAGTCCACTGCTGGATATAGGCCTTTCCAATGGCACGCCACTGAGCCCGATTTTCGGCTTTTCGTGTCCAGCCGCTGCCAGTCACTTTGCGTGTATCGTCACTCCAACTAGCCGGAGGGCGTCCTATACTACGTTTACCAAGGCGCGGTCTCCACTCTAGAACACGACTACTCCAACGGTTATCGGTTCAGGCCATAACGGCTTGAATAAGAGGAGAGATTAGACAGTTTAGTTGATATTATTTATATTGTTAAAATGATTAAGTATGCTTATATGAACGACATATTGCCAATTAGTTGGACAATTACATGCGTTGACTTCGCCTAATAAATTAAACTTGTCGGCTACTAGTGAATCGTGTCTGCATTAATTTACATGTACGACAAAACAATATAAATCTAACTGCGTGTTTATGTTATTAAACTATTTCTATTTTTATCATCATCAGCCCCTTACAGTCCACTGCTGGACTAGGCCTCTCCTTTGAAAGGAGGAATTGGCCTACTATACCATGCTGGCCAAACGGGTTGGTATAGGGTTCGTTTTAAGTTTTCCTTCTCTTACAATGCTGTTCTCTGCATAGTATGGTCCCTCTGTCGGCTTTTACGACACCCATGGGATGATATGGAGTGGTGACATTGCGTATTCCTAATCCGTCACCACACGGACAACTTTCTATTTTTATGCAGCATTTAATGGAACGTTTTTAGATGAACTCCTTTTGTTTAAGTGCATTGTTCGCGATAACAGAAAATAAATCCTTACTTTTTGTCTTTGTATACTAATACTATAAAGCTGAAGAGTATTTTTGTTTGATTGAACGCGTAAATCTCAGGAACTGCTCGTTTGATTTGAGTAATCCATTTTGTTGGATAGCCCATTTATTGAGGAAGGCTACAGCCTATAAGACAACACACTATGGGCCTCGTATGCGGAACAGTAGCCCTGAATAACGCGGGTGTAACCGCGAGCTCATCTAGTATTCTATACTTCACAAACATTTGACCCACGGACAAAATCAACACCTGGGTGTTGATTTTGTCCGTGGAGTTGGAGTCAAAAGAACAATATCAGATCTCTTGCCTTGACTTTTAGTACAAACCACCCTCTTAATGTAAATTCAGTTTCTGTATTAGCAACTGGCTTTTAAGTCCTTCATCATCATGACCAGCCCCGTATACACTATTCCACTGTTAGACACGGGCCTCTTCTCTTCTTCTCTCTATGTATGGGTAAGGCCATAATAGCCCCTTACGCATAATGATCAATCACGTAGAATGACTTAGTCTTAAATACATAAGACACACACACTCACAAACACTGTCACAGTCTTATTTATTACTATTTTTTGGTAATTTAGTCGAAATTTTGCACCCTGTCGTAGTGCGATGGTTACTGCGAACGTTCTCAACTAATGTACCTAGTTAGTTATATTATCATAAACATGTACCTAACGTGTATGAATAAATAATGAGTACTATTGCATTCTAAGCGGCGGAGATCTGTTTTAATGCTAATGATGCATAGAGATCTTTACAATAAAATACAGTCAGTATACTTAGCTATACACTAAGGCACCAAGTTGGAGATTACTTGCGAAATATGGCTCCATCACAGTAATGATCATTACCGTGGCTCCTTCGACATATTTAAACCTAGAAACAATTGAAAGAGGAAGGATAAGTTCAGGGCTATTTGCACACACACATCACATATATATCACAGAGAACCTAGTTACAATTGAAATATGTTGTATGTATTTATATTGTCAGGTTTCTTGGAAAACTAAAGACAGAAATATTTTTTAATTTAACTATTTGCATGTATCTCCGAAGCGGTACGCAGAGGTGTAATATTACACCCACATTTCGCCATGAATTTTTAGGATTATTTTTAGACAGAAATAAGGGCCTCGTAAAGCGGATCTCCGTCGACATTGACATAGAATCGGCATTTATTTTATAAGCAGCCAAAGAAGGAACCTGAATTCTAGCTTCGTGTGGGTCTGCAACTAATCTTGGGAAGATGGTAATAATTATTTATCTACTCGATAAATAAGCCTGCCCGCAATCCGCCTAGCCTGTTCAGAAAGGCCTCCTTCAAGTCGGTGGGATATTATACTTACTCTTTCTTCCACATATTCCCCAATAGTATCACTTGTAAGTGAAACTAGGGAAAACAATAGAAATATGTCACCTGTTTTCCCCGTAGTACCTACATCGCTTAGGACTCTAACCCTTTGTTGTATACGAAGCCTTATAACTAGACAAATTGTCTACTGTAACACCGGCCTTACTTTCGGATAGACGTCATTCAGCTAAGATAACAGTGAAAACAGAAAATAAGAGTACGAAACACATGTCAATATCTCAAGTATCACTTACATATGGAAAATCCTATCTTATGTGACGCTATTAGCACTAGGTACTGATTATTCTCAATATCACGACACGTTTTCAATGTAGAATAATTGCTTGTAAAACAACTGATATATTACCTATTAAATAAGTACAATACAATAAGTACTTACCTATCTACGTCGAAGAGTTGTTGAAAGGATCTTGGTCGGATTTGAAATTCGTCTTTCATTTAGTGGTAGAATATAACAGAGGGAGCAAGTCAGCCATATTTAAAATATAGATCTCGATATCTTTAAAAAAATGGCTTGTCGTAAGTTCCTGTTTCTTGTGACCGTAGTCTTACTGATCACGGTAAGTTAATATTCTTTTTTTATTCAAATAAGTTAGGTATAGAATTATGCATACCTTCTTAGATTTGAGTTTCGAAGGGGACTAAGCAAAAATTTGTGAAAATTAAAATCATACAAAATAGAATTTGCACTTGATAAAATGATTACAAGATTAAACCACTTCAGCCTAAAATCCTCTAATCCGTCTCGTTTATAAAGACTTCTTACATCGGGTATTAATTACTAACTTCCAGTGCTATGTCTACCTGATATTGCTAACTGTTGGATGTAGCCAACATCGTGCAATGTAACAGCACATTATCGCCGCCTAATAATGACAGACCCTCAGTGGATTCGTTGTAGTTACAACAGATTGTCAGGTGTATGACTCGTAAAACAATGGTAAATCCGCTTACACTCAGAATTTATTGAGATTCTTTATTTTCCTCTCGTATCTTCTCTCAAGTCGGTTTATATATTCGTGCTTCTTGGTTTTGTCCATATATTCGCGTTCGGTTCGTTGTATTTTTGTATAATGTTTCGTAGGGGTCTTCGATCAGTAGGGGCATTCATTTCTGCATCACCGTTTCCTCGACAGAGGTGTAATGAGGCAGTGTATGTTAGACATTACTGAAAGAGATTACTTTACGAGATAACACAATTTGACTGTACAGATGACGCATTAGTATCTGGCCATTACGCTGCGTGGAGTGCTATCGGTTCAATCTCTAAACGGAAGAAATGTAAATTAAGAAAAATACTTTTGTGATCCAGAAACAGCTACACCGTTTTTGTAAGGAAGGTAGGCACGGGTATTGTTCTTAGCGCAGCAATTTCTGACCTAACCTTTAACGTATAGTTTAGCCGAGATATACACAAATCGAGCATAACACATTTCTACTAATTTATTAAAATCATCATCGTCCTGGATTTATCCCGGTTGCATCCAAGACTTACACGCCTTGGAGCACGGGTCCACTTACTGGTCTAAGAGTCTAAGCAGATAGTACGTCATTACATCAGCTTTACTAATTTACTAAAATATTGCGCACTTTTTCGTTTGTTTAGGTAGACAACTGACTTTCATGTCTTTCATTTCTGTCTATCCAAATAACTATTTGGATAGACAGAAATAAAAGACATGGCAACTGCCTTCACGATGCCTGTTAGTAAGCTGCTAGTAAAACCTGACAATTTTATTACGAGTGCTATCCCATTTTCCAGTGTACCATTGTCGGCTACCCTTGCCTTGATGGTATATTTAAGCCTTTTCTTACTCTTACCTAAAGAAACTCCGTTATTTTTCAGGCTTATACAACAGCAAGTGAAATCAAGCAGTAAAGCATAACCAGTGAAACTACCACCGACCCTCCAGCTGTAGCCTACGCAATCAACTATAGAGTAAAGAACGTCATCAGTGTACCACCGAACTGTCAAGATGGCGAAGAAATGGGTCCCGATGGAGTCTGCCGAGAAGTGTTCTAAAAAGTTTTTAAAAAAACTTTCTTTGTGACCGGTGTTTCCCCGTATGTTGTGCTAGTGCGCATGAAAGCCTGATCATAAACTCTTTGAGTGTGTCAGGCATACAACGCGTAGGTACCTACTTGAAAATTGTAAGCACCTGAATAAACAAATAAATATTTTCTAGAAATCGGCTATTGTGTTATTTAGTTGAAAATAATCATTTATTTAGGTGGGTATTTCTTCCCCCCCCCCCGTGGGATCTCCAGCATGTCGTGGAGGGGGGGGAGCTCACTAACCATAGTTTGGACACCCACGGTGAAGCTAAGCGTGATCCCGGGAGTGGACGCTCCATGTGGGCTTGGGTGAGGCCTGCGTAGGATGCGTCTCAAGGTGCGAATGCGGGTGACAGTTCTGTCTATCCCTCGCAGTCGGGCGCGTTGCGGGAGGAGAGGCGTGTCAGTGTTGCGTTGCCGCGCGCCCTATCTCCCGCGACCAAATGGGGGCGCACCATTTGATGCGTCGCGGTGGGGTCGCAGAGGAAGAGGAGATGCGGTGTTGTCAGGTTTCCATCGGTCGTTTCAGTGCCTGGGGAAGGCGAGCACTTGGGCTGCTCCCCATCCGCCAAAAGGCAAGAAGGCGGCGCGGCGTAATGTCCGCGCTGCCTCCCAAGTACGAGGCGGGGCCTGCCAACACCGTCGGTAACAAAAAAACGTGGGTATTTCTTCTTTAATTCATCCTTCTTGACTTGTAAAAATGATATCCTGTACTACTCGTAATATTATACAGCGTGTAAAAAGACCCTTAAAGAAAACTGAAATCACATGTTGTACCAATCACTACGAACATTTTTTACTTCGGCTCCATACCTGGGAAATTACTGGTTCAGGAGATATTGAGGTTCAAAGTTAGTATGGATAGTACGCTGCATCGACTTCCCGAACAAGTAACTCCTAAGATTTGCAGCATGAGTTGGTAAATATCCGAATTTTTAAATAACAAAAACACTAAGTTGACGGAGCCCTGCTTCGCAGGGCTCCTACTTTTGGATTAAGGGTCACAAGACAACCTAACATAACCTACTTACTTGAGTTACAGTCTTCCCTAACCTTCATTTCTTTTTGTCTTGGCAAATTGTGATTAAAACTTTTAAAAATCCTGTGTTTTTATTTAAATCTGGCTCGGGTCGGGTAGTCGATGCAGCGTACTATCGATTTGGTCGATTAAGTGTACTAACGATGAAGCGTACCAACGATTTGGGGTACTGTCGATGTAGCGTACCATCGATTTGGGGTACTGTCGATACATTAGCCCTTCGATGGAACGTTTTCGATACAGCGACCATCGATGTGGCTACCGTTCTTTAGATGCCCTACGACCCCATGGATAAGTAGGTATTTCGAACATTGCACGCGCGCCCTTTTAATTGCGGTTTAAAAAATGTGAAAACTTAAAAAAAAATCGTTTCCCAGGTATTCTTTTTGGTTAGTATGACTTGGCATGATGTCCACAACGAGTAGACTTCGGCTTGGTGATAGGTCTTGTGACACCCTGTATAGCTGAAGAGTTTGTCTTTTTCGTTGATTGAACGCGCTAATCTTAGGAACTACCCTGCCCTACTAACGTATCCCAACAAAAGCGAGTTTCGAGATAACTGAAGTTAAGTACAAAAAAAATATTTTACTTTACTTACCTACTAACTTAATTATTTTTGTGTTGGGTTGGGTAGCCCATTTATCGAGGCAGGTTGTATAATATTACGCTATAAGCCCAGCGTGTGGAGCTGTAGCCATAAATAAAGTGGGCTTAGCTGGTTATCAATTATCATAACCTTCGCATTGCTCCAAACTTATGGACGATGAGTTATTTGAATTTTATTGACGTCGATTAATCAGACACAGCCCAAGAGTCGTTAACCACTAAACTACCACAAGTTACGGTCATTAAATATTTATCGGTGAAGACCAAGATTCTAAATGTTATGGCTGTCTCATAAAATAAGTCATCATTTTAAAATTTTAATATTTAATTTTGTTAAATTTTCATTATAAGGTACATTGCAGATGATTAATTATAACTATATACATGACTATCTTAAATAAGCATACTGTCTAAGAATATATATGTACATAAAACTAAAAATAAAGAGTAAAAATAGATACATATGTACAGGTGTGTTTAGGCGTCGTAGAATGCCTCCGCATCAATATCATCGGGTAACGTGCCCAGAAGGCTGGCAGCATTGCCGCGCTGGATGGCAATGCTGATTCTCTGAGCAAAGAATAAACCAGCCTTCTGGTCACGTGAGACGTCGACTAACCGTTTAGATATTTCTCGGTATAGAGAACGAGCGCTCGGACCCCATGAGCCAAGCGTTTCCACCCCAAACGGCTCAAATACGTAATTAGCTACTAGATTACTGTATTTGCGCCGTTTGAGGGTTTCCGCAGATGCAGCAGCAGCGCCAGCATGACCTCCCGAGCTTGGAACATGGGATGGCGCGAGGGTGTCTACGCAGGTTGCGTCCCACACCAAAGGCCTACCCATTTTCCATGGCAACAGTGACATACCGTCAGGTCTCTTCCCGTCGTCGCGTACCAAACCATTTGGTTCAAGTACAGCTGGTACACCAGACGCGACAAGAGCACGACGGATTATGTCATTTAGGTGAGCATGACGAGGAATCCTACCAGCGCTTCTGCTGCAGGATAGCCCATGGTGTCCGAGGCTATCGACGTCTTCTCCACAATGACATCGATGCGGAGAAACACACGGAGCACCTAAACGGAGACAAGTGGCGATACGGAACGTCTCATCGTCCAACATGGTTCCTGTGTTAGACGATGGTAGTGCCTGAAGCCATAGACCGGATTCCCATTCTCCCACAGCCAGCAAACGAGCACGCTCTGTAACATTAAAAGATGTATCCAAAAGAGTTTTCCTCACAATGTTACAAAGCGGCGCGTCCCACTGTCTTTGGGAGAATAGGTTGGTGGGCAAATCAGTGTTTGGACAAGCCATTTTCCAGGCGTTTATAGCTTCGGTTTTGCACAGCACTTCTGAGTTAACTAGTGTAGGTGATAATATTTTCCTAGTTAACTCTTCCGTGCTGTGAACCGAAGACAGGAACGCCGGTAAACTGACACTGGAAATTTTGCGAACGCCGAGCCCACCCAAACGTATGGGTAAAGATGCTTGTAGCCAGGCTCGGTCGTCCAAGTCCACATTTAATATTTTTTTTAAAGTAACTTGTATAATTTGGTCGATTTGTCCTAATAGTGTTATTTTTTTCCAAAGTTGCGATGATCTTAAGGCATGAGTAAATTTTGGGACGAAAAGGCAATATCGAATAATAGTATAAGCCGAATGTATATTAATTTTGAATAAACGATCTGAAATTTCACAAAAATTTTGTATTTTTTCTTCCAAAAAAGAATCAAAAGCTTCTTCAAATACGGGCGAACCTAGGAGGCGAAATGAACTCTTTTCAATAATTTTGATGTTTGGTGCCAAATGATTAAATTTAGATACTATCGAAAGTTTTTTTGTAGAGTCTGTTGTATTTATAAACAATTCACACCTACTAGAATTTAGTTCCAAGCCAATAGAAGCGAATTTATTTTTAATAAAAGCTAAATCTTGTAAAACAATGTCTAGATCTCCTCCTAGGGTTCCGTCGTCTAAATACCATACATTAAATTTAGAATTTATTTGCCGAATAATGGGTTGTATAGCTAAGCTAAAAATGACTGGTCCAAGAGGGTCACCTTGTTGGCATCCAACTGCAGATTCCAAAAGATTGTCCTGATATAGTAATTTTGTGGGATACCTGTAACATTGCCAAAGATATTTATAAATTTTAGGGGTTTCTAATTTTGCCTGTGCCAACAAAGTGTCCCTATTCACTGAATTGAAGGCGTTCTTCAAGTCAACCTTCAGAATGACCTCCCCATCACCACTTCCAAGATACGTCGAAAGGGCATGTATAGCAGCCTCACAACCTCCCTTTGAACCAAAACCTAGTTGGAGAGGTTGGAATTTATCAGATAGCTCCCTGTTGTAAAATTTACAGCATACCTTAGCTGCTATACGCCGATAAGTGCAACCCACGGCAATGGGACGGATGCCACCATCTCTCTTGTTAAGGGCGCACAGGTTGGCCCCATACAAGATATCAATGATAGCATCGTCCACATTACCGGAGAGCATCATATTTACTAGCGCAGTCAACTCCTTCAGAAGTGTATCGCCAGCCACCCCAGCACTTGCACACACAAGATCTTTTAGATGCTGTGGTGTCAAGGCATCGAGGCCACCTGCCGAGCCACTTCGGAAGGAGCAAACCGCTGCTAAGACGTCCTTGGCCGTGGTGATCAGATGTTCTGATTCACTGTCGGGAGCTTCAGGAAAGGAAAGGTCATTAATTGGCGCTGGATGCTTGCTCTTCAGACCCGCAAGCGTATCTGGAGAGCAAGGCGCCACCACATCACTGCTGAATAAGAGTCTAGACGCGCCCCGTATGTCGCCTTCCCTCAATTTAGATTCCACATATTGATACAGAGATTTATGCTTATTTGAAGTGAATTTAGGGTCTAAAGTGTTGGCCGAAATTTGACAATTATATTTAATTTGAGATGTTAATGAATTTTTGCCAGCCTGATTTTTATCAACATGTAGAATCCTATAAGGGAAAGTCAATAATTGCTCCCAGGCCGCTTTTGAGTTCTCCCTTAAGACAAGACCAATGCATTCAGCCAATTTTTTTGACACTGATGGTCTTGCCCCACGGGGAACTCTTTTGACTATAGGAACCGAATGTTTTAATTTAGATAGAGTTTGCCAAAAAGGAATTTGGTTGTTGTCTCCTGATATAGGTGGTGAAGATATTGAAGGGCCAGAAAGCACATTTTGGGATTTATGTACTTTGCCAAAATGTACTTTCAAGCCCCGCTTACCTTTGAAAAATCGGTCCTGAGAACAGTCCGGACAGCGCACCAGACCAGTCAGCGATGTGGTAGGTTGACTGACACTAACTCCCGTATCGCTTAGCTTTTAACCCATTGTCTGCTATGTTCTCACTTCTGTACGCCAACTCACACTCAGCCATGCGTGTGCCAGCCATGCTGCGGCAGTGGGCCTGACGAAGTATCCATTTGTGGGTGGTTTATTGCTTTTATTTGCAGGAACAGTTCTTATATTGTAGGCAAAATTTATTATATTTTATCAAACGTTGACAGCGGGTGCTTCTTAGTTGGGGGGGGCTTCTTGGGTTTTACAGATTTATGATGGTATATGTCTTCCGCTGGTTAGGCAAACTGTGTTCATTATGTTATTAATATTATTAAGTAAATTTTAAGCACGAATAGAAGCCCAGTTATCAAATTATTCCAGTCATCATTTTGTTATAATATGGTATAGTAGACATATTACTTACCCATTATTAATAAAAAAGCGGCGATAGCCCATTGGTGTACATAACGGACTGCCGAGACGATGGTCTCGGGTTCGATCCCCTGTTAGCCCAGACACACACCTCTGACTTTTCAAAGTTATGTGTGCATTAAAAATGTTTATTATCGCTCGCTTAAATAATGTGCCCGATAGATGGCAATAGGCTCGCCCTCTATAACATTGGGACCGAAACATAACTGGCGAATTGTGGGTGTGTAATACACCTCTGCCTACCCCTTCGGGGATAAAGGCGTGAAGTTATGCTATGTTATTTATGTACACTACATGTTAATAATATGTCAGCTAGGCCATGAAGAAAAGCATGGCCTGGCTGACATATTATTAACATCCTATCTCTATCTGAACTACTGTAGCTAAAATCATGATGATAATGGATACCTTTTGTGACGTAGACACCCACCTACGTCATAAAAGGATCCCTTAAGATCCCTTCCATTACGATGGTAAATATCTTATAGTATACCCTCCTAAGGGATTAAATAGTGGTCAAAAGTTTGTTTATACACCTTGTACTAAATATTGGCAACACCGTGTACATGTAGACTACATACATACATACATATACTCACGCCTGTTTCCCGGAGGGGTAGGCAGCGACTACGGAACGCCATTTGCAACGATCCTGACATATCTCTCTTGCTTCATTCACTCTCATCAAATCTCATGCAAGACTACTTTATGAATAGTTAAAGGGATGTTTGAATTTTCATTAATTATTTAAAATTTGTAGTTCTTATGGTAAACTTGGGTCACTCTATTTACTTCAATATACAGCCTATCATCCTACATCAAAGAATTTCTTAAATGTCACAGCTACATCTGTTTCAAACTCAAGTTAAGTTTTAATTGTAAGAGTGCAATTCCGAAGTATGTTCGGATAATTCCGAATCACTTTCAAAAGTGAGCTTTACGTAATTCAATAATAAGGAACATACTTCTTTTTCAATAACATTTACCGTAAGTAAAAAATATGTGTCAAATTTGGCCCCTGAGTGAGCTAAACATATTTGTGCTATATTTGTATTTCGGAATTAGCGACAAACGGTCTACGTTAGTCAAACTTTAACCCACTTACGTGAGTTGAAAACGCGTTTGAAATGAAAGTAAAAAAAAACTAAAAACGTAAAAACTAGGTTTAATTAAGCTGAGGTAAGCAACATATTCAACACCTCTTCCTTTGAAAGACCAAATCCCTTTTTTCCCATCGTTTTTATAACGTCGGCCAATCGATGTTCTTCTTGCAGTGGAATAGCCTACGATATCCGTGCTCTATAATTTACTTTTATCATTGTTGAGTTGTTGCGGGTATTCCATTCCTTTGCCGCAGCGTACATAGATAACCACAGATATAGATCTACATAGATAACGCAATTATCACGATTTGTATTGAAACCAAGCGTGCCGACTTTTTAATACCTACTGTGACGTTGCCTGTATCACGAAGTCGAAGCGATGCGCGACAGTATCGCTTGTGCGATATTCATCGTCTCCTAATACACAACGTCAGATCAAACGTCCGAAGCAAACGCGGCAACGTAATGTGAATAAAGTTTACTTAACGGTAAAACGGACGCGCGGGGACTGAAGTTAGTGGCGACCAAGCTCGACGCTTGGTCGGAGTTCAGACATGCGAAGTGCATGCATTTGCGTTATCTATGTAGATCTATGTCTGTGTAGATAACCCACTTTTAACTGCGTGAACGGCATTGAATAAGTCATCTTTATGACGTTCGTAAGTGTTGCTTTTGTAACCTATATGAATAAATGAGTTTGAATTTGAATCTTGCGTGTACCGGGGTATTTTTCTTTTTAGATATTTACTCGACATGTACCTGAAGTTATAAAAATATATTCAGTAAGACATAGTTATTATATGTCTACTAGTATAAAGTCTACATAGAAATGATAGTCGATTTTAAACAGAGGTATTTATAAAATTAGTTAAATATCGCGAGTAAAACCCTTTTCTGTAAAGTTGTATGATGTATACAAATCGCGACAGTTTAAAATCGACAGTAGTAGAGCCTCGCTGATTTCAGCATGAATGGGACAGCTCGACCGGGTAAGTACTCTCTCAAGAAAGTCTCACAGAAAATCGACGTATTCGTTCGATGAGTGAGCGTGTCGGAGGCCTTATTCACTATTCCTTCTCCCTCATCCCACTCCTCATCCTATCCCTTTTCCCATCCCCATGGGGCGACAACGCACTATAATTTCTATGTAGATTGTAGACATCATACTCAACAGATTAGTTTATTTAACTACTTAGTAAAAATTAGAAACAGCTTAATGTGAATAAGAAAACAATATAATCTATTTTTGAAAATAATAACTGTGAGATTGGAAACCACTGTCCATTTTCTATAGAGACTCAACATCGGGCAATTCCGAATGGAACATGATTCAGAATTACCCTAATCGGCTAATTCCGAAAAAAATAATGAACGTAGTCCTATTGTTTTTTAAGCCTGCTAAATAGTGCACAAAAACGAAAAAGTATCAAATAAAAAGACAACCAGTTAAATAACTTACCAGATTTCGTAGTTATAGATCTTCGGGTAAATCTGATAACAGCAAAAATGCGCGAAATATACAATGTTCACAAAAACGTCACCTTAAGGCCTTGCCACACGGCACAATTTTACGTCCAACTTGACTAAATCACTTGATGAAATCGTGACGTGTAGACGGCAGTCGTCCAACTCAAGTTCATCGGGTGGGCGGTACCACCAGATTTTAACCAATCTGGTGGACGGAATGAAAATCAGTGATTTGATTGTGTCGTGTAGACGGGCAAAGCCAATTCGATTGGAAATTTGATCAGTGGTAAAATTGTGCCGTGTGGCAAGGCCTTTACCTACACACGAACGCTCGCTCATAGCTCCAGGAGTCAGATGAAGGGCGGGAGGGGATTACAATGCCGGCTAGTAAATATGGCTGGAGCAAAATACAGGACCGTAGTAGGGAGATATTTGCAATTATTGGAATATCCCGATTTTCGGAGTTACCCGAATACACCTTATGATGTAAAGTGTCTGTACCTACTATTGCTTTTCGTTCGGTAAGTCAGAGTACCCGAAACTTATTAATCGGCCTACCCTTCATACAAAATATATGTATATCTACAAATCGCGAAAGTTTAAAATCGGTTTTCCCTGCCCAGCCAAGATCCTAATCCTTCAGCCTTTCTCAATTTTCTAGGTAGACAGTTATTTGGATGTGTTTACTTATTTAATGAACCGAAAACGAACCTTACCTCCAGTATGCAGGAGGGACACCCGAAACGAGTATTTTACATCGCATGACAAAAATAATGGCACGTTAGCATAAGTATTCTAATAAAATACATCATCATCATCGGCCCTGTGAAAACAAACTGGCCTCTTCTCAATATACATAATTAATTATATACCCACAACACTCGGCGCAGTGTCAAGCGGCGAAGCGGCCACTTAAACCACTACTACGCCAACCGTTCAGTCAAAAATATGAGAAGGGTTCCACATAAACTAAAATACATACCTAACTAAACATTTAGCACGTACACTACATCAACCAGAAAACTGTTGTTCTAAATATAGCAGTTTTGCATATTACAGGGTTCCCAAATAAATTCCCGCCGAAAACCCTGGCAATGAAACTACAGGGCATGTCTAAATATAAAACAAATAAATCACTAAAACTAACGATGTCTTTACTGTAGGTATATTTCATTATCTGAGAATCGCGAATATTTTACCTCTTGCCAAGTAGACGATTCACCAAACTATCCGTCATCTTTAAAATATAATAAATACAATAAGAGAGACGGATTCTTGCTTTCTTCTTAAAATAGTTATATTTTTGTTTTTGAAACTGGAGGCCACGCCAGTGTATTAGTTTTGACAATTTTAAAGAACGCCAGCGTTTTTGCTTTCTTCTTAAAATAGTTATCTTTTTATTTCTGAAACTGGAGACCAAGCCTGTGTATCAGATTTGTGACAATTTTTAAACTCTGGAGACGGACCCTATTAACATGATTATATTAGTTACTAGCTGAGCCCTTGCGTTATTTAGGGCTATCTACTGATCCGAATCCGTGGCTCATAGCGTAATGTTATATACCACATAGCCTTCCTCGATCAATGCTATACAACACAGCAATAATTTTTCAAATCGAACTAGTTGTTCCTGAGATTACCACGTTTAACCATTCAAACAAACTGTTCAGCTGTAAGTAAGTATTAATAGTACAGATTTTATAAAGTGAAATAAAATTTTATTAAGTTGACTACGCCCTTGAAATAGAAAGCAATCGTAATATATAGGTACAACATCAATTCAAGGTCACCGCAAGGAAAAAGTCAGCAAAAGAGAACTATAAATTTTTATTGACAGACCAAACTCTCGATAAATTCCAAACAAACAACAAGGATGTCATAGATTTATCGGATCTTTGTTCTTTTTTCCAACCGTTCGACCGTTATTTTTTTTTATTGGAGATAGGCTAAGGTTTGGTTGTAATTCCACCTGATGATGAATGATATCGTCAACTACTGCCTATTTATCACTTGCCTGGATGTTACTTTGACGGTTGGCGCAGTGGTTTAAGCGGCCGCCTCACCGCGTGACACTGCGCCGAGTGTTGTGGGTTTGATTCCTACTCGGGACAACACTTTGTGATTCATAAATTGTTGTTTCGAGTCTGGGTGTGCCTTGTGTCTGTTGATTGAATGTTTGTAAAGTCCCCAAGGACACAGGATTTACAGGGCGAACCTTCCCTATGTGCAATGTGCGCGGCGCACACAGGCGCCAGGGTGATAGGGGCGCCGCGCGCCGAGATATGCGTTAATTATAACACTTATTTTCGAAAAAGGATGGCAAAAAAGGCGCTTCACAGATTTCGCACACAGGCGCAGTGGCGTAGGAAGGGGCGCGGCGGGAGTTGGCGGTCCGCGCCCCGACAAAAAAAAAAAGAAAAAAGCTCATCCGAGGCGCTTCATGGATTTCGCACACAGGCGCTGGGTTGGGTCGGAACGGCCCTGAGGATTTATGAATAATGCGATAAATTGTCTCTTTTTCACCTGCGACTGACTAATGAACGTTCAATCAAAGCAGCAATCAAAACATAAAAAGTAGTGTCACACTTATGAACTACGAGATGTCCTCTGGCAGTCTTGAGGTAAATAATTGCCAGAAGCTACGCAAGCCACGCTTGGGAGAATAGAGTCTAGACTGATTGTTATGACTTCGTTAGTGAAGTCGCTACGTTCTAATAACTACTTAATAAATAATAAAAATGTATTAATTTTCATTCATCACAAAAATATGCATACAGTTCTTAAAAAGTAATTTAGGTAAAATAATGAGGTGCCTGTACTAAGGTAAACCTGTGCCACAGGCGTTAAAGGCACTTACAGTAAATGATTTTGATCTGAGTTATGAAGTCATCACAATATTTATCATAAACATATTAAACGTAATGTTTCTAAATAAAAATATACTAAACTAATATGAAATGTATAATTATTAGACCACAGTCAGCAGTTCTTCGGTCTGATCATATTTCAATGTTTGTAAATACTGATAAACGCATTGTTTCGATCTTACATAACTTAGGTCATAAATAGATGTTTCTTTGTTTATTTTGTTATAAAGATAGGGACCCAGAAATGTAAAG
The DNA here is from genome assembly GCA_944739405.2 of Euclidia mi. NCBI lineage: Eukaryota > Metazoa > Arthropoda > Insecta > Lepidoptera > Erebidae > Euclidia > Euclidia mi. The sequence goes on from OX123203.2 coordinate 34,488,348, forward strand.
AATCTATTAGTAAAGACAACCATTGATTCAGAGCTTGAACTACAGACAGTAGGTATCTTTTAATACTTGAGCCTGTCTTGCCTGAAACTTATGATTGGATAACCTAAGACCGCATAACATCTAAAATAATAAAACATAAATTTGACTGCAGCTAGCGCTCATGGCGAGGCTTGGCTTGCCGTTCGTAACATATCGGCAAAGTTAAGCAACGCTTGCACAGGTCACCACTTGGACAACCCCCCCCCCCCCCGTGAGATCTCCACCTTGTCGTGGTGGGTGGGCTCAGTAGCCGTGAATTGGTCACCCGCGGTGAAGCTAAGAGGGATCCAGGAGGGGACGCTCCGCGTGGGCTTGGAGGAGCCTGCGCAGGATGCGTCCAACGGTGCGGGTGCGGGGGACAGTTCTGTCTGTCCCTCGCATTCGGGTGCGGTCGGTTGCCGCGCGCCCTATCTCCCGCAACCAAATGAGGGCGCACCATTCGATGCGTCGCGGTGGGGCTGCAGAGGAAGAGGAGATGCGGTGTTGCGTTGCCATCCTCCCTATCCTCTGCGGCCGCTGGGTGTTTTGGCGGCGGAGCCCAACACCTTAATCCGCCGCCAAGGGGGTTTTGTTCGGGGCCCGCCTAACCATCTGGCGGGCCAATGCCCATTGGAGGGTGGCGACGAATGCTTCGGCGATGCCCTACCCTCCGACACAGGGGTACATGAGAAAGTCGAGGTGGTTTTTAGTGGAAACACCACATACTCCGGCTCTCATTTCCCCCAAGAGTCGGAGATCCGAAGGGATTTTCCACCTCGTAAAACAAACAAAAAAAAAAGGTCACCACTTGGATGAGTGACCGTGTGTGGCATTTACATCTGAGCGCTACCGTGCTTTGGAGGGCACGTAAAGCTGTCGGTCCCGGTTCTTGTCTAAGGATAAGAATCGTTAGGCCATGTCGGAGGCCTTCGTGCGGCCTGAAAACTCCGACACCACAGAGTTGGCCACACGCTCACACGAAAAATAAACAAACAAACTGCAGTTAAGTATAGCGGTTAAATGAGTGGCTTAAGATCGATCTTTGTGGAGAGCCTTGGGCAAGGCGTAGGTATGTCCAGCAGTGGCCGTCTCTAAGCCAGAATGAAGTCCAGCACAGTTAAGCGCCGATTGTTGTGTGTTCGATCCCACACAAAACAACTTTTTTTATAGACTCACGCCTGTATCCCCGAGGTAGGCTGAGGTGTAATACTTACACCCAGATTTCGCCATGTTATGTATTTGTAGGTCCCATATAATACAGGTGAGGCTATTGCCGTTATGCCTGGGCCACACACATCGCGATAACATTCGTGCGATAAACTTCATCTTCGGTCTACGGCGAAGCTTCGCGGCCACATAATGCGCGATGTAAAGTTTATCGCGATATGCGAACGATGTTTATACGCAAAAGCCAAAATGGACGCTACGGTTGCTCTGTATTTTATGGCAGCAAATAATCAACCGTATACATATACAATACAATCGTATATAGGCTGTAGAAAGCTATTTAAGGCGCTAAAAGCAAACCAGTTGACATGGTAAACATCATTTGTCCCAGCACTAGGTTTAATCGATTTTTTTTCTTATTCAGATGTTGCCTATAATATGCCATAAGCGAGTCACGTTTTCTTTTTAAATCTTCGACTGTACAAGCCCAGCTCAAGTTATTTTTTATTCTCACTCAAGCGTCATAGCAGAGATCCTTTTTTTCTGGCCAGTTTCGTTTGGGTTCCATATAATCGGCTCAGACTTGTAATAAATTCTAAAATTTTATCGTTACTCCAATCCATGTTTCGCTTCAGCTATATTACGCACTGCAGTTTAACTTAACACGTCCGCTACGCACGATGGCTGGCGGCCGACTGAAGCTGTGACTGAAGTGTGGCCGCGCAAGCGAAGTTCATCGCGATAAAACGCTTTGATCTGTGAGAATTTACCGACAGCGGAGCGAAGTCCTCGCAGCTACGTACGAAGCACCGAAGTATACGCGAATACTTGGCTACACACATTGGGATAACGCGAATCTTCGAGTTATCGCGATGTGTGCGGCCTAGGCATTACGGGGCACTTTGCCATACTCCGAGCTGATATTGAGAATTCGGTAAACCTCAGTAACACTTTTGCCCGGCCCAGGCATTGAACCCGGGCCCTTTTGATCAGAGCAGACAGTAGACCACGGAGGCAGAAATGAAATGGAGGAAGAGACAAAAATTATACAAATAAAAAAAAAGAACAAAAACGATAAGAGGAAGTCTGGCGACTAAAGTTACAAAGTCGCACTTTCTGTCTGCGTCGCTAGGTAGTGAGATTTACCTAAGTGTCAATACGTCACCTCCAGATCAAAGTCATGATCCAATGCCAGTTCCAGGTCCATTAACCTTACACCCGAACCCATGGAAAGCCATTAGTATATATATCATCAAATATCGCCATCGTCATCAGTTTCAATTACTTACTGCCTACTTACCTATTCCGTTGACTTAACAAGCCAGTGGCGTTTACTCGTGGCTCTTACTAGTTCCTGGCTACTTGTCTAACTACCTGTAATTATATAGGTAGACCTACCTACCTACCTAAAATAAGAGCTTTAAACTGTACCATTTTACAATTTTGACTTACTTCCTCTGTAGGTATTTAATATTTAAAATTCTCGCGTTATCGATTAACTGACTAACAATGCACAGCCAAAACTTTATGACGCATGAGGCTGAAATTTGGCTGATCCTTGCAGACCGTAGGGGTGCACTGAAGAAATTTCTAGAAATCCTTCAGGATCGGGCAGAAACGGTTAAATTTTAGATAACAAGAGGATGCCCGCGGTTACACCCGCGTTACTTAAGGCTACTGCTCTGCTCCCGTCGCTCATAGCGTGATGTTATACCTATAGCCTTCCTCGATAAATGGGCTATTTAACAATATATATATATATTTTTTAATCGGTCCAGTTCTTGAGATTAGCGCGTTCAACCAAACAAACAAACTCTTCAGCTTTATATACTAGTATAAGATAAATTGTATAACGTAGATCTTCTCGTTTTAAATAATAATAGGTACCTACCTAAGTGGTTGTAACATAACTACGTAGGTACATAAAATCAAATCGAAATGTTGACTTTTATGTATGATTCTATATAATGCTCGTAACATTAAACGACTTGTAAGCTAAACGATATTCGCACAACCCATTTGCCTCTGCGAAAGATTACCTACTTACCTTAGATTTAATAGGTATAAAACGGATGCCGTGGTTTCGCCCGCTTTGAAATTGTCTAACACCAGTTAATTTCATAAAGGTGAAAGTTTCTGTGGATGGATGTTACTGGTGTTACACTTTCAGCCAAAGAGTACCGGACAGATTTCGGTGAAACTTGACAGTAATACCCATAGCTTGTTTACCATATTAAAGTAGTTAAAAACATCCACAATAATTTGTCCATCATCTAAATGTTTATGTTAGACAAATTAAATAATATTATACATCCAGCAAATAAATTTAGGTATTATTATCTTAATTCTATACATGTACCTATACATGGGCGTACCGATGAGGGCAGCTGCCCCCGCCTGGACTTTGGATAGCCTCCCTGCTGTCTACTGTAATGTTGTCGACAATAGTTCTTAATTTGCCACATAGCGCCTATTCAAAGAGTCATGGCAACATCACGTAGGTACATACCGCATTATTACCGCAATTGCCTTGACTGGTATAAAGAATGTAAAATCCCTACAACCTATAATCTACCTATACACATAAATAAAATTGGAGTGTCTGTTTGTAATATTAAAATACTTACTATACTTACACGGTAGGTACATATAGGTACTTACCGAAATTACATTTTTTACAATTTTTGACTGACTGTCTGTCTGTTTGTTCTCGCTAATCTCTGGAACGGCTGGACCGATGTTGACGGGATACTCACCGGCGGATAGCTGATGTACCAAGGAGTGACTTAGGCTATAAATTTGGCGGGTACGCGAAGCAGTTCCCTGAAGACGCGGGTGAAACCGCGGGAAACAGCTAGTAATATTATAAAGCTAAAGTGTTTGTTTCTTTGCATGGTGGAACTCGCTCATCGTAGGAATTACCGGTCCGATTTGTATAGTTTTTGTCTTGGTGGGACCTTTTATCAAATACTTAATTACCTACCCTTGGGCATAGAAGAATATTGCTTTTGTGACATTTATCAAAACTTTTTGAGATAAACTCATCTACGTGACTGAGCGGACGCCACCTCTGTCTTTGATACGGAACCCTAGTGTTACAAGAATTCCAGTTCAGAATCGCAGATTTAATGACACGGCAGTATTAATGTACCTAGCTGTTTCAGTATCACTGACACAATTGCCAAACTTAAATGCTGGAGGCATTTGTCCCCGTTACTCAGAAAATAGTCATCACAACGCCTCTTAACATCACAGCGTGACGTGTTTTACGACGGCCATCTGCATTTTTCGAGCAATCGATCTATAAGCTCATGTTTATTGAGCTATTAATAGTGATTACCAACAGACGGTCACCCGATGACGCGTTAAGCGATTCATTTGAATCACTGGCTCGGCAAAATGTACTGTGAATGATGTGCTATTAATCTTAAAATAATTATAGGTATTACTTAGTTTTTAGGACTTTCATATCTGTATTGATACTTACCGATGCAAACGCAGTAGGTAAAAACAATACTGAAAACTCCTCACCGATGTGTGGATACATCATATTTGAAAAGGTGGTGTATAAAAGGTTGATTATTTTTATAATAAATATGACGTATTGGCCAAAGAACAATTTGGTTTTCGGAAAAATAAATCTACTCAGCATGCTATATTTTCTTTAATAAACTCTGTAATAAATAATATAAATAAAAAAATACCATCCGGTGTCCTATTGTAAGATTTAAGCAAAGCGTTTTATTTTGTAAGTCACGACATACTTATTGAAAAGCTAGATAAAACTGGCATAAGAGGTATAGCATTACAATGGATAATTTCATATTTAAACAACCGAAGACAAATAACAAGAATAACTAAATTCAATAGTAGCACTAATTTTCTACAATCTTTTGATTCTGAACCTAGGTTTAATTATTGCGGAGTACCGCAAGGGAGCATCTTGGGGCCATTGCTATTCCTCATCTACATCAATGATCTCCCTCAAGTAATACAACACCACAAATGTGTGTTATTTGCAGACGACACCACAGTAATAATAGGTAGTAATAACTTACAATCATATGAAAATGAAATAAATGAGACACTCCAGAATATAATTAAATGGCTTGATACAAACGCTTTAAAAATAAACATAGAAAAAACCAAACTTATTCATTTTAGAACAGCAAAAACACAAGAACTTCAACTTTCAGTTAATTATGATGGTAAAAAAGTAGAGCAAATACACAGCACAAAATTTCTAGGTGTTACAGTCGATGAACATCTGACGTGGAGGTATCACGTAGAAAATATTTGCAAAAAAATCAATAAGTTTGTTTTTGCATTAAAAAAAGTTAAAGATATTGCTTCAAGGGAAACTGCTTTAATGGTTTACCATGCGTATGATTGCTCCATTATACGTTACGGTATCGTAGTTTGGGGTAATTCATCAGAAATTATGCGAGTATTTATAGCCCAAAAAAAGTGTATTCGTGCAATATTTGGCCTAAAATGGATGGATTCATGCAAGCCCATTTTTACATCCCAAAACTTGTTAACCGTACCTAGCATATTTATTTATGAAGTGGCAAAATTTGTGAAGTGCAATAAAGACCTCTTTGAACTTAAAGACAACACTAACAGACGCAAAATCAATCACTCATATTTTAAATTACCAGTAGGTACCTCGCCTAGAGATTTTCCGGGTTAGTTGTGTATATATGGCGCCACTTATTTATAACGCGTTACCGGAGAATATTACATCTCTTCCTTATACAAAATTTTGTACTGCATTAAAGAAATGGCTTGTAGAAGAATGCTTTTACTCTATAAATGATTTTTTAAAAGAGTACTCCTCGCAATCATATCACTTCAGAAATGCATTAGTGTAGGTAGTGAATGTTTATTAAGTAATAAGTACCTTAGATTTTCTTTATTTTTCATTGTTTTCTTCCTTCATTGGTAATTTTATTTTTCTCGATCTATAAATTTGTCTTAAATTCAATGTTATTTTTCGCATAGATATATTGCTGATTTAATATTTGCATGCTACCTAGATATAGCAAAATGTGTCTTGTCCTTTTTATAATTTTACCACCTATTCTGTACCACATTTTCTGCAAATAAATGATTATTATTATTATTATTATCAAATAACTACTCGAAATAAAAGTACCTGGATGACGAACTAGTTGTTACTCGCCTGATACCAAGCTGCTGACCATGGCTCTTTGAGGTCAGTGATACCGACTAGGTACCTACATTGTGAAGCTTAACACAAGGGAGAAAAAAAGCGAGCTGCCCTTATCCTCTTTTCATGGACTCCCTGAAAATAGGCTGGGGTAGAGGACCCTATCCTATTTTCAGGATAGACGTTTGAGGTTGAGGTATGGATCCTTGGTCTTAATATTCTGTGCCGAGGTGAGTAAAAGCTGGTAACAGCTCACCGAACATTATAAGGCAGTGTGCAGTAATGATAATATGAATTCTGCTAATTCGAGTTGACATTATTTAAATCATAATCTTAGTAACGTCTCTATTTATTTGGTTTTATTTATATCAAATGTGTAAAATTTATTTAATTCCTATAGGCTAGTGGAGAGACCTCAGACTGCTACGTAGATGTCTAGGGTTAAAAGAAGTGGGCGTTTAAACGAAAAGCTGTAAACACAATCTGCTTATCAACTTAAGCATAAGCGTTCGTTTATAAGTACAGGCCGATTTCGTTTAAACGGAAAGCAACATCACAAACTGTAACGCTGCCTCGGACGCTGCTGGCGGCTGGCGCGTTGAACGACAACGATTCGCGAACGTTAGGTTGGCCGCACTGCTCACTGCTTTTTTAAAGTAATATTGAAAATGGACTCAATGCATGTGAACATAGAGACTAATATACAAACAAACACGTCAACATTAGGATTAAGCTACTAAATTACGAGTTGTTTGTTTACGTAATAATATTTAAAGTAAAACGTATTTTGTTTTTAGTTGCATAAACTTTCGTTTAAACGATTTGTTTTTTCTTCAATGTATTGTTAGTATGCTTTTCGCGGCCATTACGTAAGTGCATACGTACGTAAATAATATAAATTGGAACTTTTACGTGCGGAAATTAAACCTGTGACTGTCAATAGTTTAAAGGAGAAAGACCAAATACGGCCTGTAGCGGCCAGAAAGTTGTGAATCGTTGAAATTAAACATATAATTTTTAAAAATTTTACATCGTTTTCGTTTCTTGATAGAGTATCGGTGAAAGAATTTAGTTTTTAAAGATTAATTATTTTGAATAAGCTATGGTAATAGCGGATGTAGCGGATGAATGTCTTATGTTGCCAGCATTAAAAATAAAATGAAGTATGGTAGGCAGAAATTGTTTTAAGGAAATAATATTTTTATTACTTACTATATTAGAAAACAATATATTTTATTTACTTTATAAGTATATTTGTAAAAAGAATCAAGAAATATATAATTTATTATACATTCCATAATTATTAATCGGTAAAAATCGTTTTGTTTTTTAATCGATAGTAGAAATATTTTTTCAAACCATTTGCAACACTTTTTTTATCTGTTATGTCATTCGTGTTGCTACTGTGTATCGTAAATATTTTGCTCTGATTTATTGGTGTTTTCGTATGGTTTTAATGTAATGTAATTGAATATAAATTCAATAATAATGATCAGTACCTTCTACCCATGCTAAGAATATGCAGCGGTGTTTGTGATTGTGGTTAGCTTTTTTGGACGAGTATACATAGTACGAGGTTCCCTAGTACACAGGTGATTATTCATTATTTTTGGCCACTCTTTATGTAGTTTTTGTTCTTTAAGACGCAAAGACATACTTTTATTTACATCTAGGTATTATATTTACGTTAAAATTCAATTTTGAGGTATATTTAGTTGCGGAATAATTTCCATTTCAAATATCTCGTATCTTATTTCCACCAAAAGTTATTTAAAAAGAAATTATACAGGTTAATAGAGTAGTCATTTATTTTCAAAACACACGTGGTGTTGTGTTTGGCCGTGCCTGTCCCATAATGTATGGCCAAATGGTACATCTCCTTTTGTATACATTAAATTAATTTAGTTCACAAGTGGGAAGCGGCAGCATGTCCGCTTTCACAGCGAATTGCAAAAAGCGTTTTGAGTGAAAAGCTGTTTCAAAAGCGCGCTTTTCAATATAAGTACAACGTTGTAAGCGTTGTTGAAATTACGCCGTTTATCACACTCCAAAGGCAGTGGTATGCGCCGTTGTTGGGTTTAACTTAAACCCAACAACGGCGCATACCACTGCCTTTTAAAGTGATGTGCGTATTGAATTATCATTGTTTAATAAAATTATTATTAAATGTAATAATTATTATTTAATTTAAGCTAAAGGAAAACGTCGTGAGGACAACTCCATGATTGTCTAAGAGTTCTGCCAACCCGCTCTTGGCCAGCATGGTAAAAGAAGCCTTAACCTTTACATTGTAAGATGGCTCTGGGCATAGCCATTTGATTGGCCAAGAGTGATAGTTTCTCAATTCTGAACAAAGTACCAATTCTAACCTCTCAGACTATGAAAATATGTAGGTACCCTGTGAACGTACCGTCTCCTCAAACTCGATGACAAAGGAGTCACAAGACCAACGGACCAACAAAGCGTAAGTTGGCAGTAAGGTAGTTAGGTACATTGTGGGGTACAATTCACACGCCCTGTATTGGCATAGAAGGAAGTCCAAACGGATCGAACAGTCGTTTATCTGTGTAAAGTTGGGAATATTTTTCATGGTTATTTGTGAAACGTTATTAGATGGATGAAAAAATATAAAAATACTAGAAAGTTAAGAAATACTCATCATAGATGAGTATTTCTCAATTATCGATTTGTAAATAGTCGAGTAAGCTACTATTCACAAATAAAAATCCTAAAAAATAATCATATCATGAGCACATCGACAATCTTACACTGCTTGACAGCTAACGTCAACGTCATTATTTACATACAAAGTTCGTTCGCAGCCCGTATTGATTTCTGTGAGGGATCTAAAATTTATAAAATAAATTAATACGTGCGTAATATGAAACGAGTCTACGTCTATAAGAATAAGGATCACAAAAATGGTAAAATTGTGGCAGTGGAAGACACGCTTGAAGCGCTAAAAGCAAAAATATCGCGACTGTTTCAATTGACTTCAGATAACTTTAGATTATACTTAAATGGCTGTGAGATTGAAGAATTGGAAGTATTAAGAGATGACGATAAGATATATATAAGTTTGGATTCTGAGGAAGAGGATAGAGATTGTGCTGAACTTGAGAATTCGATGCTAAAATGTAATTTAAGTGATAGCAGTGGTATGAGTGAAGGTAAGCCTGTTTCTGACTGGATAACATTAAATGTCGGTGGGAAACACTTCACTACGTCTCGAGCGACTCTTCTTGCTAAAGAACCACTGTCTATGCTAGCCAGAATGTTTGCAGATGACAATAATGTGTACTTAATGAACCCTAGTGCCACAGACACAAAAGGAGCGTATATGATTGACCGCAGTCCTGAGTATTTTGAGCCTATATTAAACTATCTAAGGCATGGGAATGTTATATTAGATAACCATGTTAATCCAAGAGGTGTTATGGAAGAAGCTGTGTTTTATGGTAAGTTATTTATTTCAGTTAGTCTTTTAGTGCAATTGTATACTGACTAATTAATGACTAATACTTTGGTGCCATCAATGCCACTACTGGTAAGTGATCTCATAATTCTTTAAATATAGGTACTAACTACTAAGTAAGTATAAATAAATATAATATGTGTATAATTTAACATGTCACCGAAAATCTATGTTTGGCAACATAATACTGAATAAACCATTTTTGTTATTTATGTAATACATTAATCATTTGGGTATAATATTTTATTAAATATATTTCAATTTAAATATTCTCAAGGACTTAATATCTAGTTGAAGCAGCTGCAGCACATAATATGAAAACTCTTTTCATATTTCCCAATAAACATTAATTAAAATAGAATAAAGTCATATTAGTTTTAAATACAATATGAAACACACAACAAATTCAAATTTATGATTAATTCTAACTATAAGAACATTTTATTACGCTTTGAACATTAAAATAATGTGTTATTAATATATTTTCAGGCATAGACTCTATGATACCGCAACTAAACCAGTTGATTGAGGAGTCCCGTAGCAATTGCAAGTCAAACCATGCACTGAACCGTATGGATGTTGTACGATCTATAATTACAACATCGACACAGTTAGAACTGAGGTTCCAAGGAGTCAACTTATCTGGTGCTGACTTAAATAGGCTGGATCTTAGGTATATAAATTTTAAGGTAATTATTAATTTATTAACATTTTTTGTGTTGTTTTTGCTTATTATAATTATAGGAAAAAGTACAAATAGTTACTGGGTTTTCCTAAGAAACAGCAGTTCTAATATTGTATAAGGTAAATAACTCATCCTCCTAGCGTTATACCAGTTTCAACCTGGGTACGCTTACTAGTCTAAGCGGATTTGGCTGAATATTGGCTTTTCCACAGAGGGACTGCCTGTCTAACCTCCAGAACCCGAAGGGAAAGCGATCTTCTGTGGGTTAAACTAGTGTCAGTTTATTTAGTAGGTACTGACTATATGACGACTGTCAAAGATTTTAATGACAACTCTGGGGCACAGGGCGAGTGATAAATGAACAATTCATTATGCACATAACTCTGAAAAGTCAGTTGTGCGCGCCGTGGATTCGAACCCCTGTTTATTTCCACAAGGCTATCGCTGCCTTATTATTGTATAAGGTAAAAGTAATATTAGATTGTCTACGTAATGCAGACAATATGTTATTATGTTTACCTTATAGTTCCTGACTTCCTGAAAATGACAAGACAATTACCATAGTTGCGCTTGTATTTATTTAAACACATGCTTGTGTTATAAACATTATCAAAAGCAAATTTTACAGCTCCCTGTTTGCCCTGGTTACAACAACCTAAATTAAATTATCTCTACTATACATATTCTATCCGGCAAATTAATTTTTACGACTTTTTATTTTAACACCAAACGAGATGTTTTCTTGGATAAATTATGTATCGCCCTACAAGCTCCTTTGTTTTCTAATTCGAATAGTTGTAGAGCTTTGTAAAATTAGAATAGTTAATAGGTATTGTTTTCTGACATGTAATTTCCTTTGTTTTCAGTATGCCTGTCTGTCCCGCTGCAACTTGAGCGGTGCTAATCTTTCGCACTGTTGTCTTGAGCGAGCAGACCTGTCTCACGCGAACTTAGAGGGCGCTCAGCTGCTCGGCGTTAAAGCTCTGTGTGCCAATATGGAAGGTTGGTATGAACCATCTGGTTAATTTGGGGTTACAACTGACTTTGAATTCTTCTTCGTTTTTAAATAGTAGGTTAATAAGAGAATTATTCTAATTTGGGGTTGAAACAAATCCCAAATTATTATCTGTTCCTGTAATATGAGAAGTTTCATTTGGGGTAACAAATGACTTCAAAATGTTCTTTATTCTTGGCTACCACGAGAGTCAAGAGCGCTAGCCGATTGTCAATGGGTGAGGCAAGTACGCCAGTCGATGGCCCAGAGGGCGACGGGGCAAGTTGATATGGAAAATGAAAAAAGTATAAATGGTAGGGTTTTATTAAATCTGAAAAAAGAATCTCTAGGGAGGTGCAGTAGCACACTTGGTGACGCCCATGAAGAGAGTCTAATTTAGGGTTACAAGTACAACTAACTTCAAATGACTCGACTCATGAATAATTAAAGAACTATATAGTCGAATTTAGGTTACAACCAACGACAACCCAACCTACTAGACGGCAGACGTAAGGCGAACACTTTCTGACAACACGTTAGACTTATACGTCTTACATAAGACCAATCCCAATACTAGATATGAATTATGACGTTCCACAAATTTGAAAGGCTCGCCACCTATTACGTGGGATCAAAACACTGGCGAAAAGTGGGCGTTTAATATGCCTCTGCCTACCCCTTCGGGGAAGCAGGCGTGAGTCTATGTATGTATGTATGTACAAATTTGAACCGGCCAATTAGAATGCATTTTTGTAGCCCCCCCTTGCCCCGCATACCTCACCGCTTTGACAGAATTATTTGTTTGTAGAAATGAAAACATTAGGTGTTTAGTAGGCTGGGTTGTCCTTGGTTACAACATATCAATCCATACTGCAAAGAAGCGAGACTTCACTCACTAAATAAAAACGAAATCTCAAACTGACATATTTCTGAACCACATGTTAGGTATGTGAGTCGTTTATAACAGGTGACGCCAACTAAGAATTTGGGTGTTTTATTAAATTCTCTTACACTACATTTTAACAAAAATAATAATATTGACGTCAAGGCAAATTTTAAGTGACCGGTAAAACAATGTCTAAATAAAAAAAAATTTGCTCAAGCTCGATAGCGCCATCTGCTGGGCTCAGGTATTTTTCACCCCTTTTGTAAATGTCCATAAACTATCTATCTGCCAGATTGCAGATCCAGTGATCAAGTGGTTATCTGAATTTTATATTATGTTATTTATATTTCGATTTTTTATACAGAGGGACTTTTAATTTAGTTTAGTAATTATTTTTCATATTTTTTGTATTTTAGGTGCCAATTTAAAAGGCTGTAATATGGAAGATCCCGTTGGGTCGCGAGCTATCATGGAAGGGGTGAATTTAAAAGGTAAAAAGTAAAAGCTTTTGTATCGATTTAAAGTTATCATCATCGGTCTAGCGTTGTCCTGGTTGCGTGACTTTGAACTTTAAAGCGGGATAAAGGGTTAAATCATTAAAGTATAGAAGAAGCCAATACAATAAGCACGTAGCCGACCACAATATCCCTATCGCTTCTTTCTTGTTGTTTCCACTTAATCTTAACAGAATAACCCCTTGCTAGACGGAGGCCCTCGCCCATCATGAAATCACTTTGGTGTAGTCAGGAAATCACGTTAAAAATGCAATAGACAAAATTTGGAGGCGGTTTTTGTTTAGCTTTACCATTCCATACCATTCATTTACCATAGGAACTTTTTTCAATTTTATAGCAACAATTGCTTTCGATTTTACCTTGTGCTAGGGAAAAGGAAACCGATGTAAAGCGATATTTTTTTAACCTTACAAGTTCGGGTCACGTTTTAAAGTCATGATGATGTAGTTTATCTACATTTTGTATAACATCCCGCTGGCTTTACTTTAGAAATCTTACAAAGTAACTAAGGGGCTCAAACTCTAAATAAGATGTTTCTTCCAATGCTCAATATCCTTTTTTCCGTCGGGGTAGGCAGAGGCAACATAACGCGACCTGCTTCTATTCTTACAAACCTCACGCGCTTCCTCTACATTCATTAGGCTTTTCTTACATGCTTGTCGGTTTCGGGTGCTTTGGACCTTTCCAAAATAAGCGCTTCCTAACAATATCCACCACTGCTAAGGCTTAAAGTTTCGCTGGTGTAGTATAGGTAGTCTAGGCCCGTGACGCGGTTCGCCTATGCCTTAAATTCGCTTGCCTTGCATAGAAAGTACCTACGCGTCAACCACAAATTAGCCTTTTAGCTTTAGATATGATTTCATCATTATGAGCTCGACCTACATAACTGTCTGACTACTGGGTACGAGCCTCTTCTCACTATGAGAAGGGTAAAACCGTAGTCCATCACGCTGGCCCATTGGGGGCGGGTTACTATTTATCATGGCGTAATCTGTTGGCAGGGCCGTTCCAACCCAATCCGGCGCCTGTGTGCGAAATCCATGAAGCGCCTGTTGGGTGTGGGAAGTTGGCGGATGGCCTTTTTTATTTATTTTTTTTAGTCGTTTAACAAATTTTCCTATTGCGCCTGTGTGCGAAATCTGTGAAGCGCCTTTTTTTGCCATCCTTTTTCGTAAATAACTGTTATAATTAACGCATATCTCGGCGCGCGGCGCCCCTGTCACCCTGGCGCCTGTGTGCGCCGCGCACATTGCACATAGGGACGGTTCGGCCCTGTCTGTTGGTATCCGCAATTCATTACATTTTAAAGCACAATAAAAGAGACATCATCGAAGTTTGATTCTTATGTCGCCTAATTTCACTTTCCTTTAATATGTTAGATAATAAAATATAATGAAAATACTCTATTTTTTCTGTGCAGGTGCAAATCTAGAAGGAAGCAACATGGCGGGCGTAAATTTACGTGTGGCAACATTGAAGAACGCTAATTTACAGAACTGTGATCTAAGGACTGCTGTCCTAGCTGGGGCTGATTTGGAGGTATACATGAATTATAGAAACACTTGTTGTAAGAGTATAATAAAGTTACATTATAAATGGTAGAATCTGAGTGCCCTGGGATGGCTGTATGTATATATTATTGTAATTTGTTGTGAAGGTTTGGTGGTACAAAATAAGTCCGACTTTGTTCCACTAACTAAAGACCCGTTCCGAATATTCTATGTAACGATGGGGTTTCCTACTAGAAGTAGATGATATGATACAGAAACGGATGTAAACGGCATTATAACTAGTATAGGATTAATAAGCTCGTTCTCATCATCCTGGGGCTATCTTGGCATGCAACACCATCGCAGTAGTCCGCATTCTGGTATAAAGTCCGGTTTCCATCACGAGCGGAACTGATCTGCATACAATTAACTCTTGGTTTGTGGAAAGAAATGTACCTATGCAGTTTTTAGAGTAAGGTAAAAGGAGTTTTCTTTGGCTTGCGGTAGAAACTGGGCTTAAACCAGATGTGAATGAATACTAACTAGCTCTTCCGTCGATGACACCGCAACCTAAGCCGTATTTTATGGTTTAGTTTAGGGTCCTTTTTACGCGCCCGGTGCGAGCTTAGTTAAATGCGTCCTTGAAATCATTTTATGTAATTGGACCATTTTTACGACCCTCCAGGGTCAGCGTCGTGCCCGGTCACCGCTAGTGTAGCTCTAGTCACGGCACTGATGAGAGTACCGACTCATCGCAATGACCGTCACAGATCTTTGTGACGGCCGGGACCGTCGACTCATGCTCTGCTAGGCATGGAGTGTTAGACTATTTGTGATCGGTCAGTCACCTATAGCGCGGCGGCAAAGAACGCACCTGACCCCGCGATTCGATAGATCTGAATAGTCGCCACTTTTCCTAACATTAGATATGTTTGTGTGGGAATTTTTTTTTAACTGTTTATTGTATAAGTACTTTTACTGTTATATGTCTGTAAGGTCTCGTAAGATTAAATAAATAAATACTGGTTGCCAGCATTAAAAAAAAGTTCATTACCAACATTATTATTTGTCATTTGCTGCTACTAGGACGTAGCGCTATGGTCTATTGCACATTAGCCGGGTCAGTAAAATAATAAATATAATATTTATAAGAAACATTTTCCTTCTTAGGTATATACTTTCAGACTGTCGTTGATAGCGTCTAAAATAGAACAATAAGAATGATGTTTCATCATCGTAAAATGTCTACTAATATCTATTTTTATTTTCAGTGTTGTGATTTGTCGGGCAGTGATCTCCACGAAGCCAATCTACGAGGTGCCAATTTAAAAGACGCGGCTTTCGAACTTATGCTAACTCCGCTTCATATGTCCCAAACCATCAGATAACTTATTTATTCAATGCTTTTAATAAATGTTTACGTTGTTATACTGAGTTTTATTTATAAATCTGTACGTTTACTAGATATTGCAAAACAAAATAGGACAGCGCAACATATTTTGGGTAGGTAGCTAATCTCTGAAAAATATAGAACAACAGCTGTCGCTCTTCTTTCGCCGTAAATTATACGAGTCTCCTGGACACCTACTTATTCACTGCGATAAATAATTAAATTACGGAGTCGTGCCCATTGATAGATTTGGAGGTAAATATAACAAACATATTATATTATACTCTGAAAACGTTGAACCGTACACGAATTGGAAGATTTTATCAAATTGAATTCAATTGAAGTTCAATGATCTTGTTCTTCCTTGACACCGTTTTTATTTACATACTTCTTTATTACACATAGTTTATTTTGGTAGCAGAAAACATACTGCTTTTATTCTGATGTTGGTTTTCCTGTGCATAGAGATGTGCAAGAAACGGTTGTCAAAATGACATCTGTCAAGAGCCGTAAGTTTTAGCGAAATTAATACGATCTGTTTCATCAAAACTGATAAAATTGTTAGTATTATCTTTTTATTTATACCAAAAGATTGATAGCTTATTTATAATTTCCTTTTTGCTACATGAGTGAAATATATTGTTAGAAAACTAAATACTAAAAAGTATCTTTAGTCGTATTTGTCGGCACTATTGTTTTTATTGGCATGTTGGTTGCATTTGTTTTTTATTCGCGACTTCGCGTTCTATTTTTGTGTGTGACGGTTCCGTCCGGCGGTGAAAGATTTTATTTTGCAAATAATTTTGATGGTTTTCGTTTAGATCATCGAAATACCTGCAGACAAGCTCCCGATTGCAGTAAAATATCAAAATGCAGAACGGAGAGGGCACGCCGACGGCCGCGGATAACAGTAAGTATAACATTAGTTCATAAAAATAATGGAATAACAATCATTATTCCACTGTTTTATTCGCTATTTTAGAGAAAATTCTAGTTGGAAATGTTTCTATAATATTTATGAACATTTTTCTGGTATAAAACCGCATGTATTTCGAAATACCCGCATGTAATCGATGATGAAAACTGCGAAGTTTCTTCGACGCAGTTGTTAAAAAATAATGTGCATTAGTGCAGTCGGATTGCAGTAGTAATTTCACCTGCGTTTAGTGTTTCGTGCATCGATTATCGCGATTTGGGTTGTTTCCTCCGCTTGTAATTATTGATACTAGTGGGTAGCTTAATTAGAGTGTGAAACATGACTCACATTCTTCTGTTCTGCCCACCTCTTTTGTAAAAATGCAGTTGATTTATTAGGCAATTGAATTGCGCGGCGTACGTCGCGCTCGCTGTTTATTGTCACATGAAAAAATATAAGAAAGTCTGTTTTAGAGTAATTTATTATTAATCTAATTTATCTACCTCCTCAATGTGTGTGTGAGTGAGGTCATATTAGATTTTCTATTTGCATTGAATCACCAGTTTGAAGGTCTATGCACTGAGTTACCTCATCTATCTACCTTTGCAGATATAAAGCAAAGGTTGTATTATGAAATACTTTAACAAAAAAGTTTATATATCTACCCACATACAGATATAATATTTGTCTGTGAATATTGATATTTGAGTGGGTGATGCATAGGTCATGGTTGAATGTTTATCAGTCTGTCAGCTTCCCTGATTATTTACTTGTTTGCTCTATCTGTCTGTATTTATATTTCTTTATCATATGCTATTATGTCACTGCATAACTAGTGTAATTATTTATTGTATGCTTTAAAAATAATTTAGACTTGAACATATTTTTTAGGAAAATTTTGGGGCTTATGTGTGATTGAATACTTTTAAATGGGTCATATAGTCACTATTATTAGAATACTGTTTTTGTTTTTTATTGATGACTGTTCACTGACATCAACATGACATAAATTGGATAAAAAATTGCTTTAAAGTATGGTTGTAATTTACTGATTCCACTATCTTATGCATTATGCAAAGGTGTAATAAATTATAGCATTTGTTATAACTGTGAATAATGTTTTAATCATAAAATATTATTTGAGGTGTACATCATTTGTTATTGTTTGCAAAAACAAAAGAAATTGAAAACTAATAACATAACATATAATTCACTTTGTAATATAAATATTCATAAGCTGTTAGGTACTTTTATGTACATTTTAAGATATTTTAGCATAAATAACAAAATAAAAAACACTACTATAATTTTGATGGCAGAAATTTATGCCCCTTTCATGATTCTAGTTATATTATAAAAATGGTTTAGTTACAGGCATGTTTACTATTTTATAAAATTCAAATCATTTGTGTTATAATAATTATCTAGTATTCTTTTTTAAGTAGTATTTACAGAAGTTTAACAATTCTTTGCAAAATATATTTTGACGGGCCAATAGTACTCGCTCATTGACCACATAATATTAACTGAAAGTAACACTTAGAAAGAAAGAAAAGAAAATACTGGTTGAGCTCAATATGATGCAACTTAAAAATCACTCTACAAATTTACCAGAAGAATTCATAAAAAAAAATCGAACACTGATCAAAAACAAATTTAGGTCTTGCAAAACCTTTGGAGGACTGAACAAAAATGAAAAATATACCTTAGTCTATTGACCAGCCGTAAATTTATACCCTACATAAATACACAATTTTATGCACAATTACAAACTCCATGTTTTCATTTACCAATAAATGTTGTGCAGTTTTAATATGCGAGTAACAAAACTCATTTTAAGTAAACAATATGTTTGTTGTAGAATGATGTAGTTTATATGCTCAGGTGTTGAATTACATGAATATAATATCGCCTTGACTAACATACATGTTCTATGCTTGCATACCTAGGTAGGTATACAATATGCAATCAACGCTATATGTTGAACATGGAATATTTGGAATTACTTTCGGTGTGGTAGCTTTGTCAATACCGTGATTTATTCTTATACTGCACTGTTTGTTTTTTTTTAGCAGTTTGTAAATAGTATACTCGGTCAAATTCAGTGGTCTCATAGCATTACTTTGCTTTTGGTTTTACGAAAACAATAGGGTAGTTACCTACTACCCTGTTTCCTTTCTATCAAAATATTAAATTATACTTGGTATTACCTAACTAACATAAATCTAGATTGAAAGTAGTTTAGGATCATCTACTAAACAAAGCTAAATTGTTTTATAGATCAGCGAAAATATTCCTAGTGATATGGCGGTTAGGTATATCCAAGACTTACCTCGGAGCTTGGGTCTGCTTTAAAGCCTCACCAGATATGACACAATATTAGCTTTCCCTCAGAGGGACTACTCGGAGACGAACGTCTTGGATGCAATGGAGCGTAGTAGGATGATGATGAATGCAATTGTAAAGACCGACAGCCACAAACAGAAGGTTCCAGGGAGAATGGCTCGTGATGCTGGTCAATGAATATCCAATCCATAATGTTGTAGGTGTATGAAATATGTATTCAAATGTAAGTTGGCTTCAATGTCGCCGCGACAATTTTACGCGGGCTGCATGCAGAGTAAGCGACCGTATTAGGTTGCAGTTTCCGCATCGAGGCAAAAGTATCTGCATAAATGTATTATGAGTATTATGATTAGCTACAGTCGTTGATAGTTTAGTTCTTAACGTCTCGTCCTGTGGTGGTACGGTAATACAAGACGTAGATTGGACCAAGCATTCTTTAAAATATTTAGTCGGCCAATCCGCTCATGGCGCCCTTGAGGGACTATGGTTTAACTATGTGCGTACTGAGAAGAGTTCTGTGGCCAGCAGTGATACAGTCCATTAAAATTTAGTTTTGATGATACCTAGTTCAAAGGACAGACAAAATATTTAATGGTTACTATTCTTAATCAAAACAATCTTTGGATAATCATCTTTACTTATAATCTATACTATCATAAAAAACTTCCGATAACAGTAGGTATTTACTTATCATTTACATTACCCTTAATGTTATTTCATCAAAAGATATGAGACACTAAGATTAAGTAATTCCCGGATCACAACCAAATAGATTCAATTCCATATCAGAAGGAAAGGCGTCCCCCAATGTGATGAGCATAGACTAATCTTGGGCTGTCCGCATCAAACCGATTCGTACAAGATTGCCTGCCACTCTACGCAAGGGGCCTACCGCTAGGTGTGGTGTGTGGCCGCCAGTCCAGTATCTTTCTGTTCCAGCGGACATAATATGACCGTAGCCGGTGATGTAGTTTTGAGGGTTTAATCAAACCCTTTCGAAATTGGAAAACTCGCACCACCTTATACCGACCTACATAGAACCTTCCGCACCCACTACAAAGACTATATGACAAAACACGCCTCGAAGAAGCTTGGCGTGCTAAATAGATCGAGACGGTATTTCACTCCGGCCCACCGCTTGCTCCTTTATAAGGCGCAGGTCCGGCCGCATATGGAATACTGTTCTCATCTTTGGGCAGGGGCACCCCAGTACCAGCTTCTCCCTCTAGACCGCATCCAACGGAGAGCCGCTCGAATTGTCGACTGCCAAGATATTTGCAATCGGTTAGACCCCTTGGCGCTGCGTAGAGATGTAGCCTCGCTATGCATCTTTTATCGATTCTACTATGGGGAGTGCTCCGAGGAATTGTTCGGATTAATCCCTGCCGCCTCTTTCCGCCATCGTTCTACGCGACAGCATTTCCATCCCCATCATTTAGATGGTTGGCAATCCACAACGGTGCGTTTCTCTAGAAACTTTCTGCCTCGCACCTCTAAACTGTGGAATGATCTGTCACCTGCGGTTTTTCCGAACCAATACGACCTTCAAACCTTCAAAAAAAGAGCGTATTCCTTTTTAAAAGGCCGGCAACGCACTTGTGACTCCTCTGGTGTTGCGGGTGTCCATGGGCGGCGGTAATCGCTTAACATCAGGCGATCCGTCTGCTCGTTTGCCCCCTATTCCATAAAAAAAAAAAAAACAAAATTAAACATTCTAGACCAAGAAAATGAAGCAGTAGAACATGTGAAACTATTAAATAAATAATGTGTTCGGTATGTGTTGTGAAGTTCCCTGTCCACTGCTACTTCCACTAAACTATGAGGACTAGTTCTCCGGATAGTTTAGCTCGACAACGTTGGTTCGCTTGCAAATCTCTGAATTTCTAATTCGATCTCGCAGGGAACCTCCATAGAATAGGTCTCTTCGTTGCCCTCTGAGTGACCTTGAGTCTTCCGAGTGACCAAAAAGTTTAGTGTTATTAAATTAATTTATTTATAGAATTTGAAGTTTTCTGAAAAGTCGTTTCGCAAGCCATAAGAACAGCTAATGTAATGCCTATGCACCAACTCCATGTCTGCATGGTCGGCGGTCGGAATCGAACTTCATGATGATGCAAGCGTCCTCACGCGTCAGTGGACACGTTTGCATGTAAACCGTTTAATTTGTATGAAAATATGCATAACCGTATCATGTGCTCTGATGAATACTCTATATCAGCTATACGTGAAAGATAGATAATACTTTCGCACTTCAAATTGAACGAAGACTAATTTTGTCGTGTGACATGTGGTGTAATGTATACTGCGGTCAACTTTCTTCAGACGACTGCAAAACCTTTGTAACTGTAACAAACCTTTTTCATTTTGACTTTTTATTGTTCCTAATGAATAGATTACAAGAGAAAACGGTTAAGATAATAACCATCACTTATATGGTTATTCTTAACCGTTTTAATCAAATAAATAAATATAATTTGTACCACGAATAATTATCTTGTTAATAAGTACTCGTTTCTGGCCCGGCGGAATCGTACCTACAGGCTTCAGCCTGGCCACGTGTATATTTTCTGGCAGTCTGGTCAGAGAATCTCCCTGTGGAGAATTGCCACACGGTTTTTCTATACAATATTTTCCTACTAAGTACCTTTTATTTACCTACAGTTTATTACCAATACCATACCACACATAATACTTACTACCCCGATATAGCTACTAGACCGGAAGATTTCTTTGAAATATCCTTGCGTTTCAGTACAATTCTAGCTACTAAAGTTGTGAATGCATTTCAAAAATATCTTTTTATCCACCTTCCAGCCAAGAAAGCGGTGCCCGAGGAACTGACTAAACACTCGTTCCGGTTGAAAGTATGGCGTCACTTGGAGACGAACGGGCTGGCGATGTTTCCACGTCCAGTCTACAACAGGATCCCCAACTTCAAGGGGGCTCCCGAAGCCGCGGCCAAATTGGCTGAACTGGATGTGTTCAAGAATGCTAACACTGTAAAAGTGAACCCTGATAAGCCGCAGGAGCCTGTGAGGTTAGTGGCAGACTTTATTTGATAGGATGGCTGTCTTGCTGGGTCAACAGTAGATAATAGGTATAGGTATGTTACTAGTTGACCCGGCGAACTTCGAACCTACCACATGTTTTCTTTGCTGTTTTCTTTTTTTTTTCACATAGACCTTCTCCTGACAATAACGAACTCATGCAAGAAAGATTTTTCCTATTTCGTGCAGTCTTTTGGAAGTTATGCGCGTACAAACATCTTTGATTTATTTTCATTTATATCGATTGATACCCAGACTCTGAACGACGATGTGTTTACAAGTGATTGTTCAGAGTTTGGGTGTTTGATGTGTTTTATTGATGTTTGTAAAGTCCAACACGCATCTGATTGATACTTATTCCGATACAGGACTCATTCTTAGTGCGTCGTCCTTTAGTAACAAAAAATATAACATTTATTTGTTCGGTGAGTCACACCACACTACTCGTGCACGAATGCATTGGCTCTATCAAATAAGTGCCGTCAATTACTGAATGTACCTAGGTGTGTAGCTGTTTTCGTACTGTAGCAGTTGTCGGCGGTCCAGTTATCTCCATGGTCGATACTGTAGTTTTTTACGTCATTTATATTATAGGAGGCAAATGAGCAGGCGTAACGCCTGATGGTAACCGATTACCGCAGCCCATGAAAACTCGTAACTCAAGAGGAGTCATAACACCGTTGACGTCCTACAAGATGGGAAAAGGAATGGGAGGAGGAGGAGTGGATAAATGGGCTGTTACTTTACGTCGGTATTCTGTGAGAGTGTAGTTAAGTACGTCCCCGGTCGAGCCGAAATTCATAGTGCCCCAGGCACTATGAATTAAAATGGTAGACCTCATATTAAATGCTACTTGGAACTTTAGAAAAAAACCAACATCAAATTAATTAGTCGCATAATAAAGTATGCGCTTTTAATTAGGCTTCAAACATATTTTTTTACTACAAATAAAAATTACACGAACTGCACGAATATTTGCGGATGCGCGGTTTCAGTTGTGAAAGTTTGTTATATGATCAACGTTCACTGAGAACGGACGATGAATAATATTACTGAAACCGAAAAATATTTAATATTTTTTTACCCTTTTGGTATGCATTGTATGATAAAAGAGGAAGAAGAAAGTTCATGAATGTTATCGAATTGCAAGAAGCATTGCAATATTTAACTATAAGTACCTGTTGACTTGATGACTTGAATCGAGTAATAATTTTATCAAACCAAATTAATTAATTCAAGAAATCTGTTGAAAAGGGAACAAATACAGAAATAAATATAAAGAGTTACATTCATACATGATTAAACGTAATTTAACATTTTTATCAGTTAGTATATCGAGCAACAAAACAGCAAAAAAACTCAGTACAAGAACTCTTGTCATTCAATGTAAAGTAACCTAAACTGAAAATCATAGTATTGCAAATTCATTGCCACAAAAACTATACAAAAACCATAACAATACATAGAAAACCAACGAAATACCTGCACAATCTGACCTGAAACATACACCTAATTTCCTTGGAGTCTACTATTTAGGTGCTATGAGACACTATCTCTAAAATTAGCCCACATAGTGGAGTTCTGGAATGTGTCCCGTGTGCGCTACAAGTCGAAAACGACACAAGATAGAAGGTACATCGACTATTCGCGATGCTAAAGCCGTGAGCCGTCAATCAGGCAGCGGCGCGGAACGTTGAAATTGCACGAAACTATGATATAAGTGCGAAATGTTAAGTCTGTTTTGTGTCTAACTGATTTTCTTTTATTCGTGGTTGGAATATGTGGCCAATGTTGCCATATAAAAGATTATAAAATTATAATATAATGACTGGCTCGTTGGTCTCGCGGTATAAATGTGCGCGTGGGATTGGGAGGTCTCAGGTTCGATTCCCGGGTCAGCCAAAGTGTTATTGGGCTTTTCCGTTAGGAAATTCTCAGTAGCAGCACAGAGTCTGGTAATGTGCCCGGTACGGCAATAGGCTCGCCCCCTATTATGTGGGACCTAAAAATTCCTGGCGAAATGTGGGTGTAATATTACACCTCTGCCTACCCCTTCGGGGAGACAGGCGTGAGTCTATAAATAAATATATAAATAAATAAATAATATAATGAACACCCTAGTTAGGGTAGAATTAGTAAATACCACAGACATAGATCTACATAGATAACGCAAATGCATGCACTTCGCGTGTCTGAACCCCGACCAAGCGTCGAGGTTGGTCGCCGCTAACTTCAGTCCCCGCGCGTCCGTTGTTGCCGCCGAATGTCCGCAAAAAACTAAAAAAATGCCTCGTTGCGTGATAATTAACTGCAATAGCCCAAAAAATTCGAGCACCCAAAGGCAGGAACATATTTCCTATCACAGGTAAGTTATTTTAAAATTATATTATGCGTAAATTCATATTAAAACTGTTTTTAAGTATTCCAAGCTGCGTGTTGTTCCAGAAGATACCTAACTATAAATTACCGTTAAGTAAACTTTATTCACATTACGTTGCCGCGTTTGCTTTGGACGTTTGATCTGACGTTGTGTGTTAGGAGACGATGAATATCGCACAAGCGATACTGTCGCGCATCGCTTCGGTACAGTTCGTACAGTAGGTATTAAAAAGTCGGCACGCTTGGTTTCAATACAAATCGTGATAATTGCGTTATCTATGTAGATCTATATCTGTGGTAAATACCTACCTCACTTTACTGTAACCCTTTGTCTTCGATGATGATGGACTCCCAGCGGTGTCTTATGTTGTTGTAAATCTCAGCTTTGGAGGTAGAAACATATTCTACTGCTTATGACAATATGGCAACAGACTGATCTTCCCTAATGTAGAATGTGTGAGATGGAGAATCATGGGTGAAATTCGCATCTTATCTTGTTGCAAGACGGAATGAACCGATCATTACAGCCAGTTTAGTCAAACCACTTATCAGTAGAGATAATCGAAATATAACTATTATTCAATCACCATACAGCTTTTCGCAGTCCACCGCTGGACAAAGGTATCTCCTGATTTGCGTCACTAAAGCATTGCAAGTCAAAATTAAGATTAGGCCTAATATACCACGATGCTTAAACAAGTCTGCATAGGGTTTCATCGTCGTCATTTCATAGGTCGTAATTTTCATCTCTTCCTAAAGATATTATTTGTTTCTTATGATATATTTTTTTTATAGACTCACGCCTGTATCCCCGAAGGGGTAGGCAGAAGTGTAATATTACACCCACATTTCGTCATGATTTTTTTACGTCCCACGTAATAAGGGGCGGGCCTATTGCCGTATCGGGCACATTACCAGACTCCGAGTTGCTACTGAGAATTTCCTAACGGGAAAACCCAATAACACTTTGCCCGACCCGGGAGTCGAACCCGAGACCTCCCAATCCCACGTGCACATTTATGCCGCGAGACCAACGATTTTTGTTTCTATTCTTTCTTAGTCACTTCGTACAGCCCCGTGGTATCAAAAAAGGGTGGTGGCACTTTGTAATCTTTTCTTAATCCGTCCCCACCCAAAAATGTTTATTTTATTATTTTAACTGTTTGGATTCAGTTCACCTCTATGACTTTATGACTCATATTGCCTCGGACGTAGTACACAGTTGCTTGCTTGTGTCTGGCATCTACCATACTCATTTACTAACACATAAATAAAATATTCCTGATAAGATTTACAAACAGTCTTTTAATTGCAATAGTCTCACAGTTCATCCTTGGAGAAAACTGTGTTCTTTGGCAAGTATTTGTGGTTTATCAAATCGCAGGTAATGGTTGGTTCCTTGTTGTACATGATCAATAAGTAACACAATTTCATTATGACTATTTTAACGCAACAATTAAGGCTGGTTTCCACCGCAAGCGGCGCGAACAGATTCATTTTACCTTGCAAGAGAAAACACGTAATGTGTTGTCAACAACAAATCACTCCGGTAAAGTAGCAATGATCTCGCTCATTTCTAGAAAGCAAGAATAACCATTTTCTATATTCCATTTTCCTTTCAGCATTCTTCTGTTTCATATCTTTCGCTGTAAGAATCGGATGAGTTTTCCTTCTTTCCGAAGTCCGCTCCGCGTAGCTATTGCCGACAATACTATTTCGCTGTCTTGTTCTTCTTCTTTTCTCTTTCTGTGGCCAACTGTGATGTCAAAATTTATAGGCTACCCGAAAGCCTCTGACATAGGCTAACGATATACATACATAGACTCACGCCTGTTTCCCGGAGAAGAAGGCAGAGACTACGGAACGCCATTTGCAACGATCCTGACATACCTCTCTTGCTTCAGTCCACATACCATACATAAGGGTAGGCACTAATGTACCCCTCTATGCACAGCTAAACGTACCTTTTTGGACACGTTTTGGCTGTTCATAAACGCCTTCAGAACTCCCATTCACACTATTACCTGCATTAACTCTTCTTTCATCTTCATTCTTACCATCTATATATCCTAAAAAGAAAACCGACCGGCTGTTTTACGTGTCCTCCGTGGCACGATAGCGCTCTAATGTACATATATGCCACAACTATCGGTCACCCATCCAAGTGTGCAAGTGTTGCTTAACTTTGCCTATCAGGAACGTCCAGTCAAGTCACACTTTGAGCGGATCTCGGCGAGAACCTAGCAGTCAGATTGTGTGGTCCCGTAGTGACTGATAAACACTATCTAGGATTACCTAGGTCACGCTGACTTATTAAATGAGCTGTTTACTATTGCTACGGACTAAACTAACTGCAATACATGTTTTACAATTTGCACGGAATGCACAAATTAATTATGCAACTTTGTAATCTGATGTAGAAAATTGTTTTGAAGTTGTTCAACATACCAAATAGTTTTCTACATTGATAGTTGCTACAGTCAAAAATTTTACCTATCGTATAAATTTTACCTATCGTATAAAAGGATACATTCTGGTTGGATGTACTGCTACTTTCGCGGGGAATTCCAAGTGACAATAAGGTATTTGTCAACTGGCATGCGACGTCTCACGGCTATCTAGCACTCTGTTTATAAATAGTAATATTAAAATGAGTTAAACTCATTCAAAGGCAAAGATAGCCTAGTGGAAAAACTAACAGTTTGCTACGCAGAAGGTCTCAGGTTCAAACCCACAGCAGCCATCGCTGACGAAATAACGTGCGTATTAAATAAAATTATTAATTATCACTTGACAAATGATGGTGATGGAAAACACCGCGAAGAAACCATTCAACCATCAATTTTGTGTTATGGAGGCAGGTCTCAGAGGGTGTAGATTGTGGTATGGGATTTTAACGCACGGCGCGCACCACTGACTTTTCGACGTTATCGTGCATATTAAATAGTTAAGTATATACCTTGAAGATAACGGAGACAAAACCCTTGAATATATTGACGGTCAAAACCATGAAGTATTGCTATCCCCTTGGGTTGCGGAGGTCAGACACCAATCGCTCTGTCACCATTCAGTAATCTGTCAAAACTCCAGTCCGTGCTCTAGTCTGAAACGTGTTGACGGCAATTTGGATAAATCGGGAATTTCGGTAAATGCCTTCTTAGTGCACCCCTACGGTCCCCAAGTTCGTACATGCTAAACAGCGTCTTACTGCCAATAGTTTAGGTTACGCGTTGCCTTGTCAGTCAGCCAATCTTCTCAGAAGAACAGAAAATTCTCTGCAGCAAACTTAAATCCAATATAATAATATATGTACGAATAAGAAAGTGCGTTTTATTGTTAAATCATTACACATACTAGAGTTTTCCGAATAGAATAAACGTTACGCATGAAGTGGTCGTATCTAAATACCTGTTTCGCTTGTTAGCAGTATTACACGATTAACTGCTTAAACACATTTTTTTCTTCATGTGTTGCATTTCACTGGATTTGACTGCCAACACTATCATTTTTGCTCTTGATTTATTGTGGACTAGCTTTTGCCCGCCGCTTCGCGCGCATTAAATTCGGGGTAACACAAATCTACTTTCAGTCTCAAGATGTGTGAAGACACTCCTGATTATTCTAAAGACTTCAGAAATCTACGGGGTACAAAGTAACTCGGTCAGTATCCATGACATTATCTACCATTATCTACTGAAAGGTACATAATAACATCACAATATATCTCTATAAACATTTCCGCATTTTTAATATTAGTAGGGACAATCGTTCCAGCCGTTTAAGCTTATTATATAATTATTAGTTTATATATGCGAACCATTTTATGTAATAGGTCGGGGCAAAAGTATTTTATTATTTCGAATGTATTATAAGTTATCAAACCTCTTTGGCTGTTCTGAATGTAACTGGCTGGTTTTTCAACGTGCACAATATGACATTATGTATGACGTGACAGTACTGACAGATATGTTAGCACATGCGCAACACTCAATTATTAGCGCATGCGTTCTTACTTCCAAGAGGTAAATTTGTGCTGTACAAACTTCTACCCTCCCTACAATCCCTCCCAGTTTAATTTTTGCAACTTATGGTAGCCTATGTCCGTCTCCATGGTCCAATATATCTCTATATTAAATATCAACAAAATCGGTTCAGCCGTTTTTGCGTGAAAATGGAACATACATACATACACACTTTCAAATTTATAATATTAGTAGGGAAGTAGGGATTAGTAGGGACGTCATCTTACTACCTACTAGTACAAGCGCGAAAGTTTGTGAGGGTGGAAATATGAGTAATTGTTTTCGTTACCCTTTTACACAAAAATACTAAACGTATTTTGACGAAACTTTGCAGTAATAGGTATAGCTTCTACATCAGGCAAGCACCTAGATTTATGTCCTGTTAACCATATTTAAGTGACCTAAAAAGCAATATTTTTCAAACAACTATGAAAGGTATTGCTATTTTTAAAATAATACATACTAAAGTTATTTTTTATAACATAATTATGTTATTTAGTTGACAACTAGCTAAGTGAATATTTTTAAGTCAACGCTGTTCTATACCAGTTAACAAAAATTTATATAAAATACTTAAGATCGTGAAAATCTTAAAATTTTCAAGGTCGAGACTAAAATTGTAAATTACAGCGCCACCTAGGTATCTGCTTCAACTATACTTAAAACCTATTCAGTAGTGAGGGCTTTAATACGAACACACACATACCAATATGATGTGATCCTAATACCTATAAAGAAATAAAAAGATAGAGCCTGCATGTTTAGATCGAAAACCTAGCAGTTTCTAGTCGAATTGAAATTTTGTCAACTCCATACCAGCATGTTTTTATTCTAAAATGAAACCAGTCAGTAATTGCCGTTTCTCAACTTACCTCCAAATATAGCGAAACAAGACCTAGTTTAGGTGGCTTTTTATGAAATGGAGTGCATCAAACAGGTGTTATCGGAATGGCTACCATATTCATATACTAATTTAGTACCTATGTGGATGACTTTACTGGACTAATTTAAATGTCTACAATAAATCCTAATTTTCTAATAATTTGCAACCTTAAATATCGAATTATATCTATAACTCGGTTAGACTAGTAACCGGACCTCAGGTTACAATTAGGATTACGCTAGGAATATGACATACCATATCCCAACGGTTACCCGTTGCAAAAGTAAGCCTAATTATTGAAAATAATGCGGGTTCTCATGAGAAAAGTTAGTGTAAAACAGTATTACGATGAGATTCTCCTAAAAACTATTTATAAATACTGCATTTGAAAATCCAAATAATTACCATAGATAATAATTTCCTGTTATCTTTAAACGGTCAAGGAAACCGCAATAGACAAACAGCTACCTCTGTAAGCGCATCAGCAATAACTTAAACAAAGAACGACTATAACATACAACACAACAAGAGTGTTGAAGATCGTAATAGCCATTCTGCCATCGTTTGCCACATTTCATGGGTTAGCTAACCATAGGTTTAAACCAGTTGTTCAGTTTCTGAAGTAGGAAACTCTTTTATTCGATAGATGAATATTTTAACTGAAAAGTGTACGAAAGCTGTAAATAAATGTATACATGCTGTAAAATTTGATATCCAATGTGCTCATCTAAGCTGGTTTACAATATTTAGTCAAATAAATGTTTTACTAGCTTCTGCCTGCTCGTGTGGGTGCCAGTTATCACGACAAAACTAGGGCATGGATCCCGGAATGCCGAGATTTCGTAATTCCGGAATTTCAGACGTTTTTTTTTTCGATATTATAATACCGGAATTGAGGGCCTAAATATCGTAATTCCGGTATTCATAAATAATACAAAGTGATTTTTCTAGATAAAATTTTTTTGTGAACGTGGCCAATGATCACAGTGTTACGTCACCATTCCTTCCCCAGCGACTCCGCGCTACCTTGAGATGCTCGAGTGTTTCCAATATCCCCGTCATTTTGTTAATTCCACGAACGACGCGAGACCATAGTTGACAATCTATATATTAAAAGAATTTGTGTTTTATAATACGAGTCGGCCAGCCCGTTCTACGCAACCGATTCGCATGATTTTTTTTTTAAATGAAAGCTCTCGCTGCATAGATTTGTCATCAAGCATTAGAAATTACCTAACTTGCACATTAATCAAGTTATATGCAAAAAAAGTTTTCTCCCATACATATTTTACGTTTTCGTAGCCGTAGTCAATGACTTTCTGCTTCTATATATCTGGTTCTCATTGAGGTAGGCGTTTCGTTATAAGCCTAAAACACGCGCTGAAAAGAGCTCTTTCATTTGATGGTATGCTCATTTAAATTGGGTAAGTTTTTAAAGAAGATAGGTGTGGACATTGAACTTATTTTTCAATATTTTCCTATAAATTTCTTAAGATTCCATTGCTTTCTCTCTACATGGGCGGTTCTAAATTCAAAAATATTTTTATGGCATCTAATAAGTTCCTTGCGGTAACTGCCAGGAAAAAACGTTATACCTCCTTTGAGTGTGGTGGTGTGTATAATTATATCCGATGGTGGTCAAATTATCACTATAGTGAATTATCGCTGATGGCAGGTAATATTCCCCGAATGTTACCGGGTGTTGGGTGAACAGATTTTTCGTGTTTTGAAATTACGGACTTTCTTCGGGCATCTTAATTTTTTTTATGTGGAACATATTACAGCGGTTCATAGTACTATTGTCATATAATTATATTATTACAAGTGGTAGTCATGGTAGAAATTTTAGTTTTGGTAAGAATAGTAGTTTTTAGAGCAAAGGTAGGTTACTTAAACTTTTGACAACACCGGCGGTTTTGGTAGAAATGGTAGTTTGACAAAAATTGTAGATATGATAGTGTTAGTCGAATAGTAGTTTTCATAGGAAAATTATTTTCGGTAGGAATAGTAGTTTCGGTAGAAATTGTATTTTTGGCATATATTGTAGTTTTAGTAGCAATGTTACTTACGATTGCTACCAAAGCTACCATTCCTACCAAAACTACAATTTCGACCAAAATTATAAACGTCATTATTACATTTCTAAATTATGATGGATTAATCACACCCATGCGCAAAACAACATAAGTCGTGCTTCTCACAGACATATTTAGCTGGATAACAGAAATAAAACCTATTTTCTTACCATAGACTAATGATTGGTCTCGCTCTGCTCTACTAGACGGAACCCCCATACTTGTAAAATGAGGCAGAAAAAACCATGCCAGCTGGCATGGTTTGAGGCTGTCACACTGACAGCCGTGTGTCAGGTGCATATATCCACCAAATTAATTATGCAAATAATTCACTGTACAATGCCAAGTTGCGCTTTTATCCCGTGTAAAAATAAGTCAGCAAGCAATAAGAGGGACTCTGGGATCACATACCATCTGTAACATAACAATAAACTTGAAATATCACGCTAAAATTACATTAAACCAAAAATTTCATTCAGTGTTGCTGCGCGTAGAAGAACAATTTCCTCGTAGTTGAGATTTTTATAATATAAATGTACTGTTATTGTATTTTATAATATAATATATTGCATTTATCTAACCTTATTATTTATTTAACATATTTGTGTATTGTTTAATGTTTACATTAGTAATTTATATACATAAAGCGTTGAAGTAAATATATAAGGCAGTCATCTTGAACAAATGTGAGCTCATATTGTTTTACAAAGTAAAAAGTCATTTTAAGCAATAAAGGTAAGATAAGATTCCTTAAAAAGTAATTTAAAATCTTTCAACACAATTTGGCACCTAGAACAATTTTATCTATTTTAATTATTAGTAAAAAATCTAAAACAGTTCAACAGTTTACGCAGTATCTTCTCGTGGTTACAGAATAAATATCTTTTGGGCCTCACATTCAGCTACTCATTACACTTAGATGCTATTAGAATAATTGGATATATACGTATCGCAGTCATTCACCATCATCAATATCATCATCATCCTAGCGTTATCCCAGTTGCATCCAGGACCTTGTGACTTGAAGCCTGGGGTCCGCTCACATACTAGTCCAACCAGATATAACAGAATATCTGCGTTTCCACAGAGCGGCTGCCGTCTGACTCCGTAACCCAAAGGGATAGCGATATTCCATGGGTTTATACCAGTATCAGTTTGTTTGAGGGGACTAACTCCCCGTAAAGAATTTCAAAGATCTAAGTGAAAGCCGAGACTGATGGTTTAACATGCTCTCCGAGGCACGGGGCAAGCGATCATTAGCAATTTAATAGGCACATATCTTTGAAAAGACAATGGTGCACGCGGGCACGCCGTAGATTCAAACTCGAAACCGTCTACATGGCAGTCTGTTAATATTGTCTATCGTTACTTGTGAGTTTTGGTGGCTACATGACTATTAACAGTAAATAAATCGTAGTAAAACTTAAAAGGTCAAATTGGTATACGTACTAAATAATGTGTAACTAACAATTGACGGCTAGAATGGAAATAGAATGCACTATTTTCTTAATAACTTATACTTTTAACCTACAAGATTAATTTGAACACGTAATAATTAGTAAATATCATATGTAACAACCTATTTGGATACAACCAAATCATTGGATAATATACCCCCATTTTTTTCGATTATGAAACCTGCGCCTACTAACCCATACACGAATAAATTGATGCTTTTAAATAATTGTAAATTTTGTACCTACATTTATAACCAGTTACTTATCCAATAGACCACAGTATAAAATATTTTCCTATTAACTCGGGTAGCTGTTGGGAAGCTGACAACACAATTCTTCACGCATGCGTCTTGATGCTTTTGATTGACACTCACTGTCATAATGAGTTGCCTCACTTATGGACCTAGTTTTCTTAGGCAGTGCGGTGTCTAGTATAGCGAAGCGATACCAATCATCTGTCTAAGTTTCTTACTTATAAAAAAGTCGTTTTTCTATATTTTTAATTTTGACAGATAAAGAAAAAAGTGAAGTTAGCGTAAGTTAGTTACTTAAGTTTCTGATTTAATAGCGTATTTTTTGTGAGTAGTTGTGTTTTCAATTATAATGATGGTTCTTGGAAGGAAATTGAAAATGCTCAGAGAAAGTTTGAACAAAGAATCTTGGTCAATGACGGCCCTGTTGGAGATTTGGTACTGGATGGTCCTCCCTACTGCTAAAAAAATACGGGTGGTAACGGGTTCAGATTTGATTAATTCTACCATCAACAATTTTATTTTCAAGTGATTTCCATTCTTGGTGACGGTAATTGCTTATTCCGCGCAATTTCTTATTGTTTATATGGAAGTGAGAATAAACATTATGAAATTCGTTTGGCCACTGTTGATAACATCGTCAATCAGTGGGATGTATACAATATAGTAACTTCATTGTTGGGGACGAAGCACATGGCCAGACCATAACAAATGCAACAGATTACAAACGTGTGATGGGTGCCAATGGACAGTACGCAGGGCATGCTGAACTTAAGAGTGTAAGTGAGCTATATCCCGAGTGTCAATTCGGAGTTCACCTGGAAAACAGTAATACGATTATTGACTATGGTACTGGCGAAATTGTTCATAACTTGCTATTTTCTGGGCACCTGGACGAAGGACATTACAATGTCCTAATGGAAAGAATGGAAGGACAGCACAGTCATATTGAAGAACTTTCTTTTTTCAATGTTCAGTTATACATATTATTTAAATCCCTATTGCGCGGCAAACCATTCAGTAATGCCAAGGTGGAAATTTCACGATACCTAAGGTGCAACGCAAAGCCAATGTTGTGAGAAAAGAAGTTTTGTGATATATATATTTTTTGTTAGAATATAATATTTTTCCTTATTAGATAAGGCTTCAATGTACTCATCATACCTATATGTAAGAGCTTTTTTATAATATTAAAATATGCTGTGGAGCAGCACGGGTCCTCTAGTGAAAATTTAAATGTGATCATGAAACAATTCTAATTCTCTTAAAAAGAATTAGAATGGAAACAATTGTAGAAATAATTAAGCAAAATGCACTAACAAACACGCATTGAGTGCTATGTGAGTTTACTCAACCGTCACAATGTAGAGGAAATATTGAAATCTATCGTTTCGTCTGATGAAAAGATAGGACCGGTCCGAGAATAGAAATCGCTGGTCAATGCGCTTGAACCAAGGAGAACCGGCCAACTCCTGAACAAGTGAAAGCTCATTCAGAAAAAGTACTGGTTGTTGTCTGAGCGACAAGTGCTGCTATCATGCACTTTAGCTTCCCGAGATATGGATAGATAGATAGATATGGACGGCATATTACAGTAGCAAATTTCACCGTCATCAATACAAACAATGATGGAACGATGCCTGTTAAACAACCGACACAGGTCTCAATTGTAATAATCAGAATTATATCTTTATTCGTTAGAGCCTTCTGCTACTTGAGGACAACGGACACTTAGATTACATAGGTACTTCGTGTAAGACGGTTACTAAATTAGTGGGAGCTGAGGTTTGAAAGTTTCCGACACCCTCCATACCCCCCTAGAGCCTGTAACTTGCTCCACTATATAATAACTTTTTCGGAAAGAACAATTTCATAAGGAAAAAAATCGATTTCAAAGATTTTATTGGTTCTCGCTCCCATGATTTTTTCAACAATTGAATCAATCAACTACCCATAAAATAAAGAAAGTACATAAACTCACTTTACTCCCAAATGTTATTTTAAAGTTTAGTAATATTTGTTTTTATTTTAACCGTTATTGTCCCACTGCTGGGCTAAGGTCTCCCCCACACTCTTCCATAAATGCCGATCTTTGGCTTTATCTTGCTAGTCTGCTAGAAAAGTATTAATCGTTTTTTCGGCCTGCCCCTGTCAACACTTCTCTTTCCTCCACTTCTACTTCTCCTTCAGGGTTGCATTGTTTGGTGATGTATGTCCACTTTTCGAGATGTATCCTACAGACATATCCTACCCCCCAACCCAATCCTATTTTAACTTCGCTGCTTTGACGCGCACTTCGCTGCTTTGACGGTTAGTCTTACACGGTACACCTAACACGCTACATTACATGGCACGTTGGCAAAACATGAGCTAGGAATTTCGAGAATCGGTCTGGTTATTAGATATTTTAATGTTAAATTGCCTGGTTTTATAATAATGTTTAATTATAATTTTTCTTCCTTCCTCATCTACTTAGGCTTGAATGTTCATGGCATGTTAATTAATAAAAACTGTAGAAAATGTTGAGCTGTTCAAATTCAATGGTAAAATTTGATCTATCAAACGTATAACGAATTAAACTGATGAAAAGTATATAACTTGTTTAATTTTGGCATTATACACGTTTATTTTATATTAGAAACATAAATATTTCAAGAGCATACCGAATTACCGATTCCAGATCCAGTACCGGCATTGACACTCCAATATCGTAACTCAGTTCTGGAATTCAATACTCTCCGTTATTACAAGCCATAGACAAAACCTTTATTTATTACCGCAAAGTTTCATCAAAACAGTGAACAGTTCCCATCTATCCTCACAAACTTGCGTTTTTAAACTGCAATAGTAAATGTATTACTTACTTACTTATTATTATATTTATGAATATTCCAAAGAATTTGGAAGTGCACTCGCACAGCATGAAACGGCGCAACGGGCGATGCCTAAGTGCAATCTTTATTACGTAAACCGTGGCCGATATCTTGGGTAACGCATTCCATGTACAATGTTTTATAACTTTCTGCTTATTACATAAATTGTGCGCTGAAACCGCTGGATCTAATACTTAATGTATAATCAGTTGTATAAAGATATTAAACTGCGTATTTGAATGTTGTTTACTGTGAAGGCTTGCATAGCTTGGATTCTGTCGTGTGTGAGTAAACTATGTTTAATCTTTTGTTCTCTGGTACTCTTTGATAAAACACGAAAGAGAAGGGAAAATAAACAAGATCTGTTAATGTTTTGCCCACAGAAATTGATATTTCCTGTGGTTTTGCCTTTAGTAGTCCAATGCTGGATGTAGGCCTGTCCAAATTTGTGCCCTAATAGCATTGTGAGTGAATAGGACGATTTGGTCTAATATACCACGCACGCCAGAGGATTTGGAATCGGTTTGATGTCGTCTTTGATAATGATCTCTTTCCCAAAAATACCGTTCGTGTATTCCCTTAGTTGCGTTTTGAAACTGAATGTAATGGGTTTATAGTGACAGTTTTGACAGTTTATTCTTAATTCGTCACCACACGTACCAAAACTTGTATTGATAATAATCTGCGTATCTTAGTAACTTGCCGAATACATTTAATTATAAATGATAAAATATTTTCGTGGAATCTGCAATGCTATCTATTTAATAGATAATTATAATCGCTTTTGCTGTTTCCAATCGCTGATATGTCGTATGTTTTGTAAACATTTAGTGCGAATAGATGTTTATGTGTTATCTTTTACTTAAGTTTAGGATGCTGGATTATTAATATTGGTTTCGAGATATAGTTTTCGTCTCGTGATGATGACAGGTTCGATTTCGGGTGGCCTTATGGTATATCTAAGGCAAATACAACGTTACAGTATTGAAGTAAATATGTAAGTGGTAATCACCATCATAATTAAACTTGCTTATAATGTCTTCCACTACTGGGTTCAGGCCCCTCCTCATTTATGCAATGGGCTAGCACAGTGGTTCTAAAACATTTTTAGAGATGGAACCCCTTTTGGGTAACCAAATATTTGAAGGAGCCCTAAAATAAAACAAAGCCCAGTCCTACCGTGCACTTTAAAACCATTTATATTACTGACATACATCTTCGTGGAGCCCCTAGAGATACTTCCTGGAGCCCTGGGGCTCCGCGGAGCACACTTTTAGCACATCACGGTCGCTAAGGTGAGGGTTAGTATGGTTGGGTTCACATGTCTTTCAGATAAAAATCACATGTCTGTCTCTGAGATGCTGCAGATTTTCTTACGATTCAGGTTTCTTTACGATGTTTTCCTTCAACGTATAGCTCAAATATTTTTACAACTGTTAATAATACGGCTCGTCTGACAGCTAATGAATAGACTCGAGCTAGTAACGAATATTTTATTTCTCGATATCCTTTTCGGCACAGGAACTAGTTTCGCATTTACGTTATGAAGCAATCACAGAATGTGCACTGAACAGTGCAATCGCTGTTTAGATATAATTATCCTGACGGTTGCCTTATTGTTCAAATATTTATCGTTATAGGTACTATCTTGGACTGACGGCTCTCGCTCAGTGACAAAGCTAAAATTCTGTCATATCTGGTCATACTACAAAGCGGACCTCGGCCTCCAAGTTGAAAGGCATGGAGTCAATGGCGATACTGTGCTAACATTATGCTTTTTGCCTTGAAAGAAAGAAATGATCGAAAGAGATCTAGAGCCTCTGACTATTAAACTCATCAAGCGCAACGCAACAGTTGGAATACTGCCCAGCACCTAAAGAATTGATTTTGAGATTACCTAGCACCTTCAAATAAACAAACCTTAAAATCGTGATGTAGATGTACATGGGCACTCGTATTTTAATAGGCTATTTTATTGTTGCTTTAGCCAAAGGTGCCTCGGGAGGAGCTTGTGAATAAACTTACCAATATGCTAACGCTATATTCAGCAATTCTCCCATTGCCTGCTAATCATACCTATTTCTAGGTAGATAACTAAAAATAAGTTATCTTTCATGTTCTCGTCGTGACTTAAAACGAATGTAACGACGACACTTATCTATCGGTTTGACCATAATTTCGCATTTTATTAAAAAGTAATAATTATAATGTTCCTTCTATGCTATATTATAATATGGTTTCATGTTTGTTCAGCCAGAACATCATTTTAAAATTTATTATTTATAAAATAACAACGCATTCACTATAAATAAAATCCTATATCGCCATGACTTTACAAACATATATTCCAAGAACTCTTAAATAAATTTGTGTATCACTGTTTCTGATCGATCCTCTTGATTTCAATATGATGTGATGTGGTGAAACCGTGGCATCGCCCAACGGCCCAAAAATGGTCCCAATATATGATCTATCAATGGATTTGGAGATTAGAAATATATATTTAACAAAAGGCAGCGATAGCCTAGTGGAGATACCAACGGACTGCAATGCAGTACGGTATCGGGTTCGAATCCACGGCGCGCACCGATGACTTTTCGAAGTTAAGTGCGTATTAAATTGTTAATTATCTTGCCCCGTGCCCCGGAGAGCACGGTAAACCGTCGGTCCCGGCTGTCATGAAGATCTTTGACAGTCGTTACGGGGAGTCAGTACCCTCAAATAAACTGATACTGGTCTAAACCATAGAATATCGCTATCCCTTTGGGTTACGGAGGTCAGACGGCAGTCGCTCTGTGGAAAAGTTGATATTCTGTCATATCTGGTTAGACCAGTAATCGGACCTCGGGCTCCAAGGCTGTCTAGTCAAGTCTTACGCTATTTTGTATGGAGTTTGTCATCTATTTATCTCTTAACTCCAAATACATGCATAGATCGGATATTGAATCCGGCGGTAAATGTACAATCACGCGTCATTTACCCATCATTGATTCACCAAAAGATCATTTACTTTCACAGGGTACTATGCCTGGAACAACAGAAGACCCTGTACGTTCCCGTCCCACGGCTGCAGAAGGGTTTCCTCAATCGCTTGGAGTTACCTGAGGGAGAAACCGGCCCTGCGGCCATCAGGAAGGCTGTTTCGCGTAACGGAATGGAAAACTATGGCAAACCTATTGGTAAGAAATATTGTCTAACTTGCAATTTGTCATCATATCAACCGAAAGCCGTCCACAGCGGGACATAGGCTTCCCCCAAGGCTCATCACCGATCTTCAGCCACCCGCATCCACCCTCTACCCACGATAGCAACAAGAGAGCCAATTCTCCTATTTTATGGACTCAGAAGCGGTATTCTGATAACCTAATGACATTATAGTATAATTTGAAATAAACAGTTCGTCGTTGACACATATTTTGACACTTGTTTCAATTTACGATATCTAATCATATCTCGTTACAACTTCGTTCAATTATCAGATAATTTAGAAAAATACGCTTTTTGTGACGTAAGTATGACACTGACATGATATCGAGACTATATTTATTTAGCAGAATTGGGCCCCTGATTGTTGTTCCACCTTGCCGTAGGCCTCTGCTATGATGTCGACGGCGATTTGCAAGCAAACTTCTGGATTTGTAAAGCGCTTTGCTCATACGTAGGAAGTGCTTTGCTTCCTATGTATGAGCGAGCATTTCTCAGCGTATTGCCAAGGTGTGGAACTCTTTTTGCTTGAGTCTTGATGAGTACTTACAATCTGGGTGTATTCAAGTCGTGGATGATAGAGGTGCTCCATCGTCGTATCATTGCTTAGGCTAGACTATGATCAATCGTTTAGTCTATAAAAATATATATTACTAGATGAGCCCGCGGTTACACCCGCGTTATTTAAGGTTACTGCTCCGCTCCCGTGGCTCATAGCGCTATGTTATATAGCATATAGCCTTCCTCGATAAATGAACTATCTAGCGCTGAAAGAATTTTTCAAAAAGGAACAGTAGTTACTGAGATCAGCGCGTTCAACCAAACAAACAAACGAACAAACTCTTCAGCTTTATGTATTAGTATTAGATTTATGTAACGGTTCTTAAAATCACGTAATTATATGTAGGGGCAGTTGGGGTACAGTGGAAAGAAAAATTCCTTTTTATTTAAAAAAAAATCTGTGTTTAATATTTAAACAATTTTTGTTTTTAAAAATCAACAATGGTCCTTTACCTACATACTGATTAGAAAATTGAGATCAAAAATCAAACTTAAGACTAAAAAACAAGCGTTTTACCCATACTCCTCTCTTGTTCCATTGAACCCCAGGTCTGGGGTTCAATGAAACTGGGTCTGGGGTACAATGGAAAACGAACAATAAATCTTGATTAGAAGAAATATAACATTTATATTATTACTTATTATTTATGTTACTTATTATAAACCTAATGTATTTGTTTAAAATCTTTTCCGAAAAAGAATAAATGTGACTGTCGTTTTGTCTTGCCTGACAAGTTGGGACTTGGTAGCACAATTTCAATGTCCGAATTTGACACCACAGCCATGTCTGGTTCCAATGGAAAATAAAAACTGTTGTCTATTTTAGAACTACGGCGCATGCAATTAATGTCATATTCGTTGTTATTGTCTATATCTGTCAGTAACTGACTGAATGAAACACTGTTCCATTGAACCCCGTTCCATTGTGCCCCGTAGAGTACCTATCAATTTTAAAAAAATATCAAAATATTTAGGTTATGTTTGCACCAACACACTTGATTGCATTTAATAGGGAAATCCTTTAATATTTACACAAAAAAATATCAAATACCTGTTATTACAACTTTTGTCGCAAAAACAATAATTCTCCTCAACAAAATGACAACTTTAGACTGAAAATGACAAAAACAATATTTTTTGAATAAAAACTCCTTGTGTGTCTATTCGCCATATTGCACTACGTTATCACGTGACACATGAGTTGCTGCAATTGGCCAAAGCAAAAGCGCGCGATTATCGTTCGACTGTAAGTTTGCCGCGAAGTTTTGACATGACTTACTCCAGTTTTGATCATATCGAGACCATATTTCAATTTTGAATAATTTTCTGATTGAGAATATTCACAGCTAATATTCTCGTTGTACCTATTTGCTGTGGTTTCCCAATACCGTGGTAGAACCAAACTGAATTGCCAAATCGTGATAATCAGCAGATAATAGTTTGCCAGGTGGTAAAAAGTTTTGCACACAATATCTATCAGCAGCGAAACGTTGTTTAATTTTCTGATTATATTTTGAGTAAATTTTAGTTTTTGTTTAGCCAGTAGCCCTGACCCAACAAATACTAGTCGTGATAATGCAAGTGTAAATAAAAAGAAGTCAACAATAAACTGAAATACAACGCTTATCAAGTTCAAGGACTGAGAACTTTGTTTACACAAAGATATAATACTTTAATTGAAGACATTGAATTATATGGCTAACTAGAGGACGCCTGCATTTTTTTTAAATTTACCCGTTTTGGCCGATCCCGTGGGAATTTCGGGCAATCCATTCTTAGTGCACCCCCACGGTCCCCAAGGAACATACATGCCAAATTTCAGCTTCCTGCGCCCAATAGTTTCGGCTGTAGCGTGTCTGTCAGTCAGTCAGTAACGCAAGGATTTTATATATTAAGAAGATTATCATTTCCTCTGATTTTGAATCGCAATATAATTTGTGATTAATTTTAATTTTTCTTAGGAAACTTGAAATTAAACAACGGCTTACGAATTTTATTGCGGTATATTTTACTGACAGTACAGTCGAACGACTTCTCGCTAGGACCACCTTAAGGGCGAGAATCGCTCAGCAAGACATCGTCGCTTCCAGTGCTACTTTACACACACATTGACACTCGTATACAAAACCAGTTTCTCGTGTGCCTCGACTCTATGAGCGAGCCTAGGGCTTTTTTTCAAACTGGTCCACCGCCGACTTGTTTGATTGTGTATTTAAACCGAATGATCCAGAAAAATGTTGTAATGTCAGTAAAACCAATAGGCGATAGAAACTGTAAATCATAGTTTGATATCAATGGGGTAGTGACACCTTGTATTCTTAATCCTTTACTACTCTCGATAGGTATAGTTCTTTTAAATTAATTACTGAATTTTGTGTTACCAGGTATAGAAGATACCGTTTCGCTGGATCTAGTAGTGATGGGATCAGTGGCCGTCTCCAAGGAGGGATACCGCATCGGCAAAGGAAGAGGTAACTTGTTTTTTAAATCGGTATTCTTCGAGATAGTTCATAGGTTCCCTCCCATTATCCTACATTGGTTGGACCACGGAGCTGGTGGAAGAACTGAAAAAGAAAATGAATTTCGAAAAAATAAATTGACTATCTACGGAATTTTGTAGTGAATATTTTATATTAGTTTTAATACCATCACAGACGTAACTTACCCATCTTTTGTAACATCAGTCGTGACATTCCTAAGATTGCGCATTTACAGAAATAAAGGGGACTTCGCCATTCAGGTGGCGAAAACTAATTTAATTTATAACCATAATATTATTAGTTTTATAGCCGTGCTGAATGCGTTTGGTCACGTTGTAGTACTGACCTACGTGAACTGGGCCAAACCGTGTAAATCCATTGTTATCATATTATGCTGGTTACCCGCGATATTTTCTGTAGTAATGACAACGCCATCTATCGGTCAAGTTGTGAATCTGTCTATATGAGACCGTCCGAACTATAAAGGGTCGTCCATAAATTACGTCACACAATTTTCATGGTTCAGACCACGCCCCGACCTTGTAACAGCTGGTCCTTTACTCTAAATACTGAAGCGGGGTCTTTTTATGACAGTTCTTTAATATGCCATCTCTAAAAGATTAAAATAGACGAAAGTTTAGGGTAGGCAAAGCCGCGGGCGACTGCTAGTGTAAATTATAAATGTGTTGATATTTGCAGGCTATGGAGACCTGGAGTTCGGCCTAATGATGCACATGAAGGCGATAAAGCCTAACACACTGGTGGCCACTACTGTCCATGATTGTCAAGTAAGTTTACACTATATTTATTATTTTATCATCCTTTCTATATTCCAGAACTGCGATATGTTTTCTCAGCTTTATTTAAAGAACAGAGGTGGCTCTGCTACTCTATATAGACAAAGATGTAGCCAAAGATGTTACAAAAGTAAAAAGAAGTAGATACGTTATAGGCGTACACCAAAAGCGGGACGCTAAACATAAGCCAGTTGGCAAGTCTGAAATATGTGTGTGTGACGTCGCGAGCCGGCGTCAAAGTGAAACTGACACATCTTGTCAACCGAAATTAAACCTAAACTATGGAGTTATCGATGTGTGCGTTAGTGTACCTTTTCTACGGATTGATTACTATGTAGGTAACGTATCTACGTTTTTCTTGTAACATCATTGGATGTAGCACTTTCCTAATAATTGTTTAACCATGCCATCCACAAATTACGTCGCACATAAAAATGTGTAAGCAAGGGGTCGATGAAGTGTAACATTGTGTGAAGAATGGTATGAGAATCTATGAAAACAAGCTGTAAGAAGTACTACGGGGAAGAGGACTAAAATCCGAAAAGTCTTGACGTAATTTTTTTATTGAATCAAAATTTTTTATTGTTTCCAGGTGTTCGACACACTGCCAGCGGAATTCTTCGGTCCCCACGATG
Organism: Euclidia mi; assembly: GCA_944739405.2. NCBI lineage: Eukaryota > Metazoa > Arthropoda > Insecta > Lepidoptera > Erebidae > Euclidia > Euclidia mi. The sequence continues at coordinate 34,532,067 of OX123203.2, forward strand.
TCCCTATCGACATCATTGTCACGCCTACCCAAGTAAGTATTATTGGATATTTAAGGTCAGATATCAATATATATGTAACGGGTCATAGGATGGCTTACATCTCTATATATATACTTCTTGCATTACTGACTCTGACAGAAAACACACAGTCAAAACTATAAGACGCTAGAAGCTGAAATTTGGCATATTTTTTCCTCGGGGACGGTCGGTGTGCGCTAAAAAGGGATGTCCCGAAATTCCCACGCTATCGGGAAGAAACGGTTGAATTAAATAAAATGTGCGCGCGTAGCTGCGGGCATCCTCTAGTATTAAATATTAGCAAATCAATTTATTGTCATCCTTATAGCGATATCCCAGTTTCAACTGGGGTCCGCTTACGAGTCTAACCGGATTTGGCTGAATATTAGCTTTTTCCACAGAGCGACTGCCTGTCTGAAATAATATAATAGCAAATCACTGCTTGTAATACTGCATAATTATATTATTATGTTAATTTAGACTTGCAAACGTGTTACATAAAATGAATATTATTTCCCCAGGTGATACACACTCAGCGCATGAGCCAGCGGCCTACCGGCATCCTGTGGCACCTGCTGTCCAACCGCCGACTCGAACTCATGCCTATACTCGGACAACTCAGGGAGATTGAGATGCTGTAAGTATACCAAACGATTATGCACTCTAACACTACTTTATTAGCACTACGGGCACATGAGTAGATAAACGGAACAGAGACAGAGCTTCATACAACAGCGCGAATTGGTTGCACTACTACAAGCACGCGGCGCATGTGTGCGTGACCACTGGCCCCGCGTCGTGTACGCGGCGAGACTAGAAAAACCGGTTTACGTAGGCACAGGCAGTTGACAATCTTGCCCAGCGAAAGGACCTGGTCAAGTACCTGCGATCAGTACTGCACGCGTCTGGTGACATCGATTGCGACGACAAGGCACGCATTTCGGCAGCCTGGCCCAAATAGCGTGAGGTGAGCGGTGTCACTTGTGACCCCAAAATGCCGGTTAAGCTCAAAGGACAGGTCTATAAATCCATCATTAGACCTGTCCTGTTATATGGCAGTGAGACGTGGCCTGTGCTGGAACGACACAAGCAGAGTCTGCGTGTCACGGAGATGAACATGCTGCGCTGGATGTGTGGCGTCACGCGGGGACCGCATTAGGAACTCCCGCATCCGGGGTAGCCTTCATGTCCGTGACATTGCTGACAAACTGCAAGAGAGTCGTCTACGCAGGTATGGCCACGTCTTACGTCAACCGGCATCTTACATCGGTAATAAATGTCTTGCCATGCTACCTCCGCCGGACCCCGGTAAACGGGGAAGGCCAAAGAAATGCTGGCTTGACGTCGTAAGGGATGACATGCGTGCCAACCAACTAACCACCAGGGATGCTGAAGACTGTGCTAAGTGAAGGAGACACAGCCGGAAAGCGGACCCCGGGCTCGCAAGGCGTGGGTTTAGGAGCGCAACCGGGACAGCGCTAGGATGATGATGAGTCGTTTTGAGAGTTGACAATCTCAGGGTTATTACGACGCACGTTGTTTGTTTGGTACGTTGCAAGTTATATTTTAATGTAAAAACGTGGTATTTTATTATTAATAATGGTTGTTTATTGTACTGTGTGTATGAATAATACTAGAAGAAATAATTCAGTTATTATAAAGATATTAACGATGGTAACGTAAAATTGGGTTTTTTAATTATACTACCTGATAATTTTATCGCATTTGTTGAATTGCTCGAGCAAAAGTTTCGCGAATATTTCGATCTTGAAATAATTATTGTCAATGTTGGCAGTGAAATACTTAAACGTATTGAAATTAAATTTGATATGCCTTGTGAGTGTTTCCCGTTGGATTACTTAAAAAAACTATATTTTAGATTCAGAATTTACCATACAATTAAAAGAAACAATAAATGATTAAAAAACAAAAAATGTAAAAATAAAATTATTAGAGTAAGTAATTTGTAAAGGTTTCTAACGTAATAATAAAATAATTTGACAAAAGTTTTGTTTAATTTGTCTTAATCTATTGTGACAACGAACAAGCCGTTTCCGTAAGGGTGCTTGTACACGGTGCATGTAGCTGGAGCAAGTAAAGGTGCGGGTTACATGCGTGGGTAATATGCGCAAGCTACTTGATCAAGTTACTCGCTTGTACTTGTACATGGTGCAAATAACTGGAGCAAGTAAAGACGCGGGCTACTTGCGCAAGCTGTACCTATGTACAAGTTATTTGTTCGTGGTCAAGAGCTACATGTGCATGCTATTCGCGGGGTAGCTTTATGACCTGAATCGCGTCAAATGTCTCGACGAACGAAAATTATTTTAAAATCATATGTTAAAAGTGTAATTTTAACAGATAACATGCGCGAGTGACCCGCGCGCGTCGCAGAGCACGCGAATTACTTGCGCTTTGGTACATGCTCGAGTCGCTGGACCCGCACATTGTTTTAAACGATATGTTTACGGTGCATGTAACCCGCGCAAGTGCCTCAACATGCTCAAGCTACATGCGCCGTGTACAAGCACCCTAAAGGCTATAGTACCATAGACCACCTACATACGCTGCGGCAGGTTATACAGAAGTCCGAGGAGTATAACCAGCCCCTATGCTTGGCGTTTGTGGACCATGAGAAAGCCTTCGATTCGATAGAAACCTGGGCGGTGCTACAGTCTCTCCAACGGTGCCAGATTGACTACCGATACATCGAAGTGCTGAAGTGTTTTTATGGAAACGCCACTATGTCAGTCCGCCTCCAGGACCAGAGTTCGAAACCTATTCAACTCCAGCGAGGAGTGAGACAGGGGGATGTCATATCCCCGAAACTGTTTACCACTGCGCTGGAGGATGTTTTCAAGATTCTGGACTGGAATGGACTCGGCATCAACATCAACGGCGAGTACATCACTCACCTTTGATTCGCAGACGATATCGTAGTCATGGCTGAGACCATGGAAGACCTAAGCACAATGCTCGATGGCCTCTGTAGAGTCTCCCAACAAGTAGGTCTCTTAAGATGAACATGGACAAGACGAAAATCATGTCGAACGTCCATGTTGTACCTGCTCCTATTCAGGTTGGGAACTTTACGCTCGAAGTTGTCGACAAGTATATCTACCTGGGACAAGTAGTCCAATTAGGCAGGTCCAACTTCGAGAAGGAGGTCAATCGTCGAATCCAATTCGGTTGGGCAGCGTTCGGGAAGCTACGACATATATTCTCGTCCGATATCCCGCAGTGTCTCAAGACGAAAGTCTTTGACCAGTGTGTGTTGCCAGTGATGACTTACGGATCAGAGACGTGGTCGCTCACTATGGGCCTTATGAGAAGACTCAAGGTCACTCAGAGGGCGATGGAGAGAGCTATGCTTGGAGTTTCCCTGCGAGATCGAATCAGAAATGAGGAGATCCGCAGTAGAACCAAAGTCGCCGACATAGCTCTCCGGATAGCCAAGCTGAAGTGGCAGTGGGCAGGGCACATAGCTCAAAGAACCGATAGCCGTTGGGGCAGAAAGGTTCTGGAGTGGCGGCCACGTACCGGACGACGCAGCAGAGGTAGGCCCCCCGCAAGGTGGACCGACGATCTCGTCAAGATCGCGGGAGGCGGTTGGATGCGGGCGGCTCAAGACCGGTCTGTGTGGAGAACCTTGGGGGAGGCCTATGTCCAGCAGTGGACGTCGTTTGGCTGATATATGATGATGATTGTGACAACCCTAATAAAATAGCTAACAAATTTACAAGCTCTTAAGAAGCTTTGTCTCTGTTCGGTTTATTTACTCATGTGCTACGGGCCCCAAAAGGGCCGCATTAAGACAGTCTAAGGGCTCTTGCAAGTTTGTATTGAAAGTCCTTCATGTTTCGAGCTACCAAGCTAGCTGTTTTGGGTAAGGTATAGGCGATAGCCTAGTGGAGAGACCGACAGACTGCTACGCAGAGGATTCGGGTTCGAATCCGCGGCACGAGTTATCTGCGTATTACATTGTTATAGTATTTTCGCTGTATAATGATATGCATGACAGTTCATGACTGACAATTATAGTGATGTAACCTAAGGAAATTTAAGCGATTATTTATAAATATCGAATTAATTGGCAAACGACATGCAATCGTACGTAGTTTCCGATTTTACATCTTCGAAATAAATTCATATTAAAAGTGTTTTGGCAAAATTATATACACAAATAAAACGCAGTAATTTAAAAATATTTTTTTTTATTATTAGTCACTGTCACTCGAAATAAAATCTTATATCTGAATCGGAATCTTCTCCGACTGAGATAATTAATTGCTGATCTCAAATTCGTCGAGGTGGACATATTTATCCCAGTCTGGGAATATTGTCAGGTTGGGTTTCGAAACGAGTCGCCCGAATTTGAGGGTATTGGTGATGTAGGGGGCTTAAGGGAGTTAGTTTTAATCCCCTAAAAGTAATTTTGGCTGCCGGAGTTGCGTCTAAATATTTTTAAACAATTTCCAAAAATTCTTCATTCAAATATGCAAAACGGAACGTAATTTTAGGTTTTATGTGAAAGTTACTAAATAGGTTGTGTGAGGTTCTCTTTTGACCCTTAACCACAGTCAACCTCACTCTATTAAACTAGTGGAATCAATAAAAGCGATATTTAGGTTTTATGTGAAAAACGTGATACGAAACGCAACCGCCATCTTGTGTGAATGATATTGACAGCTAACTTTAAATTTGTGCGTCATTGCCAACATTGCTTTCGAGTACCTAGGGTTCTGTAATAAGTAACTAAATAGGTTATAATAGGTTCTGTTTTGACCCTTAAGCCGAAAATAGGAGCCCTGCGAAGCAGGGCTCCGTCAACCTTAGTTTATTAAACTAGTGTGAAGATTGTGGAAGTTGGCAGTGCCGTACACACCGATGTTTGGAGATATTTTTTTTTTCAGAGGAAACCAAGTATTTACGGGAAGTGAAAATGGTGAGGGGGGCTTCCGAGACCTACCCCCCTCCCCTCCCAATCACTCAAAACCCCGAAAAACGGCGACGTATTTCGAAACCTTTACCATATTGTCGATTGTGTTATTTCTACTACTGATTAATTTTAGCTGTAGGGATTTCGTATTGTCACCACATTGGAACTATCTATGGCAGTTATTGAAGCTTTACGCTCACGTTTCTTCGGAGTGCACAGTTTCTTGTCTTCAAAACTAGTTTCTATTTCTGCACGATCTCGTTCAAAGAAGGTCCCCAAACGAAGCAATAACTCACGACTCTGAGAGTTTGAAACTATCTTTTTTGTTATTTTTGGCATTGTACCTACCAAATAAAACACAACAAAAAAATAAAAATAACACGTTAAACAGGCAGAATCACAAACCGCATACAAGGCGCTCGTACTGACGTATTCGATCACAAGATGGCCACTCCGATTCATCGATTCCATGCCGATTCAATGGTGTCAATCTCTACTGACAGAGGGTTCGTTTCATGCATCTGACATTTTGAGGATTATATTTTATTATATTTAAATAATTTATTTACAGTTAATAATAACTAGAGGACCCGTGCTGCTCCACAGCATATTTTAATATTATAAAAAAGCTCTTACATATAGGTTTGATGAGTACATTTTAGCCTTATCTAATAAGTAAAAAGATGATATTCTTAACAAAAATATAATATTGTAGTGCAGTGCACCTCTACCTCATTGTTAGTATATAGGTTTGAGCATTGCATTTATTAAACAGTCAATATACCACATTCAAACGAGCCACTTGTTTCTATTGAACTCCCGTCGCCCATCGTTACATTGGATGGCGACCCTGCCAGTGCTGCCCTTGGGCAGCGCTTGGCGTGTAATACATTAAATTATTCGGAAAAATAAAAATAAACTGGATTCGATAATATGACGACATGGCAAGAATTACGGCAAAAATGAGCAAACAGAGCATCAAAATTTTTTGAAGATAGAAAATTTGAAATGAATTATTGAAGATATAAACGCTGTAAAGAAGTAATGAGATAATATACTGGATATGGAGAGATTTTTATAAGATGGATATATTTTGCTGGGAGCAGGGAGATGTTCGAGTCAGATGATGGATTTTGCTGGGCGCTGGGAGATGAACGAGTCAGATGATGGATTTTGTTGGGTGCTGGGCGTTGTTCGAGTCCGATGATGGAATTTGCGAGGCGCTGGAAGACATTCGGGTCGAGAGGACTCCGTTACTTCTAAGTTGAACAAGGTTCAAAACCGAAAGGCAAGATTAGAAACGAGTAAAGGTATTCAAAATTTATGTATCATTTTTCGGAAGGTCAATAAAAAATTTCTAGTGTGTATTGAAATCTAGCCAAAACGATAATTTTTTTTAAAGGTAACTATTTTTTTTTTGTAAAAGCCGGAAACAGATTTTGTTTTCTTATTTCTATAATTGGTAATTTGTTTGCTCATTAAAAGGATTTTTTTTATAAATTTTATTTAGAGGAATATTATAAGTAATCAATTATATTATTGACTTATTTTATGTTAAGATTAGTTGTATAGTATAAAAGTAAAAGTATAGTTTAGTAGTATAAAAGGTTCGCTAATGACAATATGACTGAAGTATTATTCAATTTTAAATATATTTTTTACTGTTTCTTTACAAAAATTTAATAAATACCTAATGAGTAAATTCTTTAAATGTCCGATTTGAGTACTACATAGGCTTTTTCCTAATATATCGAGTTATTTTTGTTTCATAAAGAATCAAGTGTATTTTAAAAGCTGTTTATGTAACAGATATTGTAAATTTATAAGTACGATAAATTCAAATATTAATAATTCATATATAATAATTCATTCAAATAATGAGAGATTATTAATGCACTTATAATGTATTCTATTTTTAGAATCAAGTTTAGAATCCAATAGATATGATGCAGGTGTGCAAGTATGCGATGCATTCTTAGGTCTCGAAATTCAACACCGTTCATTACTGAGAACGACAGTATGTTTATAATTAGCTTATCTTGTAATGACTTGTAACAGTTTGAAGTACCAATATGCTTAATGTTTTATTTAAAAGTTATGATATCGTAATATGCATTTGATTTTTATGGTTTCGAGAGATATATTTTAGTATGAGTATGGCATTTTAAGTTACGAGATTAAGGAATGGAAAGTGTTAATTGATGGAAAATGGTTTTGGATAGAAGTAATTAGATGGTTTTGTTTGTATACAGGTATCGATTTATAGTAAGTAGGGAATGATTTTGTTTACAAGGTTCAAGTTCGCAAAGGACTGATCACCCAAAAGCGACAGAATTCTTTTAAACTTAATTATTCAATTTGATCGATGTTATTGTGTAATTTTATTTACTGTTTTAAAAAAAATTGTATTCTTATTTTTTTTTCTTAATAAAGGGGGGAGGTGTAGTGCAGTGCACCTCTACCTCATTGTCAGTATATAGGTTTAAACATTATATTGTATTAACAGACTCATTATACGACAGTCATCGAACACAGTTGTTTCAATTGAACTCCCGTCGCCCATCACAAAACTTATTTTCTCACAACATTGGCTTTGCGTTGCATTGTATCGTGAAATTTCCACCTTGGCATTACTGAGTGGTTTGCCGCGCAATAGGGATATACATATTATATAATATGTATAACTGAACATTGACGAAAGAAAGTTCTTCAATATGACTGTGCTGCCCTACCATTCTTTCCATTAGGACACTGTAATGTCCTACGTCCAGGTGCCCAGAAAATAGCAAGTTATGAACAATTTCGCCAGTACCATAGTCAGTAATCGTATTACTGTTTTCCAGGTGAACTCTGAATTGACACTCGAGATATAGCTCACTTACACTCTGAAGTTCAGCATGCCCTGCGTACTGTCCATTGGCACCCATCACACGTTTGTAATCTGTTGCATTTGTAATGGTCGGGCCATATGCTTCGTCCCCAACAGTCAAGTTACTATACATCCCACTTATTGACAATGTTATACCATATAATAAAATAATAATTTTTCAATATTTTCCTATAAATTTCTTAAGATTCCATTGCTTTCTCTCTACATGGACGGTTCTTAATTCAAAAATATTTTTATGGCATCTAATAAGTTCCTTGCGGTAACTGCCAGGATAAAACGTTATGCCTCCTTGGTGACCTTGCCTTACTTTCATACGATACGGGTGAGTGTGGTGGTGTCGTAGGGTGGTGTGTAAAATTATATCCGATGTTGCTCAAATTATCACTATAGTGAATTATCGCTGGTGGCAGGTAATTTTCCCCGAATGTTACCAGTTAACCCTTAATGTTGGATGAACTGATTTTTCGTGTTTTAAATTACGGACTTTCTTCGGGCATCTTATTTTTTTTATGTGGAACATATTACAGCTAGTGTTTTCGGAACCGGTAAAGGCAGCGATAGCCTAGTGGAGATACCAACAGACTGCCATGCAGAGGGTATCGGGTTCGAATCCACGGCGCGCACCAATGACTTTTCGGAGTTATGTGCGTATTGAATTGTTAATTATCGCTTGTCCCGTGCCTCGGAGAGCACGTTAAGCCGTCGGTCCCGGTTGTCATGAAGATCTTTGACAATCGTTACAGGGCGTCAGAACCTTCTAATAAACTGACACTAGTCTAAACCATGGAATATCGCTATCCCTTCGGGTTGCGGAGGTCAGACAGGCAGTCGCTCCGTGGAAAAGCTAATATTCAGCCAAATCCGGTTAGACTAGAAAGCGGACCCCAGATTTAAACTGGGATAACGCTAAGAGGATGATGTTTTCGGAACCGGTATTCTTTTTGAGAACCGGGAATTTCGGAACTTTTGTATAACGGAACCGGGATTTCCCGGTTCTTCCGGTATTTTCGGTTATTGCTAGTTTTTGTTATAGAAAACGGAAAGGACCTAAAGGGGCGGAATTGGGCACCTACCAGGTGCCTAATTCCGTCCCTTTCTTGAGCAACACTCCCTTGTCACTTGCATTCATTGCGCGTCCTATAGGTACCTGATACCCCTTACCAAGGTTCGAGCAATCTTCTATGAGGCATCTTTCTCAAGGCCTTCGATAAGTACACATCGGTTCCCCTGACCCGAATGCCCTGGTAGACAAACTGCTACAACCGTTTCCGACCGCGGGTGAAGAATGACATTCTTCAGGCAGTACACTTTACCTGAAGTTGCTCCTTCCATAAAGATGTCTTCTGAGCCACATTTCAACACTCCCTGGTTATCATCGATCTCGCAGCGATGCTTCCGCATAAAGTCTAGGCCCAAGATGAAGTCGTCCACTCACTATATCGGCCACGATGACTTTGTGACGGTAAACTTTGTTGCCTAGCTTTAGATCCACCTTTCACCTCGGAAGGTTATGTGCTGACCGGTAGCTGTTCTCAGTTTCACACATTCATTGTTCCTGAAGCAGCCCCGAAGAACCCGTCTTGCCAGATGGAAACCGACGACTGTCCGCGAAGCACCCATGTCTAATGTCAGCTTGTATGGCGTTTTATTAATTTCGCCTTCAATGATCAGGCTGTTCCCGTCACATGATTGCGAGATCGAGATACTTGGGACTCTTCCATTACCAGCCAGCACCCGCCCCGCAGTCCTGGCTTCTACTCGTTTTCCTGCTCTCGCTGCCTGGTAGGCACAGCAGGCGACCCCTTTGGTGGAGACAGGGTGCCACCACTCCAGGTCGCGGATTCCATCCGTAAATGTAACGAGGTTCCATCTATCAGCGTAGGCGACGACTGGTATGACTTCCTGACCAGCTTTTCCACCTCCAGAGCCCACTACTGCAGAGTTTCTGCGGTGCGTTGTGTCCTGTCCTTCAGCTGAGCACGATACACATGTTCGAGGTACGCGTCACCATATCTCGCCTCCAGCACCTCCAGAAGGTCCTCGTAGGAGACGTCTTGCCCGAGTGCCCCCAACACCGTCACCGTCAACCTCTTGTAGGTAGTAGAGCCTTGCTGATTTCAGCATGAATGGGCCGGCTCGACCGGGGAAGTATTACCCTCTCACAGAAAATCGACGTAAAGTAACAGTACCTAAACTGTTGCGTTACGTTCGGTGAGTGAGAGTGCCGGAGGCCCTATCCCCTATTCCTTCTCCCTCATATTACTCCTCATCCTATCCCTTTTCTCAACCCCAAGGGGCGGCAACGCACTTGTGACTCCTATGGTGTTGCTTGTGTCCATGGGCGGCGGTAATTGCTTACCATCAGGCAATCCATCTGCTCGTTTGCCGCCTATTACCATAAAAAAAATAAAAAAAACGCCCGATCACGAAGGCCCAAGGTTAGGGCGGTTAAGGCCTGTTCTTTATTCCACCCATTTGATCGCATCACAGCCTCAAACTGGATCTTGTATGCTGACCATGATGACGAGCCATCAAATGGTGGAACCTTAAACCCACGAGGCTGCCTACGCTTTGGGCAGCTCAAGCGGATATGGCCTCTTTCCCCGCAGTTGTAGCACCGAGGTGACGATACAACTTCCCTGATGCGGTGGCTTCGCTCGTCGCGTCGTACTGCTTCCACCTCCAGAGCGTGGGCTAAGGCGTCCTTCAGGTTCTTGAAGTGCGTTTCGGCGAAAACTGAGTGCGTCATGAGTGAACGAGAGATCGCGGCGCGCGGGCGGGGCATGTACGGCAGCCGCGGGGAAGCTCGACACCGCGTCGCAGTCGCGTTCCTACTTACTACTTTCCTTCCTATCCTAGCAACAACGAGCGAGTGTAGGTAGTTATTGGTTATAGCGAGCGCACCATTAATTTCGCGCGTTATTTCTTTTAACGCTGAATTATTCACGTTAGTTTTGAATGTTTGAATAGTAGAAAGTGTCGAAAAGTAAAGTAAGAGTAAATAAGTAAATAGTAGTGTGAACTAGTGTGAATCGCGTAATGAAAATAAAATTCCCGAAAGTACCGAAAGAACCGGGATTCAAATTTGATTTCCCGGTTCCATTTTACTGACAAAAGAACCGGGAATTCCCGGTACTTTCGAGACCGGGATTTCCCGGTTCTGAACCCTAATTACAACGGTTCATAGTACTATTGTCATATAATTATATTTTTACAAGTGGTAGTTATGAAAGAAATTGTAGTTTTGGTAAGAATAGTAGTTTTGAGAGAAAAGGTAGGTACTTTTGAAAGCACCGGCGGTTTTGGTAGAAATGGTAGTTTTGAAAAATGGTGGATATGATAGTGTTAGTACGAATAGTAGTTTTGATAGGAATAGTATTTTCGGTAGGAATAGTAGTTTTGGTAGAAATGGTACTTTTTGGCATATATTGTAGTTTTGGTAGCAATGTTACTTACGATTGCTACCAAAGCTACCATTCCTACCAAAACTACAATTTCGACCAGAACTATAAACGTCATTATTACATTAATTCTAAATTATGAAAGATTAATCACACCCATACACAAAACAAAATAAATCGTGCTTCTCACAGACATATTTAGCTAGATAACATAAATAAAACCTATTTTCTTACTTATAAAAAAGTTGTTTTTCTATATTTTTAATTTTGATAGTAAAATATTGACAGATACTTAAGAAAAAAATGAAGTTAGCGTAAGTTAGTTACTTAGGTTTCTGATTTAATAGCGTATTTTTTGTGAGTAGTTGTGTTTTCAATTATAATGATGGTTCTTGATAGGAAATTGAAAAATGCTCAGAGAAAGTTTGAACAAAGAATCTTGGTTAATGACAAATCGCTGTTGGAGATTTGGTACCGGATGGTCCTCCTACTGCTAAAATAATACGGGTGGTAACGGGTTCAGATTTGAATAATTCTACCATCAACAATTTTATTTTTAAGTGATTTCCATTCTTGGTGACGGTGATTGCTTATTCCGCGCAATTTCTTATTGTTTATATAAAAGTGAGAATAAACATTATGAAATTCGTTTGGCCACTGTTGATAACATAGTCAATAAGTAGGTATATAGTACTTAACTTCATTGTTGGGGACGAAGCATATGACCAGACCATTACAAATGCAACAGATTACAAACGTGTGATGGGTGCCAATGGACAGTACGCAGGGCATGCTGAACTTCATAAGTGAGCTATATCCCGAGTGTCAATTCAGAGTTCACCTGGAAAACAGTAATACGATTACTGACTATGGTATTGGCGAAATTGTTCATAACTCGCTATTTTCTGGGCACCTGGACGAAGGACATTACAGTTCCTAATGGAAAGAATGGTAGGGCAGCACAGTCATATTGAAGAACTTTCTTTCGTCAATGTTCAGTTATACATATTATATATATCCCTATTGCGCGGCAAACTATTCAGTAATGCCAAGGTGGAAATTTCACGATACCTAAGGTGCAACGCAAAATCAATGTTGTGAGAAAAGAAGTTTTGTGATATAATTATATAGTTTTGGTTAGAATATCATCTTTTTACTTATTAGATAAGGCTACAATGTACTCATCATACCTATATGTAAGAGCTTTTTTATAATATTAAAATATGCTGTGGAGCAGCACGGGTCCTCTAGTATATTACGAATGTTTATCCATTATCTAGTACCCACAACACAAGCTCTGCTTGGCTTGGGACTAGATGGTGATGTGTGTATGTGGTAGAATATTATAATTAAACATCGTTATCGAGCGGATCAAGGTCGTGGCAACGCGTTGCATTCGACGCTAGGGTTGCCGCGCGTACCCATATAGCATGCACATATTTTTTTAATAATAGTTTAATGTTATTACTTGATATCTTTATGTAATTAGGAATCTATATTTCAATTTGTCCTTGTGTATCTTATTAAAATATCAAAATTAAATTATATTTTAATAATCACACGTTACTAAGTCAATACAAAATAATTAATGTAGGGTTTTCGTTAGAAATAATTTTGAAATAAAACACAAATATTTTAACACTTAAATTTAAGAACTCAAATGTAACGACTCCGAAAGCAAGCACGTGGCCGACTGACTCACAGAGTAGGATCTGACTAGCGTCAGTTAACTTTAGTGTTGCCAGTCTAAACAAGTGATTGCCTTTGATAAATCTAAAATAAAGATTTACTTAAACATATACAATATATATTAATAATTGCTCTTGTGAATTTAGCCGCAGTGAAATTATTTATATTTTATATTACAAATAATTAATATAACTGTAACATTATTTCTAAAAGTTTACGTTGTAAAATTTTTCAGTTAATGTTGCCAATCCTAAAAAAAATATCAACACTAACTTTGCGAACGAAATATGAAATAATAGATAAAACAAAAAAGACGTATTTATTTTAAACTTGTGAAATAATTTGAAAAGTTTATGTTGTTAATGTTTCACTTAATGTTAGTGTTGCCAATTTTAAAAATATGTTAACACTTTTTAACATTACAACAAAAATATGAAAGTAAAGAATAGATGAAAACATATTTTTAACATCTATGTTAAAAATATAAAAATTTGATTGCTTTTTTGATTGCTTGTAAAAATTTGATCCAATATATGACGACTGCGAAATAATTATTTAATATTTTTGAAAATAAATTTGCCTTAACTTTCAAATTACATTGAAGTAGTTAAGAGTAATAAGTGAAAAAGTAATTACAATACGAAAAAAAATACAATACTATATAGCTATACTTTAAAAAAAAACATTTAAAACTATAATATATTTTAATTAAATAAAGGTATTGTACAATATATGTAACATAATCGAAAAAGCTTATTAAATGTCTGCACCTACGTAATACATACGTATGACATCCCTATTGTCGTGCCCCGCGGCGCTGCCACCATTTTGACCCGCTCGATAACGATGTTTAATTATTATAATATTATATTATTATATAAGTTCTCCATAATGTTCTCGAAAGACATGTGAAGTCTGTCAACCCGCACTAGGCCAGCGTGGTGTACTATGGCCTTGCCCTTCTCATTGTGAGAAGAGGCCCGTGCCCAGCAGTGGGACAGTATAAAGGGCTGATGATGATGAAAACGTTGCTAGACATTTCTGTCTACACTCGGAAAACTCAGTTGCTCAGCGAGATTGAGTTGAGTTACAAAATCGTGGTTTTGTACTCTAACTCTACTTGATAAGCCCTACTAACCTTCTACAACCATCAAGGGAAGTCAAACGGTCCTAATTCTGTGCGAGTCACCTTTATTCATTAGCGGAATTTATATTACATACTTTCAGTTTCATACTGAAGTCCCGTAATTTGTTTATAAATTAGGGTTATAATGAATACGATCCTGAAATTTGTCCGCTGACTTACATAACATCCTGTATATTTGAAAGAAAGAAAGCTAACTCATTTATTTCATTTATGTGTAGGTACAAGCATGAAACGAAAATAAAATAAAAACATATAGACTAAGGCTGGCCAATAGATTTACTAAGCAGGCAAAATTATTTATGTCGAGGCGGCGCCGGGCCATGGGGTGAGGTTTTTCTGATAGCAATTTATCAATACTTGGTTTTCAAACTGATGTTGATAATACTATTGGCCAGCCTTCAAATCAACGGCGTTGGCGGGCAAATTCAAATGCCTTGGCGGGCCACTGCGTGGCCCGCGAGCCTGGGTTTGGCCAGCCTTGATATAGCATAACCTAACATAAACAGAATCGGATCCCAACTCAGCATATTACCATCTTGTGACACAAGATGGCGGTGGTGTTCTTTATTTTATATTTGATGCTATATGTTATGAAGATATATGATAAGACCGCCTTTGCACCACTAGTTTGGATGTAATTTATTGTAATATTGTTTATTTACTGGTGTACAATAAAATGTTTATCTATATATTATGTTATGTATATGTTGTCCAGCGCTGGTCGAGCGTGTACTCTGAAGGAGGTGGACACGGACGTGGAGGAGCGCGCGGCACAGCGTCCGCGACGTATCCGCCGCCGCACTCGCTCGCACAAGAGCCAGAGCGAAGGCGAGGTATGTAACATCAATACATAAATAATACACATATACATTGTCATACAGCCTTACATTGTGACATAGGCCACTCCTAATTTGCGTCACAATAACATTGTAAGACTATTTTAGTAAGTAATTAAATAAACCAACGACATCCCAGCCTACTAGACGGCAGACGTAAGACGAACACTTTCTGACAACACGTTAGACTTATACGTCTTACATAAGACCAATCCCAACATTAGTTATGATTGTTATGAATTATGACGTACCGCAAATTTGAACCGGCCAATTAGAATACATTTTTGTAGCCCCTTTCGCCCCGCATACCTCACCGCTTTGGCAGAATTGTTTGTTTGTAGAAATGAAAACATTAGGTGTCTAGTAGGCTGGGTTGTCGTTGAAATAAACAGACGGATCGGCAGTAGGTAAAGAGATTACCGACGCCCATGGACACCACGCGCAGGCCTAGAGGAGGAGACACATCACAAGGGCATTGCCGTTCTACAGAATGGCTTAAGGAATATAGGAGCTTACGCCTCTTAGATTACCAACGGAATGAAATGGCGTAGTGACACTTTGTATTCTTACGGCCGGTCCCTTTTTACACTCTATCCATGGGTTTGGCGATTTGAGATATTGTGTATATATTATGCCGTGTGGTTGACGGCAAAGAATACAAGTGTCACCACCCCTTATCTTCCCGTGGGTGTCGTAAGAGGCGACTAAAGGATAACACGATGCAAATACCATCTTTGCGTAGAGACGGAAAACTAGACATCAAACCCTATACGACTGCCTCGTTGGTCTCGCGGCATAAATGTGCGTGTGGGATCGGGAGGTCCCCGGTTCGATTCCTGGGTCGGGCAGTGTTATTGGGTTTTTCTGTCACGAAATTCTCAGTAGTAGCACGGAGTCTGGAAATGTGCCCGGTACGGCAATAGGCTCGCCCCTTATTACGTGGGACTAAAGTATATCTGGCGAAAAGTGGGTGTAGAAATACACCTCTGCCTACCCCTTCGGGGATAAAAGGCGTGACGATATGTATGTATGTATGTATGTATGTTGTATATATTGTGTGTTGATACCAAATCCATGGATATATCCGATATTGAATTCTGCGTTTAATCGGTTACCTCTCTGAGAGCTTTTAACATAGCAGTATTAAACTAAACATAATTTTGCTAACTTCCACAGGGCAACACAACAGAAGGAGAGGAAGGTAAAGGCGGCGGCAAGGGCCGGCGTATAGCTCGGCGCCGCAACTCGCAGAAGTCCGCCAGCAAAGACAAAGAGAAAGACAGCAAGGAGCCCGAGAAGCCGCGCCGTCCTAGGCGACAGCGCCCCGATATCGACTTCTCTGTTAAGGTCAGTAACTTGTTTCGTAGTCGGTGTAAAAGTTGGTGCGAAAAGGATGTTCATTGATGAGATTATATTGCAGTGAAAAACGTATCATCATCACCCTATCGTTATCCCGGTTGAATCCAAGACTTGCACGCCTTGGAGCCCGAGGTCCGATTACTAGTCTAACCAGCAGGCCGATTCAGAATGTCACGACAAGTAATCGTACGATATGTCAAATTATTGTCCTCGTCTTTTAGCCGCCTATCAGAGATATTTTGAACAAATATTAATTGAATTTGGTTTATTTATTAATTTACTTCATACCGAATGCATAAAATTTATAGGAAATGCGATAATTATGACAAAAAATGAGGTAGCCCGTTTGACAATTATCGGAATCGAATGTCAAATGAGATATCGAAAGATTCTGAATCGCCCCCCTGATATCACTGAATATCAACTTTGCCACAATTCCTTGTATCATAATCGGTGTAAATGTTGGTATGAAAAAGATGTCAAATGATGAGATTATATTGCTGTGAACGTACGAAAAATGTACATGAACAAAATGTGCGACAACACTGCTGCGGTTACGTTACTTATTGTTTAGGTAATTATGCTTAAATCGGCTGAATTACTGAGTAAACAAAAAAAATAATATATTTAATATAATATAATAATTAGAAGGGCAATATGCTATATTAACTGTATATACAGGTGTCACAAGACCCATCGCCAAGCCGAAGTCTACTTGTTCTGCACATCATGCCAAGTAATAATACGCGAAAATAATACCTGGGAAACGATTTTTTTTAAACTTAGAAAATAGGCACATTTTATAGCCGCAATGAATAGCGCGCGAAATGCATCGTGCCTACACTACACCTGCTGTATGTACCTACCTACATCGTGAACATCGGCTGGTACCTAATGCCGGTTTTAGATTAGCATATTTTTCTACTTACTTACACGCGCGCTACATTACGCGCTTCAAAAAACCGAACTCGCGTATACGGGCATATTTTGGGAATGTTCGCTCGAAATGTTAGTGACATCGTGTCAGTATCAATATGGACTAGAGCTTTGATGACTGCTCAAGCTTATACGAGCTTAGAAGCGCATCAACGCTCGTACGAGTTGCGCGTGTGCTATAAAGGCGCGCCTATACACGCCTACATGCGCTTCCAAAAAAGAGCTTATACGCGTGTATTAAACTCTAATCTGAAACCGCCCTAACGGTGGCAGTTTATGATCACGTCGTCGCGCGGCCGTTGGTAATGCCCTCCAGCTGATTGATAGTAGCGCATCCATTGCGTTGCGTTGAGTGAACTTTAATGTCGTTTATTATAGGGAAATATTGAAAATTTTGTTTGTTTGTTTGGAAGAAAGTTTACATTTATCATTCATAACACGATTTTAGAATAATTGGAAAAACATGTCGTCACTTTGAGCCTCAATGTCTCCTAAACCAGGAATTTCCCAGGTATGGTGCCGAAGTAAAAAATGTTCGTAATGATTGGTACAATATGGGGTTTCAGTTTTCGTTAAGGGTCTTTTTACACCCTGTATAAAATTCTTGCGTTACTGGCTGACAGAACGCAAAGCCAAAACTATTTTGCGCCCTTAGCTGAAGATTAGCATGTATGTTCCTTGGGAACCGTAGAGGTGCACTAAGACTCGGGTGCACAGCCCGAAATTCTCATGGGATCACGCAGAAAAGATCAAATTAGAAAAATGAGCGGGCGTAGCTGCGGCCATCCATCTAGTGAAAAAATGAGCGGTCAGATTGGATGAAGGGCGATAGAGAAGTATGGAAACGGTAGGCATACGCATCAACCCCATATAAAGGAACAGGACAATAGGGTGATGATGACTAATGGCCCGGCTACACGCTCCGTATTGCCTGCGCAGTCCGGTTTGTGCAGTCATGACTGTGCAAAAAGACGGAACACACTGTAGTGGCTAATGGCCCGGCTACACGCTCCGTCTTGCCTGCGATCATGCCTGTACAAACCTGTTTACGCAGGTAAGTACAATCTCGAAAATAATTACGTCGGACTGTAGCGCGGCTTGAATAACCGGCCACACATTCAAGTAAAATCGTGCAAGTATAGTTTGCGCAGTCCAAATGTTCAGCATGTCGACGATCGCACAAGCCGCGCTTTCAGGACTGCGCGCGCTACCATCTTACCGTCCACACGCGCGCGCTTACCTGCGCAAACAGGTTTGTACAGGCATGATCGCAGGCAAGACGGAGCGTGTAGCCGGGCCATAAGGCATGCTATTGCGATTATTTCATACATAACATTACAAATGATTTTACCTTTTTCGTCTATGGGCGCCAAGCGCAATAATAATAGTCGCGCCATCTTTTATTTTTTCTTTTTTCAGATTTCAAACATCAGCCCCAATACGAGAGTGCGCGATCTGAAGCAAGCGCTTTCGGAACGCGGAGTCAAACCACAGAACATGGTTTGGAAGGTAAGCGTTTTTGCCTTGCAATCGTCTTCCTTCTCGGCCGGTTTCAATATTCGATTTATTCATGGATTTTGAGATTCGAGAAACATGTTTTACATATTTTGTATGGAACTTTTGTCAAAAATGAATCTAAAATCGGATCAAATGCCAAAAAAGGATAAATCGAATATTGAATTCAGCGGTACGTAAACTTGTCTCGAAATAAACCGGTGATACGACATTGAAATTTCTCATTCTCTTTTCAGGGTTTCCGTGGTTTCTGTTATCTTCATTTCTTCAAGCCCAGTCCTCAGAAGGTAAGTTGTTACCTTTATAATTCAAAATCAATCAATTTTCAAACTATATGCTCCAATATCATAGGCACGTACGTGCCTATGTCATTGGAACAAGTAAGTTAACACAAAGAAATAATGATAGATGACACTGATAATGGGTTGCCTCAGGGGTCAATGTTAGGTCCGTACTTTTGGTACAGCCTTAAGAGTCTTTATGAACTATGATAAACACGTAAAGGTGCAGGTATTCCAGTTTCTTAGTTTGTATGCATATGTGACAAACGCGGCGCAAGTGCATCGCTCGCAGCCGATGACCAGCGTAAACGCGCGTGTGTTGATCTTAAGATGTTGGTAATGTCGTCGCCTACACTTTCAGCCCGGTCACTGCCTATAGCGGCGGGCGGCAGCGGCGAGCGTTTTAGTGTCGGCGCAAACGGGCCACCGACCACCGCCACTGGTGGCCAGCGACAGCCACTTAACACACGTTTTCATATGTTTTGTATAGACGCGCTGCACACGTGTGGCCGGTGGCGGCCACTCGCTTCTTCTTAGTCGTTAGACTCTTGACAGAGTCGTCGTGGTCTTGTGGCAAACTTGACAATCCGTCTCCATACATACTGCCTTACTGTTGTTGAGAACGGACGTGTCGAACAGCATGAGAAATTATTATTTAAACAATTTTTAATCGTGACCTCAATATACGCTTACAACTATCTGCGAACGTAACAAAACTGTGTTATAAAATGTATCGTGATTGAAATTGCAAACAAAATAAAATGGATCACAGTCAGCGCAGCAAGACTGCGCGGAGTCCACCTTCGACGCCGGCAGCTGCACCCCAGCGTCCAGCCCTTGAGGTCATCCCTACGCCTGAAATCCAGAACTGGATGTCATCCATTGAAGCTTACCTCAATGAAGTGTGTTCCATAGCACAAGATGGGAAACTGAATTCTGAGCAGAAGATGAGAGTCAGCAATCTCTGTCGAAACGTGGGCACTAAAGTATCACAGTTGGCAGTTCAGTACCAGTCCCTTAAGTCGCATGCTATCCAGGCCCACAGTACCATCAAATCCCAGCAAGAGCAACTCGATTTGTCTCAGAGACTTCAAGAACTACAGCAATCCATTCAAGAGTCCTCGAATCTCTGAGATGGTTAAAAAAACTACTCATTCTTTCATTCAGCCTGTTAGCGTAAGTTCGGTGGCAATCTATCCGAATGACAAGTTAAAAACAAGTGACGACACTAAATCATTAGTGCAAAAAATAATCAGGCCTGAACAAATGAACCTCCACGTGAGAGCACTGCGCAAGATAAGAAACGGCGGCGTGATCATTAGCACAGAGACCAAAGACGACATTGAGAAAGTCAAAAAATCGGTACAACTTGCAAACTCAGGCCTTATAATCAATGAGCCCCACAAACGTAAGCCTAGGATTGTGATCATTGGAGTGCCTTCAACAATGAAAGAGACGGAAGTTTTCACGTGCCTGTACCACCAGAACTTAGCAGAGAAACTTCAAAGCTGCAATCTAGAGACCTTTCTCAATGAAACCAAGTTGAGTCACAAATCGGGCCGCAAAGATGCTGAGACCTGTAACTATATCATTGAAGTATCAGCAGCGATACGTAAAGCACTGATTATCCAAGACAGGATCTTTATAAATTGGTCATCTTGCCCGGTGAAGGATTACACCCTAGTTACGCGCTGTTATAAGTGTCAGCAGTATGGTCATGCGGCTAAGTCTTGCAGAGAGTCTCAATACAGTTGCGGTCATTGCGGCAACCAAGGACACACAATAAAGGACTGCACTAGGAAATCCGAAGACCCAAAATGCGCGACCTGCTTGCACTTCAAGAAGCCCAGCAACCACAACACCGGTTCTACTGACTGCCCAGCAAGAATAATGGCGGAAAAGAGGTACATAAACTCTGTTGATTATGAAGGTGACTAAGAGCGACGTTGTACTCTGGTATTTCCGACTATTAATCTTATTATTCTTCAACTTTATTATTAAGAATTGATATTTCATTTTGTGATTCATAAACACTTAACACACCTCATTATATTGACCTACTAACATTATATTGTAAAATCATCTAGTTATATGAAATGCACACAAGAATTATGTACACAGTTTTAATAACATTGACATCATTCACGATTCGGCTGACACACAGTTTTATAAATTTTCGCTGTAAGTTCAATAAAATGCTCGACACGCAATTATAGTGTATATTTGATGACCATCTTTATTATATAATATAGATATTAATTAGTAAATAAGTTTTATATTGGCAATTTTGTTTATTATTAACTACGTATTATTATGGCTGTATTGTAAAATACAAACTTCAAATTTGTTAAGAGAGACCCAACCGCCTGTGATACAGTTTTTAACTAGTACAGGGGTATGGTTCTTTCCAAATCATTGAAAATCTATAGCATTAAGAGTAATATTGTATTAGAACATTGTTTATATTTATGCTTTCTGTATTTCTGCGAATAAATTTTATTATTATTATTATTATTATTATTCGTCCCTCATGGCAGCCTTCCTTGTGCACAGATGCAGGGGTGCGTCCACTGCTGCCTTGATTTGGTCAGTCCATCTTGTGGGTGATCAGCCGCGCGCTCTTTTACCTTCAACCCCGCCCTGCACCACAAGACGCTCGATACAATCGACGCTACGCCGCGATATGTGGCCGAAGAAAGTTAGGATGGCTCGGCCTTTGACAATGGAGGATAGACGCTGTCCGATGTTCAATTCTTCCAGTATGGATTTGTTGGTCCGAAATTCTGTCCACGACATTTTCAGCATAATATTCTTTCGGCACCACATTTCCAAGGCGTCGATCCTTTTCTTTTCGCTCTCCCTTCTTAGACTCTTGTCCACGTTTCCGCAGCATACAGAAAAATGGGAAATATCAGGGTTTTGACGAGTCGGGTCTTCGTGGCTTTGGTGATATTTTAATTGCACCAAATCTTGTGCATCCGTTCCATCGCAGATCTAGCAATAGCCATACGTCGCCTGATTCCATCAACACAGCCACCCTCATTTGATATCAAGGCTCCAAGATATGATGGTACCACTTTACAGTTCGCAATTTCCGTTGCTTCCAGCGAGTTATGGGGGCGGTTGATAATCATCATCTTGGTTTTGTTACGGTTGATTTTTAAACCAAACTCGAGACTAACTCCATCCTGGACATGAGTTCCTCCATTTGAGGAATGGAGGTCGCAAACATGTCGTGTCATCAGCATAAGGTAAGCTTGAAATTTTTCGACCTCCCACCGCAATACCATCTGTCCAATCCTTAGGGGTGATTCTCATTATGAGCTCTGTGTAGACATTGAATAGCAAGGGAGAGATGACACATCCTTGGCGGACTCCGGCACTCGGATGAAAATCGCCAGAAAAAACATCGTCAGTTCGAACAGATACAGTTCCAATAAAGCTGTCGAAGCAAATGCACCAGATGTTTTGGTGTTCCCATTTCTAGAAGCGTCTTCCATAACTATGGCCACTTCACGGAGTCAAATGCCTTCGAGAAATCCACGAAACATGAATGTCGGTTTGTTGAATTCTCTGGCCTTGTCAATAATCTGGCGCAAGATCAATATCTGTTCGCGGGTACCCTTCCCTTTTACGAAACCAACCTGTTCAGGTGCAATTTCCCGGGACAAGTACGATTTGATGAGACGTTCATTTATTATGTGCAGCAACAACAGCAACGGCCACTCGCTACAGAAGTAAAATATATGGAAAAGTGTTAAGTGCCTGTCGCTGGCCACCAGTGGCTGTGGTCGGTAGCCCGTTTGCGCCGACCCTTAGATAAACACTGCGCGTTTATTAAACTTTATTCAATACCTAGTTGCAACGGAGTAAAGCCGCCCGCCGCAGTGGGCCGTGACCGGGCCGTTAAACTGTATGCGAAGACTTACGGGAAGTGAGAAGGGTAACGGACGGGGAGTAGCATGGGTAATAATTGGTTATGTTGTGTGTGCAGGGTGAAGGTGACAGCGGCGCCTCCGTGAGCATGGAGAGCGTGCTGGCGGCGCTGGCGCAGATGTCGCTGGGCGGCAGCGGCGGCGCCGGCGACGAGCCGCGCGAAGACAAGCCGCGCCTGCTGTGCGTGGAGCCCGCGCCGCCCAGACACGCCAGCGCGCCGCCGGCGCCGGAGGTAACCGCACACACGTGTACCCACGCACGCCACGCACACATGTCGCTGGGCGGCAGCGGCGGCGCCGGCGACGAGCCGCGCGAAGACAAGCCGCGCCTGCTGTGCGTGGAGCCCGCGCCGCCCAGACACGCCAGCGCGCCGCCGGCGCCGGAGGTAACCGCACACACGTGTACCCACGCACACATGTCGCTGGGCGGCAGCGGCGGCGCCGGCGACGAGCCGCGCGAAGACAAGCCGCGCCTGCTGTGCGTGGAGCCCGCGCCGCCCAGACACGCCAGCGCGCCGCCGGCGCCGGAGGTAACCGCACACACGTGTACCCACGCACGCCACGCACACATGTCGCTGGGCGGCAGCGGCGGCGCCGGCGACGAGCCGCGCGAAGACAAGCCGCGCCTGCTGTGCGTGGAGCCCGCGCCGCCCAGACACGCCAGCGCGCCGCCGGCGCCGGAGGTAACCGCACACACGTGTACCCACGCACGCCACGCACACATGTCGCTGGGCGGCAGCGGCGGCGCCGGCGACGAGCCGCGCGAAGACAAGCCGCGCCTGCTGTGCGTGGAGCCCGCGCCGCCCAGACACGCCAGCGCGCCGCCGGCGCCCCAGGTAACCGCACACACGTGTACCCACGCACGCCACGCACACATGTCGCTGGGCGGCAGCGGCGGCGCCGGCGACGAGCCGCGCGAAGACAAGCCGCGCCTGCTGTGCGTGGAGCCCGCGCCGCCCAGACACGCCAGCGCGCCGCCGGCGCCGGAGGTAACCGCACACACGTGTACCCACGCACACATGTCGCTGGGCGGCAGCGGCGGCGCCGGCGACGAGCCGCGCGAAGACAAGCCGCGCCTGCTGTGCGTGGAGCCCGCGCCGCCCAGACACGCCAGCGCGCCGCCGGCGCCGGAGGTAACCGCACACACGTGTACCCACGCACGCCACGCACACATGTCGCTGGGCGGCAGCGGCGGCGCCGGCGACGAGCCGCGCGAAGACAAGCCGCGCCTGCTGTGCGTGGAGCCCGCGCCGCCCAGACACGCCAGCGCGCCGCCGGCGCCCCAGGTAACCGCACACACGTGTACCCACGCACACATGTCGCTGGGCGGCAGCGGCGGCGCCGGCGACGAGCCGCGCGAAGACAAGCCGCGCCTGCTGTGCGTGGAGCCCGCGCCGCCCAGACACGCCAGCGCGCCGCCGGCGCCGGAGGTAACCGCACACACGTGTACCCACGCACGCCACGCACACATGTCGCTGGGCGGCAGCGGCGGCGCCGGCGACGAGCCGCGCGAAGACAAGCCGCGCCTGCTGTGCGTGGAGCCCGCGCCGCCCAGACACGCCAGCGCGCCGCCGGCGCCGGAGGTAACCGCACACACGTGTACCCACGCACGCCACGCACACATGTCGCTGGGCGGCAGCGGCGGCGCCGGCGACGAGCCGCGCGAAGACAAGCCGCGCCTGCTGTGCGTGGAGCCCGCGCCGCCCAGACACGCCAGCGCGCCGCCGGCGCCGGAGGTAACCGCACACACGTGTACCCACGCACGCCACGCACACATGTCGCTGGGCGGCAGCGGCGGCGCCGGCGACGAGCCGCGCGAAGACAAGCCGCGCCTGCTGTGCGTGGAGCCCGCGCCGCCCAGACACGCCAGCGCGCCGCCGGCGCCGGAGGTAACCGCACACACGTGTACCCACGCACGCCACGCACACATGTCGCTGGGCGGCAGCGGCGGCGCCGGCGACGAGCCGCGCGAAGACAAGCCGCGCCTGCTGTGCGTGGAGCCCGCGCCGCCCAGACACGCCAGCGCGCCGCCGGCGCCGGAGGTAACCGCACACACGTGTACCCACGCACGCCACGCACACATGTCGCTGGGCGGCAGCGGCGGCGCCGGCGACGAGCCGCGCGAAGACAAGCCGCGCCTGCTGTGCGTGGAGCCCGCGCCGCCCAGACACGCCAGCGCGCCGCCGGCGCCCCAGGTAACCGCACACACGTGTACCCACGCACACATGTCGCTGGGCGGCAGCGGCGGCGCCGGCGACGAGCCGCGCGAAGACAAGCCGCGCCTGCTGTGCGTGGAGCCCGCGCCGCCCAGACACGCCAGCGCGCCGCCGGCGCCGGAGGTAACCGCACACACGTGTACCCACGCACACATGTCGCTGGGCGGCAGCGGCGGCGCCGGCGACGAGCCGCGCGAAGACAAGCCGCGCCTGCTGTGCGTGGAGCCCGCGCCGCCCAGACACGCCAGCGCGCCGCCGGCGCCGGAGGTAACCGCACACACGTGTACCCACGCACACATGTCGCTGGGCGGCAGCGGCGGCGCCGGCGACGAGCCGCGCGAAGACAAGCCGCGCCTGCTGTGCGTGGAGCCCGCGCCGCCCAGACACGCCAGCGCGCCGCCGGCGCCCCAGGTAACCGCACACACGTGTACCCACGCACGCCACGCACACATGTCGCTGGGCGGCAGCGGCGGCGCCGGCGACGAGCCGCGCGAAGACAAGCCGCGCCTGCTGTGCGTGGAGCCCGCGCCGCCCAGACACGCCAGCGCGCCGCCGGCGCCGGAGGTAACCGCACACACGTGTACCCACGCACGCCACGCACACATGTCGCTGGGCGGCAGCGGCGGCGCCGGCGACGAGCCGCGCGAAGACAAGCCGCGCCTGCTGTGCGTGGAGCCCGCGCCGCCCAGACACGCCAGCGCGCCGCCGGCGCCGGAGGTAACCGCACACACGTGTACCCACGCACGCCACGCACACATGTCGCTGGGCGGCAGCGGCGGCGCCGGCGACGAGCCGCGCGAAGACAAGCCGCGCCTGCTGTGCGTGGAGCCCGCGCCGCCCAGACACGCCAGCGCGGCGCCGGAGGTAACCGCACACACGTGTACCCACGCACGCCACGCACACATGTCGCTGGGCGGCAGCGGCGGCGCCGGCGACGAGCCGCGCGAAGACAAGCCGCGCCTGCTGTGCGTGGAGCCCGCGCCGCCCAGACACGCCAGCGCGGCGCCGGAGGTAACCGCACACACGTGTACCCACGCACGCCACGCACACATGTCGCTGGGCGGCAGCGGCGGCGCCGGCGACGAGCCGCGCGAAGACAAGCCGCGCCTGCTGTGCGTGGAGCCCGCGCCGCCCAGACACGCCAGCGCGGCGCCGGAGGTAACCGCACACACGTGTACCCACGCACGCCACGCACACATGTCGCTGGGCGGCAGCGGCGGCGCCGGCGACGAGCCGCGCGAAGACAAGCCGCGCCTGCTGTGCGTGGAGCCCGCGCCGCCCAGACACGCCAGCGCGCCGCCGGCGCCGGAGGTAACCGCACACACGTGTACCCACGCACGCCACGCACACATGTCGCTGGGCGGCAGCGGCGGCGCCGGCGACGAGCCGCGCGAAGACAAGCCGCGCCTGCTGTGCGTGGAGCCCGCGCCGCCCAGACACGCCAGCGCGCCGCCGGCGCCGGAGGTAACCGCACACACGTGTACCCACGCACACATGTCGCTGGGCGGCAGCGGCGGCGCCGGCGACGAGCCGCGCGAAGACAAGCCGCGCCTGCTGTGCGTGGAGCCCGCGCCGCCCAGACACGCCAGCGCGCCGCCGGCGCCGGAGGTAACCGCACACACGTGTACCCACGCACACATGTCGCTGGGCGGCAGCGGCGGCGCCGGCGACGAGCCGCGCGAAGACAAGCCGCGCCTGCTGTGCGTGGAGCCCGCGCCGCCCAGACACGCCAGCGCGCCGCCGGCGCCGGAGGTAACCGCACACACGTGTACCCACGCACACATGTCGCTGGGCGGCAGCGGCGGCGCCGGCGACGAGCCGCGCGAAGACAAGCCGCGCCTGCTGTGCGTGGAGCCCGCGCCGCCCAGACACGCCAGCGCGCCGCCGGCGCCGGAGGTAACCGCACACACGTGTACCCACGCACGCCACGCACACATGTCGCTGGGCGGCAGCGGCGGCGCCGGCGACGAGCCGCGCGAAGACAAGCCGCGCCTGCTGTGCGTGGAGCCCGCGCCGCCCAGACACGCCAGCGCGCCGCCGGCGCCGGAGGTAACCGCACACACGTGTACCCACGCACGCCACGCACACATGTCGCTGGGCGGCAGCGGCGGCGCCGGCGACGAGCCGCGCGAAGACAAGCCGCGCCTGCTGTGCGTGGAGCCCGCGCCGCCCAGACACGCCAGCGCGCCGCCGGCGCCGGAGGTAACCGCACACACGTGTACCCACGCACGCCACGCACACATGTCGCTGGGCGGCAGCGGCGGCGCCGGCGACGAGCCGCGCGAAGACAAGCCGCGCCTGCTGTGCGTGGAGCCCGCGCCGCCCAGACACGCCAGCGCGCCGCCGGCGCCGGAGGTAACCGCACACACGTGTACCCACGCACGCCACGCACACATGTCGCTGGGCGGCAGCGGCGGCGCCGGCGACGAGCCGCGCGAAGACAAGCCGCGCCTGCTGTGCGTGGAGCCCGCGCCGCCCAGACACGCCAGCGCGCCGCCGGCGCCGGAGGTAACCGCACACACGTGTACCCACGCACACATGTCGCTGGGCGGCAGCGGCGGCGCCGGCGACGAGCCGCGCGAAGACAAGCCGCGCCTGCTGTGCGTGGAGCCCGCGCCGCCCAGACACGCCAGCGCGCCGCCGGCGCCCCAGGTAACCGCACACACGGGGAACGCTGAACGGGTCGGATGACAATGAATTAGTGTCATGTGCCCTGGGTAGCGTCGACTCAGTCGTTTAGTGTGAGTCCCAACTACCCCGGTGACCCACCCCGGCACCGGGGCAAATGGGAAAAATTGTTGCATCTGCCCCGGTGATGCCGACATCGCTGTCCACCGGGGCACATGACACACATTTAGTTGCATCTGCCGTTTAGTGGGGTGGATCTCACAGATCAAGTATCATCTGCCCCTGTCTATTTTTATCGGAGAAGTCGCACAGATTAAGTATCAATTATGATACTTAATATCTATAATATCTTCTATCTAAATAAAAATGAATCACCGAAATGTTTGTTTGCATAACTTCTAAACGACTGTACAAAATTGGATAAATATTATCTTTTATGGATGGTTTATCCCACAGATAAATGGGATAAACCATCATAGATAGTTTAGGATAGTTTAGTTATATAATTAGTTTTATTTTATTGTACATAATTATGTTAATCCTATTAATTATATATTATGTATTTAAATAAAAACAATAAAAATATAAGAAGTCCACAGATATAGATCTACATAGATTACGCAAATATCACGATTTGTATTGAAACCAAGCGTGCCGACTTTTTAATACCTACTGTACGAACTGTACCGAAGCGATGCGCGACAGTATCGCTTGTGCTTTATTCATCGTCTCCTAACACACAACGTCAGATCAAACGTCCAAAGCAAACGCGGTAACGTAATGTGAATAAAGTTTACTTAACGGTAATTTATAGTTAGGTATATTCTGGAACGACACGCAGCTTGGAATACTTAAAAACAGTTTTAATATGAATTTACGCATAATATACCTAATTTTAAAATAACTTACCTGTGATAGGAAATATGTTCCTGCCTTTGGGTGCTCGAAATTTTTGGGCTATTGCAGTTAATTATCAATTTATCACGCAACGAGGCATGTTTTTAGTTTTTTGCGGACGTTCGGCTGCAACAACGGACGCGCGGGGACTGAAGTTAGCGGCGACCAACCTCGACGCTTGGTCGGGGTTCAGACACGCGAAGTGCATGCATTTGCGTTATCTATGTAGATCTATGTATGTGGTTTATCCCATACCCATCCTTTAGTCATACGATATCGTTTTCTTTTCTTTACAAATAGGCTATAAGCAGACAATTTTAAATATAATTGTGTCACTTTCTTACTCTTCGAAAACCTTAAAATATGACCGCCGGAACAGCGAAACGTCTAGAAATGTATCAGTTGCACCGTAGGATAGTTGGACCGATTTAAGCAAAAATGTTCCATATCACACAAACCTCATTACGAGATAATTGACTTTAAAGTTTATTGCTGTATTTCTCTGGTTTTGTAATGCTTAACATTGTTTTTAATTTTATGTTATTCTTAGTGTACTAAACTAATTTACATGCATGAATTTAGTGAATAATTCGTAATAGTTTAGTAGATATTCAAGAAACTTGCGTCTGGATCATTTTAACAAAATTAATTTTGTATGGGTTTTGCTGTGTAGGCTGCGGAAAGAAAAATGCAAAAATGTTTCAAAAATGACAAAAGTTGAAACCCAAAATATTTATTATTCTTGTTTTATTTAAAAAATAGCAAATTGACCCAACTCCTCATCCAAATTAAAGTCAGGTTCATCACAGTAACCATCTATATCATCTATTATTGCATTGTTTCCCTTCAGTTTTTTATAGCCATCAATGCAATCATTTGGTATAAGATGAAAAAACGATTTCAAATCGTTTAACTTCTTTTTGTTTTCTGACGGCCATCATTCTTTCAAATCTTCTTCTACGACAACCAAATCAACACCTTTTTTCTTTTTACTATTCAGTTCTTTGTATTCCTCATTGAAGGACGTTCTCATAAAGAAAGAATGTGGCAAATGTGGAGACTCTTTTGTGATTAATATTTCTTTTTTTTTCAGCCAGTTCACTTTGCTCTTAACATTAAATATTTTTCTATTAACTATTTTATTTTTCTAGAATTTGAGATCCAACAAAATCACAACTTTCCATTTAATGCACCTGTAAGGGGTTTTTGTTTTTACATTGTTTCATAATGGCAACATAATCTTCCACGGCGTATATCCTTTCATATTGCTTGAGTCGAGTCTCAATTTTAGTAAAATCGTTGTCATTGGGTAGGAAAGTGTGTCCTAATTCTAGGTAACGGAAGCTGTGTCTCTATTTAATAAAGCCTTCAAAATCAAAACGATTTTTATATTCCTGTTTTGACCTCCGCAACAGTCACTCCACAAGATTAATTTTTTTACGAGTAGGTAAATTTTAAAGTACCCACAACCTAATAATGTTGGCAATGCAGTTGTTAGTTTTGAAAAATATTTTTAGTGCGTTAGCAATGTATTCAATAACACAATAGTACTTACACAATATTAGTTAAGTATTTAGTGGATCCTCTTTGTTTATTCATTTAAATTATTATACCTATGGTTTTCATTTTAAAACTGCAAAATCGTTTCAAGCTTTGAGGTTCATTTATGTTAGAATTTAAATTAAGAATTTATGCAGCAAAGCATTGTTGTAAAAAGGTTCAATTGACGTGGATCGTTTTTGTAAAACTTTAACAGTATTTTTTTACTGCGCTTGAAGTTTTACAAAAACGATCCACGTCAATTTAATCTTTTTTGCAAAGCTTTTGGACAGTTAAAAAGGTTGATTTGGAAATATGCATAAATGATCTTCAATAAGTTTTGACCACAATATCCTAAAAAATGTTCATGCAAAACATACAATTTTATTGTAGATAGGTACAAAAAATTAGGTTTGAGTAAATAAATGCCTACTTAATTAAAGTTTTCGGTATAAAAATAATATTCTGTTTAGGTACTTTATCGCCGAGATACTAATGATAATTTTATATGGTTAATATAAAAGGTTCTGAATCGTTTTGAATTACATTTTTCTTATTTCTTTATTTAAATATATAAATGCATGTGGCCTGAATCAGTATAGTTCTGTAGTCGAATGTTATTTGGAATTGAGTTAAAATGATTCAAGGTTATTGGAACATTTAAGCAGAATTAGTTTTGTAATATTTTCCATATTATATAAAAGCATGATTGTTCCAAGTAGTTTGAATCATTATAGCAAAATAAAATTAACACACGTCAGGGCAATCAAGAAAATGCAAAAATGATTCTAATAGCTTGAAACTCTTATTCATTTTAAAAAATGGTCTTCGAAATTTCAGCTGTGGGTTGGACCATACGGGTTTTCGTCAATTATCAACATAAGAGTTATGAGTCTTTGATATGTTAAAATATACCTTATTTGCAGTACATAGGTCACAAAATCGAAATTGGCGAGGTTGTGGGTTGGAACATTTTTGCTTAAATCGGTCCAGTTGTACTTATGGCCTTTTCAGTCTGTGTTAAGTCAATGAGTCTCCATACTGTCGGAGCGGATGACACTTATTCTGTGTCGTCCACCCCGTTAAATGACATGGTTAGTGCTACAGGAGCAGATTTAACCTAAGGTGTGTCATCGTCTCGTTAAACGGAGGTGTAAGCGATTGGATATTTGGGACTTACACGCATATTAGCGTAGTGTTCACAATTCTTAAAAATTATATCTTATTACTAAAGTAAACGTCAGCTTCCAGTTCGTGTTCGTCTCACGATCGGTTTGCAATGTATTCGATAAATTCATACATTTATTTAACGTCGCATCGCGTTGTGCCTATTTTGTTTTAGTTATTGTTATTTTCAGAATATAAATAATATAAAGTTATATTTTTATTTCCAGGTTCACTGATTGACTTCGAGGGCTATGCGACCGACGTTAAAATATCATTTGATATATAATTAACGACAACCTTATAATTATTTCTAAAACACGCATATATACGTTGCTCGCTTGGTTGCACACGGACTTGACGGGTTCCGTCGCATTCCGACACTAATTTCTTTAACGTTAAGGTAGATTTTCTTTGCGCCGGCCCTCGAATTAATGCGACGCGGTCACACTGCATACCAAATCATAAAATCTTTGGTACATCCATCACTATGGGGATATAGCCGCAGTGATTTCTTGGAGTGTATTCTCGTCTTTTTACTACATAACTAAAAGTTACTGTTGTCTTGTTGATTAAACTTTTGTCTTATAGTAGTCGCTAGGGATGTGATGTGCAGTGAAACCGCGCGCGAATTAACCGAAGCAGATGCGAAGAAGGTTCGATTTTAGTTTGTCGATAGTTCGAACATGTGTTCGCTCTATGGTTTTTTGTTGTTATTTATTTCGGGCCGGCGACAGAGTCAGCTATATTTATAAAAAAAACTTAACGAAAAATTATATCTTTACGAATGTTTTAGTTGTTCTCTAGTCTAAAGTTAAAGTTAGTATGTAAAACGAACGTCGTCACTTTAAGATGTTAACGATTGCTCGTTTCTCAATGCAGATACATTTTAAGCATTCTTCCATAATTATATTACGAGAAAAGAAGCTATATTTTTAGTAATAGTATAGATTGAAAAACTAAAAAGTTTATATTTAATATTTTAAGGTGCTTGTAAAGAACGGGGTCCCAAACTTTGTTAGAAATTAGTTTGAAAGGATTTGATTAGTGTTAAGAGTATTTATTTTAATTCGAATTTTAGGGCTCCGTTTGTTAATGTTGTATATTTGTGCCAACTTTGTATCCAACTTGTCATTCAAATTAAAATTGTAATATGGCCTGTATAGTAGGGCGAGTAGCGTCGTTTGTCCGGTAATCTCTAAAGCTGATTGATTATTATGAACATGTGAAACGAACAGTTGGTATAAATATTTGGACCCTCTAAGTGGATGTCAAAGTTACTTTTTCAGTATTAGGTTATAAATAATTTAAGACTTTAAAAGTAATATATAATTGACATAATAAGATATATTTAAACTATTCTATTAGAGTTGGCGAGTTAGTAGCTTGCACCGCATTGGTCTCTCTTAGTATAAAGATGTATATTTTATATAGATAAAGAGGTTTTTATTGATGTATTTTTCGAAATTTTTAGTTTTTAACGGGTTGGATAATAAAAAAGAATTTATTGTTTACATTTAAAAGGCATTTCTGGTGATTTTAAAACAGTAATGCACCCGCACATACCAACGTTGTGCCTTTCCGTTATAGTTATTTCTCACTTTGCAATAAAATTGTAAGCACTATAAAATATATATTTATGTATATAAATTGTTAACACATGCTATTTACTAGTTTATTTTGTAATTTTATAACGTTGGGTAGCAAGCATGGACGAGCGTTTTTTGTTTTGTATTTTTTTTAATAAATTTATTAAACACTTTATTTTTTTGCTTTTTATTTTATTTTTATTTCGACTCTTAAGTGACTTATCTCGACAAATATATATGTGAAACTAGTTGTGGAACGATACGAATGTAATTCCTATCATAGTTATTTACATTTTGAACTTTAATGTTGTGATCGTACTTTAAAAATTCTGCCGTTTAGAGGTTGAGGGTAAAATTAAATTCTATTTTTCTAGCCGAATACCGTTTACATTTATTTTAGTATATAATTAACCCTTTACGTCAATCTTAAATAGTAAATATAAGAACAAGCTCAAGAATCGCAAGTGTAGTGACTCTTGGGGACTGTCTCGTCCGTAAGGGCCGGTGCTGACTGACGTCGCGGCGCGGCAAAGGATTTTACTACTGATCAAGTTATTTATATTCTTATTTCAATGAGTTTAGAGTTCATATTAGGTAATACAATCATATAGCTGCACGTCGTGGCCGTGACGTACTGCAGGACGCCGCGACATACAACATATGAAAAGGCGTACTATGGATGGCGTGCCACGACGTGACGCGGCATACTCCAAACATGCTGCGGCACGCCGTGGCATGACGCCTCATACTGGAGCGTCCTTCAGGCTACTGAAACATGGCATGGCGTACCATGCCGTGCCGTGCCGTCAGTCGGCGCCGGCCCTTGCCGTGCCGTGCCGTCAGTCGGCTCCGGCCCTAAGTGTACTCTGCTTGGAGCAGTGAATAAAGTTTCGGATTACTTAGTAAATGAACTTTCACATTGTGAAATTACTTGTGAATAAAGTTACACATTGTGAAATTACTGGAAGGAGGTCGCAATCGGGGCCTATACTTGGTATAGGTATTGATAGTGCCGATCTACGCGAACTATGAATATGGATAACAGCCATTCTGACGTTAAGATGATTGCTGGCCTGTGTCCAGAAAGGAAGACTCGGAATATCTAAAGGTTCTTGAATCAATAATAGCTTGCTAAATTGCTACATTTACGAATTTAAGTTCGAGCTTTGTTCATTCATTGGTTAAAAAGAGCTAATTTATATTTTTACAAAGAAATTACTGTTAATAATTTGGAAACGCAAGATTTAACAACACGCAGTAGGTAAATACCTAAATACTTGCATTTTCAAATTATCACTCACTTTTATTTTGAATGACAGCTTTAATTTTGTAGGTAATGGTAGGTAGGTAGGTAATAATGTAGTCTGCCTTAGCACCAAAGCTCTAAAACCGAAGAGATTTCCGAAACAGTTCACTGCCCTGGAAGACGTTCCTGAAGCTTCTGGACTGGAAAATCAGAAACTCCCAAGCAACATTAACGGTTAGTAGGAGGGTAGGTACATCTCTCAAGTGGATTTGCTAACGATATCTTACTCATTGCTGAGACAAAAGAAGTCGACACAATCGTCGAGGCCCTCTGTCGAGGCTCTCAAAAGGTACCTTGGTCTTAAGATGAACATAGACTAGATAAAAATGATGTCTTACGTCCAAGACGTAGATAGGTACCTACACGCTCCTATATTTATGTAATAGGCGGACCATACTGGCTACACCCGAAGAGTCACAAGCGCGTTGCCGTCCTTTGAGGTGGAAAGAGGAATAGGATGAGGAATGGAAGAAGGGAATAGGGCCTCCGGGTCTCTCACTCGCCGAAGAAAATGCAGCAGTATATGTAGAAATGTAGATACTTACCTACTTTTAGTTTCCGTCGATACTCTGTGAGAGTGTAGCAGCAGTAGCAGATAGGTACTTCCCCGATCGAGCGTTGTTCGAGAGTTGATAAGTAACAACTTTTAAATTTACATTTTAAATGTTCGCGGTTTATCAGACGAAAACGTTGGAATCCATCTTGCTTGCGCAACATATTAGTAAACAACGTATATTGCTTGCTTTTTTATGATCACGTGGTTTAGTTGTTTAAAATTCTACTATGTTTATATGACGTCATTAGACGTTCATGACATTCGTCATGGAGGCTGCCGTTTTGCGTGATTAAATCACAGATACTAAAACGGAATTCTTTAAAATGGTTTTAAAATTCAATTTATTCATTTTATGAGCTGTTACTAATATATTCCGTATGTTTTTCGGTAAAGCTACCTTAAATATACGTTATTGTATTTTATTTCACATGGGGTAAAATACCCTAATCAGTGTAGGTACAGTCAGCATCAAAAGTCGATGACCACATTCAGATTTTCAAAATCAATGAACATTTTATCACCCATAAATCGCTCAACAAGAAGGGCGCCAGTATTGAATGAACATAATTAAAGTTCAAAACTAACTGAACACTACTTGTCAAAGGTCACTGAACACCATTTTGTCAAAAATTGCTCATCGTTATAATATCCGAAAACATTTAGAATCATCAGTTTGAATTTATACCATCAACGTTATTATAGATTTTTTAGTTCGATTGAATTGTAACCTTATTTGTAAAGAAATAAGACTTATTTTCAAAAATCACGTAGATTCCGTTCAAGTTCATACCGTCGACTTAGTTTATGATTTTTATATTTACGATTGATTTAGAACCCAATCCGAGGGTCTAGTACGAAATTTACACGGTGATGATAGGCTAGTCGACGGGAACAATTTTCATACATTTCCTTAATGCACCCTCTATCGATCGCTACTAATATAATAATAAGGGCCGATAAAGGCGCTTTTAGAAAATCTATGGAAATAGGGTTGTTTCCAACTAGTCAAATCAAGCATTTTTAATTAAATGTCAAAAACGACCTTTGTCAAGGGTTTTGTATGAAATATGATATAGTGACGTCATAGTGTTTTGCTGTCGAGTAGAATACTTATTATTAATAATTTGACGATAAAAAAATGTTAAATTAAGTTTAAACATTAATTGATGAATGAAACTACTATTATTTTGACATGTTTCACTAGATAAAAATACTTGTATAATTTATTTCACATGCAGGAAACTTCCGTGACGATCGCGTGCAAAAGTCGTGGTTTGTTTGAAAAACAAACTCTTGGTAGACCCCCTATATACATATAAGACTCATTTTTAAAATTCACACAAATTCTGTTTTAATTCCATTCTTTGTAAAACTGTTTACCCTTGAATGTAAAATAATATTTCTACTTAATTATCACTTTGTATCGAATTTAAACCATTGCAGTTGCAATTATTTATCATCTATAAAATATTGTATTAGCTTAAAAGACTATAGTATTATACAAAATTATTTACTTCAAAATACTTTTATAATAATATAATTAATCACATTAGTTTATCAAATGTAACGACCTCCTTTATTTAGTTCTCGGACGTCACTGGCCGTACTGGCCGAATGACTGGTGACGTGGTGTTATGCTTTTTTTACCATAACTTTGTTTAGCGACTTTTGAAAAGTCATGGTCACCTATTTATGCCCTTTTAAGATAATCATTCATTTCTGGCGCTTGTCATGTTGAGCAATTTAGGTATATTATAGTGTACAGCGATATTGAAAATCTAAATGTGGTCATCAACTTTTGACGCTGACTGTACCTACCCTCGGGAAGCTACTGCAACAACTTCACGTACAAAAATGTCCAGCTGTGTGTTTGCTAGTGATGATCTTCTGATTAGAGACGTGATCACTCACTATGCGACTTACCAGTAGGCTCAAAGTCACTCGTAAGGCAATGGAGAGAGCTATTCTCGACTTTCCGTTTAGAATCAGAAATAAGGAAATGTGCTGACAAATCAAACTCGACGTAGCCCGAAAGTATCTACTCATGTGCCGAAAGTGACAAAGAAGTGCCGGGTGGGACCGAAAGTTTGTGGAGTGGGGGCGACCTACCTGATGACGCAGCAATTTATAAACGTAGTAAAGAACATGTGAACGATTACGAGAAAAGTTAGTTCTTTGCCTTCAATTAGTTACGCAAATAGGTATTAGTTAAAAGACGTAGTGCAGGTAATAGCACACGGTCGGTAAGGCCGTCCGTACGCTATTTACCCTCGAGAAGGTAGAAAGGATCCTCGTTCTATGCCAAACCTGTATCTCTACCTCATACCTACTCTTACCCTTATTTTCAGGGACGGATTTAAGGGGGAGCAGGCGGGGCAATGGCCCCGGGGCCTGCACAAAAGAGGGGCCTCAACATAAGACACAAAAATACATACATAGGTACATAGAATCACGCCAGTTTCCCTGCAGAGGCATATTAAACGCCCACTTTTCGCCAGTGTTTTGATCCCACGTAATAGGTGGCGAGCCTATTGCCGCTTATCGGGATATTTTGTTTGTCAGAGCCTCGTCCGTGGATATAAAGGATTTTTCTTTAAAAAAATAATTTACTAAGTACATACCAAAACTACTTGCACACATTATGATAATGAGAATAAGTATTGTTCTTGAATAATAAAATTAAATTAACGGATACCGCAAAACTGCAAAATTGTGATTAACTTAAATGCAGAATGCAGTCTTCCAAAATCAGTCGAGTTCGGTCATGGTCAAAGAATATGTTTAAACGTCGCAATCAAATTAAGAGACTATCAATCGATTCTGGCGTTGTATTTCGCCGACTATGGGTGGACTCATACATTAATGACCATTCAGAAAACGAAGCTAAGTGGAGAATGCTTCAGTGTCTAGAAGCATGCAACATGCAACGGAGGGCCTATGTAAGGATGAGAAGACTAATTTATACTGAGTGATGAGTTTTCAGAGTGAGTGCAACGGAGAGAAGTCACAGGTCAGATCGATCAAGTTCTGGCGACAAAAGAGGCACAACAAATTGAATATTGGCTAACAGATCATAAAATTGTCGTCAGTACAATTAAATTAATTGTTGAAAACAGATAATCTTTCTGAGGAGACAAAGAAATCATTGGATCACCGTGAAACGGCAATTTTCTGGGTATTTTGGAATTTCTTGTTGACTACAATATTGGTGCAATATTGGCAACTCATTTAAACCGGCGTGCAAACAAAATAAGCCTTCACGTCAATTGCATTTCTCATCCTACATAGTTTGCGAAGAACTGATAAGTTTCATGAGTAATGTGGAACCGTAGTACCTACGCCGTAAGTAGGTACATGAACGTAATGCAGTTTTGGTCCAGCCGTGACATCCGTGCATTACCTACATACATGTAACGCATGAGCCTATATTTTTTAATTAAGTAGGTAGGTTTTATAGACTCACAGACCAAGGTGGTCTGTGTATAGACTGGACATGATGGCTACATCTTTATTATTTTGCAGATGTATGAAAACTGAATAGGAGTCTCCATTTGTAGTTATTTTGACGTGACAACGTCTTATAAATTGGTTTGCCGGGTGACACTTCAAGAAACTGCGTTACGCTCCGCTCACGTTATGCGCTCACAATGAGAGCGAGTGAGAGGCACGCGTCCCGCCTAAGAGCGAGAGAGACAGACATAAAAAGTGAAAGGCACGCGTCTTTCATCCTTCTTCCTACTATACGAATGAATATTCACATTAAAATTATTTTACCACTCAAAGTCGTTGTCACGTAAAACTTTCGCCCGTATACCGACTTTACAGGCAACCAATTTTTTTTCTAGTTTTTAAAATGCTATTTCATGAACTTCTTAAGTGCATAAAATGAAACATATGAAATCGAAAAATATGGACGTCACGGGTACTTAACAAAATACTCCGGACAGGCAACGTGTTAAGTTACATCAAGATGTCCCTGACCCGCCACTTTGACAGTCGAAGAGGCGGGTCCAGGGACATCTTGATGTACCTATTTCCTTCACCTTCAGAGGTACAAACATCTCGCTTCAGGTACAAATAGTACGTATGTAGTACAAACCCGGTATTGTGCTAAATTTTAATCGTAACAAAAGTTCCGGTCATCCTGGGGAAGCCACAGTAAAAGCATTATTACAATTTTTATGTGATCATCCATATTTGTCGCGGTCAATCGGACGATAATGACGAAAAATAAATACAAAGGGATGTACGATGTTGTGGTTACTTCCTCAACTTAGTTTAGTTTGAAAATCTGCTAACTCTTGTGTTAGAGTTAGATTTTATATAGCAACACAATTTTTTTCTTTGAATCAGAATTTATTTTCGTCTTTTACAGGAAATACACAATTATGGAGGATCCTGTCTAAATTATTATCGGAGAAAGAGAGTGACAAATCATATGCTGTACCTAGATCGTAATAAAAACTTCCAACGAAGTTGGTTTGAACGATATGTAGTCAGAAGTTTTTGAAATATAACACGTGTTTAAAAACCGCAAATATAACTTTGTATTTTATACAAATACTTTGTAAAACAAAGTTATTTATGCTGGCGAAAAAGTGATAGTGGTGTGAACATAATGGGTATGTTTAGTAGGTACCTCTACTACGGTTCCTTTTTGATTAAATTTTTCTATATTTTGGAACATCTCAGAGCAATTCAGCGTAACAAACAAGTATTCGCAGGACCCGAAAATGCTTCTTGAATCTGCTGTGCGTGTATTGGAGTCGTAAAAATAGTTCGTCGAATCCAAAAATGATCATTTTTTTTAAATACGAAGAAGCAGCTAAACAAATACCAAATACTGACAAACAAATTTAATGACGCACCAGAAAAAGAAGTGTTATGTTAAATCCCCTTGATGACATGAAAATTCAACTCAATACGTAAAGCTCCGGTTTTTTCCCAATTATCGATCAACTTTGTGTTTCTCTCACGGAAAGATTGCAAGCTCAAGAAGCAGCTGCTTCTTGAGTAATTGCTGCTGATTGAGTAATTCGAATCTCCATTGCACTAGTGCAATGGAGATTCGAATTACTCAATCAATTAGAGGAGATGGACGCTGTGAAGGAGAATGACCAAAACTGGGCTATTTTGTGGTACTTACGTTTGCTTCTAAACCATTCATACATGGAAAATCATTAATTTCATGTTAAAGCAAAATGGTGATTTCTAGTTCTAAAATATAAGTATTTGCATTATTCGGAAATAAGTAACATCGCCATTTGCCATTTCGTATTTAAAACTCATTTTGTATATTTCTGCAAATGTTTACAGTTTTCAGACCACAATCAGTTTATTTGAGGGTACTGACTCCCCGTAACGACAACTGTCAAAGATCTTCATGTCAGCCGGAACCAACGGCTTAACGTAACTACCCTCCAAAGAACGGGCGGGCGTTAATTAACTAATTTACTACTACTAATATGCATATAATGTTTTGCATATTAGTATGTGCTATCAGTACAACTCTATTTGTTCAGAATTTGATATTTTTCACGACAGCTTGTATGTGTTTAAATGCTCTTTATTAAAAGAGAATATATCTGTGCTATAATTCTGAATTTAAGATTGTTATCCAAGCATTATATAAATTGTCATCATTTTTTTTTCTCTTTTGTTTAACTTAACTTTAAGTATTTTGCATGTATTCACGCCACAAACCACCTACTTATAGGTGGTCTGTGATTCACGCTCACAGATGCTTTATAATTAATGAATGATGTGTATAGTTATAATTGGACATCAAGTCTAAAACTATTGTATTGATCTGTTTATTGTAATGAAGCTTGATTTTTTGTCTGTTACTATACCTATGTGAAAAAAATAAAAATAAAATATTACAAAACTTAACCTCAAAATATTTGGAATCTTAAATGTCCGATATCTAAGAACTGCCGCCGAATTTCGTATTTATTTTTTCCTGATTTAATTACGACTATATTTTCTACATATTACTGGTCAAACCATCAAAAAGCAAACTTAGCCCAACTTCCATACAAAAATGGTCATTCTCCTTTATATGCTGCTGCAAAAGAATTCGTAAAAGTTTACAAATCCGGGTACCTAGCCATGGCAATGAGATGGTCAAAATCGTATACTTACTAATCGTATTACTAATCGTACTACTAATCGTAGACTTGTATAAGGCAATGAAAAAGGCCAATCTAAGAACCCGCCTTAGTAGCATCGTCTATGTCTGGACATGTCAGAAGGCTGTCAACGGTGTACCAAGACTGAAGATCTGGTTAGCTCTAAGGTTCAAAGGAGTACCAGAAGCGGATATTGTCATCATACGAGACATGTAATCAAATGAAAAGCAAAAAAACCTGTCCCGTTCATCGTCGGGATCCACCAAGGGCCGTATTGACCGTAATTTTGTTCAGCGGGGTCGAAACTTTTCGGCAAAAAAAGTTCGTAAAGGCACTTTACGAACTTACTAGTCATCACCGCCGTAGCTTAGTTTTTAATAATATGTATTATAGAAAAAAAAACATCAATTTAAATAAATTTCACTTGCTGAAAGTAATTTTTTGTAGTAGTTTTCAGAAAAATAGTTCCTTTTATTTGTAAAATAATTTGGGGCCTCCATACCTACGATGCCCTGGGGTCTCCAGGTCTCTAAATCTGGCCCTGCTTATCTTATTGGAAAGAAAGAAAGGATGGCAAGAGAAGTTGGTTCTACTCCGCTGTCACTCATGGACTCATGGTACGAAATGCAGCCGTAAGGGTGCTTCTCTACTTTCGGTCGACCTTCAAATAAGGTGTTACAGCCGCTAAGCCCGCAATCTTCATTCGCAAATTCACCCATTCTGTTGCCAGTTTCCAACTGTTCTACTACTCATAAGCTAAACAGTGATTAAAATCCTTTCTATTTATCACATTGGGACTGTAGGTACGGATCCTATTATTCTACTATTTCGTTAATCGTTGGTCACCTCCGCTGTCCTTAAATTCTACCACATACACACATCACCATCTAGTCCCAAACTAAGCAGAGCTTGTACTATGGGTACTAGATAATGAATAAACATACATACATATATACTTTTTTTTGTAAATACATACATATTATACATAGAAACACCCAGACCAAGACAAACATCCATGTTCATGCACACAAATGTTTGACTTGAGCGGGAATCGAACCCGCGACCTTCGGCGTAGCAGTCGCTTACACTCCCGCTGCGCCAACCGGTCGTCAAAATTCAATAATAGAACTCCACTCAAAGGAATATTTATATTAAAACCTGTCCTTTGAACTGAAACCTGGCTGATCACTCGCATGTTGGTATCGTACCACACAATAACATAATTACAACTAATTACGATACACTATCTCACTCAATGTACAATATTATTATGTTTTTAAAAACCAGTTTGCGTGCGATGTTATCAAATGTAAGCAAATCAAGTGACATGTCGATCCGTATCAGATTTTGCACGATATTGCTATGATATTAATAGCAGTCGGAGTAAATCCCATCATAGTTTTGAATTCGTGATGATTGCTCTGGTTTTGCTGTATTTGTTGCCGTTTTGCATGTGTCAGGGACCTGGTGTAAGTTTTATTTTCTATTTTTATCTAAGAAATTTTGTATGTGTATATATATAAGAAAGTATGTACCTATACATTGTAACTGAACTACAAAGTCAAAGTCAAAATGATTTATTAATCTAGGTCACAAGGTGACGCTTATGAACGTCAATTTTTGAATTAAATTACATAATGCTTCTACATTTAAATTTACTGCCTCGTTCGCAAAGCAATAGGTAGAACCACGAGAAAGAACGGGCAATAAAACTCGTGGCCACTCTTTTAAATCGCCAATATTATGGTACATAATATATTTTTATTTTTGTAAGGAGCTGCAACTGTAAAAAGAAGTAATTAAGTACAATGTGTAACATTGTACTTAATTACTTGTGAATAGTAATTAGTTACAGACATACTACTTAAGCAATTAATGCAGTTACTAAATTAAGTGCTTTAGTTAGCCTTCCAATGTGAATATTGGAAGCTACGGGCAAAAGGTCACGAGGCCGAAATATTTCTCTTGGTAAAACGTTGTCTCTAGCTCCAAGCAGCTTGGCAAAGAACAAACAGACATAGGTAGGTACCTACCTACTTGTTTCATATGAGAATACTTTCCCGACTGGCCTAAATCATTATGAAATACCTACTTAGGTAACCGATAGACCTTTAGGTACTATCCAATCCCAGATGAATATAAGTAGGCACCTAATGGTCGGAACCAATATTGGATCGTTATCCACAACTCTCGCTTTAGAGATTGGAGTCTACTTTCATACCTGATAGCAGCAACAACCTGTACGGTGTACCTGCTTTCTAATAAATTGCATGCATTGTCTAGGTACACCACACATTTTCTGTATGATATTATTAACATTTTATTTGCGGCACAAACCATTTCCAGGGGGTTGTGTACGTAGTGAACATGGACTCTCAGATGGAGGTCTGTGACGACGAGAGCTCGCTATACGTGGACGTGTCCAAAGTCAATGTCGAGCGGTACAACGAAACGATCGCCTACATGTATGGCGACATCGAGTTCTTGCAGGACGTTGGGCCTGATACTATGGTGAGTTTGTAGATGAAGAGTTTGTTGTCTTTGATTTTTTAAAATGATTGGTTGCTGCAAGATGATGTGAGTCAAATCCTTTTCAAACATTGGCACTTGGCACGCGTGTGTGTGATAAAAGCATTCTGATCTTTATTCTTATGTTCTCAAAGTCATGATTGGCCTTACGTTATCCCAGTTGCGTCCAAGATTTTTTTCCTGAAGTCTCAGCCTCTGAGGCGAAAAGTCTAATTAGGTACATTTTGACATAATGTTCAGTTCTGCTTATCCACTCAACGATCCAGATGAAAACTGTGCTCAAAGCTCGTGCAGTAAAATAAAATATGTAGTTCAACTTCAACTCTGTTTGTGAATCGACTTATTAATGTTTAATGATCATAGAAACGTATCTGTCAAGGTCATACCATAAAGGATCATCATCGTGTTAGCCTAGAGACGTCCATTGCTAGACATAGGCCTCCCCCAAGGTTCTCCACACAGACCGATTTTGAGCCGCCCGCATCCAACCGCTTCCCGCGACCT
The DNA here is from genome assembly GCA_944739405.2 of Euclidia mi. NCBI lineage: Eukaryota > Metazoa > Arthropoda > Insecta > Lepidoptera > Erebidae > Euclidia > Euclidia mi. The sequence continues at coordinate 34,576,072 of OX123203.2, forward strand.
TAACCAGATCGTCTGGCCACCTTGCGGGAGGCCTACCCCTGCTGCGTCGTCCGGTACGTGGTCGTCACTCTAGAACCCGCCTGCCCCAACAGCCATCGGTTCTTCGAGCTATGTGCCCTGCTCATTGCCACTTAAGCCTGGCTATTCGGACATAAAGGATAGCTATGAGTTTTCTGTTTGGGCCAGAGTCAGGCTTTACCAAATAGAGCCAAGACTTTACGGGCTTGCCGAGGCAGGTGAGGTGTAACTTATTGGGATTGGTAACCCATCTATAAATCAAATGGTGAGGGAGGCGTTTGACTAGGCGAACCGGTAGATTCAAGCGACTGCCACTTTCCATATTCAAATTCTGCCGTCAATCCTACGGTCGCCTGGCTTTAACACTGCGCAATCTTATAGAAAATAATGAAGCATTATTTTTGTCAGATGGAAATAATACTTATGAAGGAAGCATCAGGCAAATACGAAGTGATGTATTCTCACGAAATTTGTGACCTGTGCGCCGAGGTTCAGAAAGGTCCCGACAGCGATTATTACAGCTATAGGAAGGGCTTTGGTATACCAGACTCGTGCCCCTTTGGAGCGGTAAGTATTGAATTATTATTGATGGATTTGGTTGTGTACATCTTCCCATTACTGAATCCAGGTGTAGCCAGGTTCAACAGCAACGACTTTGATCAGAAGTCCCATTGTTAATAAGTAACGAAATTGATTAAAATTAGTTTAGGTAGTTGGAGTCACGAGAAGATAGAATTTTGGTAAACACACATTAAGGGCTTCACAACCTTTGTTTCATTTTTCAAACAGTTATGTTTAAGATTTTATGCTTTAGTGAACTTTTATACTTTTTGAACAGTCGTTTTTTATCAATGCTCAATTATGCTACTACATGTATTCGTATTTATAATTTATTATCTATGACTTCTTGACGTGTCCAAAATAGTTTGTCTCCTTGACTCCTTAATAAGTACTTGGTAACAGTATCTTGTAACAGTGTAGCTCTATGTGGCTTGCCAGAGAGAGGGGTTGCTTGAGCAATATCGTCTTCCACCTGGATTCGGTAGCGTACATATCGATAGTACCGCTCGATCTACTACCTACCACGAAGTGCCAAGAAGCTTATTAAAACAAAATGGCTAACCAACATGCTTCGAAGAAAGGGGTTGTTTGTACTCTTTCATTTCATGATGAACAAAAATTTATTTCGCTGTTTAAAATATAGGTATATGTACAAGTTATCTGAACAATTATACAATGGTATAGGGTCAGATGTTCAACAATGAAACAGTGGTACACAATAAAACACTGCAATTGCTGCGGTGCTAGATTGTGCATTATATCGCGTAAGGACACTCTCGGGAATGCCCCGCCGCACCCCAGTTCGCGTCGGCGCCACGTTGGAGAAGACGTGTCTGTGGATCATTTTTATTTTTTTTTACAAAAATGTAAGGATTTTGGTCATTCTTTAAAGATTTTTCATTCAAATTTGGTTGATAAATTCATATTTTCATGATTACCTAGCATTAAACTTATATCAGAGCCTAAGGCTAAGAACTCACGGAGCGATTTTCACCCGCCTATGTACCTTCAAAAAATTAGTCGTGTATCTGTAAAAACTAAAGGTGTACGAGATATTGAATTCTTAGTGTTTCATTGTTGAACACACTAGTAATTATTATGTTTCATTGTTGAATTTGAGGTGTTTTCTGTTTTTTTACAGGTATGTAGGCAATTTAATTGGGTATAGAAAGTCATTTATCGTTTTTTAAATTGATGTGTAATCATTAATCAATCAGCAAAAAAAAGAATTCAAATAAATTGTAAATGTTTCATTGTGTACACTATACTGTTGGCACAATGAAAGATTTCCAATTTATTTGAATTCTTTTTTTTTGCTGATTGATTACACATCAATTTAAAAAATCGGGCAAGTGCGAGTCTGACTCGCGCACCGAGGGTTCCGTACGCATTTTACCTTATTTGAGGTTGGTGCTAATTACGCTAGTCTTCTAAATCTGAGGGTCTAGTACCAGTTTGCACTCAATCGTCACGGTGGACGATAGCCTAGACGACAGGAACAATTTCCATACATTTTCTAAATGCGCCCCCTAGCGGTCTCTATCGATCGCTTCTCTCCATTAGGGGCGCTTTAACAAGTACGAAAATTAACCTTAATTTTCAACTTTTTTAAATTTTCAGAATTTTTCCTTTATTTGTGCTGTAGGACCCTGCTTTTGGCCAAATTTCGTGATTCTAGTTCAACGGGAACTACCATATAGGTTTTCGACCCAAAACCTATAGGGTACTTACGGTTGACCTAGAATTGTCAATTTTTGTCATAACCAAGTTCTTACAGCACAAGTAAAGGAAAAATTCCGAAAATTAAAAAAAGTTGAAAATTAAGGTTAATTTTGGTGCTTACAAGTTTTCGCAAAAAACTAATTTTGACCATATCTTTTTATCGGGTCGACCCAGGACCCTGATTTTTACACACCTAATAGGAACCATAGACCTCAGTATCTGGTATAAATTTCAATTTGCTAGGTCCACCCGTTCCTGAGAAAATCGGTGGTGACACACGGACAGACAGACAGACAGACAGACAGACAGACAGACGGACAAGAAAGTGATCTTATAAGGGTTCCTTTTTTACCTTGTGAGGTACGGAACCCTAAAAACGATAAATGACATCCTATACCCAATGAAATTGCCTACATACCTGTAAAAAAAACAGACTTCTATCTGTAAAACCAAAAGTTTTATGAGACTTTGGATTTTTAGTGTTTCATTGTTGAAGACATGACCCTACTCTGAAGGATAATAAAGTTGATCTCTATACCTACAGGGCGAATACCCAATCAAAGAGTTCGTCGTAGACACAGATGATTTACCTTTGAACAGCAATACGTGCGGCAAATATCAAGCTTTTCTGAGACTCTACAAGAAGCTAAAGGGGGACTGCAAAGCTAACAAAGAATTCATGTTCTGTCTTACTCTGAAATTGGTAATAGAAATTGACTAAGCGCATTAAAATTACATAAGTATTACGGCAAATTAAGTGTTTTATTTTATATCCAAATCTCTAATTGCAACAGAAGGCTTGATACAATGCTAGGTAAAACTACCCTATTGATTGACAAAGTAATTAGATTATTAGGTACCTATTTACTTATTCAATTAATGAAAAATATTGAATGATTTGCTTAAGTCGGATTCTTGAATGAAACTATGTTAAAACTTATATTGATTTATTAAACCAGATATAACCAATACATCATTATAATCTATTCATTATCAGGATTATTCACGTTTTCATCATTACTTGACTCGTACGACGCAGGATCTGTTGTTCCTACTTTGTTGGCCTTTGTAGAAGTTTCTTCTGAAGCCTCTTTAGATTTCTTCGCTTTTTCTTTCTCTTCGGTCTTAGACTTGTGTTTCTTAGATTTCGACTTTTTCTTATGTTTCTCAGGTTTTGAATCCTCAGCTCTTGGTTTTTTCTCCTCTTTCTTTTCAGGTTTTTCTGTAGTGCTTGTGACTACTTCTTCACTTTCAGAACTAGATTCTTCTTTCTTGGCCTTTTTAGATTTCTTTTCTTTCTTTGGTGGTGGATCATCGCTAAATAATATTTGTTATTCGTTATTATGAATAAAATATTAGCGCAATATAATGATAAATACATAGGTAATGAGTCTTACTTCTGCCTGAGTACTTCTTTGCTGCTTTCGTCACTGCTATATAGTAAGATAATATATGTTAGGATTATTAGAAGGTAGGTCATATTAAATTGAAAGAAAGGATATGTATATATTACATCAAAATTTCTTTGTTATTACCTCTCTGATGATTTCTTTTCAGCCTTGTTACTGTAAAGAAAAGGGTAAACATCAATATATTACAGATAATATAAGAAATTAAAATACATAATTATAAAATATCATTATATGCATTGTTATACGTCTCGAATACTATCCAAATTTAATTTCAAGCGTGACCGAATAACGGAATGTTCTTTGCCAACCAAAGCTTCAAATTAAGGATCACTAGGTACTTACCTGTCATCATCATCCTCGCTGGAATAAACAAAACGTCATTAGTTTATAATTCGTTTGCAAGTTACAGATCAGTTATAAAAACGGAGGTGATTAGAAGGATAGACTCACTCTACTCCGTCCCAACTGACATCCCATTCTTCATGAGTTATGCCAGATCTGAATACTCTTCTGCAATCGGATCTGTAAAACAAGTAAAAATTATTCACATCTAATAAAATAATAGTGACATCAGTAGTGTACCTGGCATGTGGCTTTGAGGTTCTCACCACTCCGCATAATAAAGCACGAGGCTCTAACGAAAGGAAATTTCATGAGCTCATGAGTTTGCCGGGCTCATAATGTCGTAGTGACGCCATTGAGTAAATCATAGATTTAATATCATGGCAGCAAGCAACCTAATATATATGAAATGCCTCAACTATACCTAACTCGGGTAACTAGGTATACCTAACTTAAATACATAGTAGTAGTTTTTGTAGGAGGAACGCACAGGAAACACACCCAAGCTTCTCACTATCGGGAGGGTGAACTCAAGAGGAAGAGGCAGACTGGAGAAGGCAGTGATTACACAATGACTCTCTCTATCTCATCAACCCAAGTGACGAACAGCATAGATAGGTACTATTACTTTGTAGCTGTGTGTTGTGTAACTAGAATAGTAGGTACTTTTCCAGTCAAACACGTTACATTCAATCCGAAAACCTCAAGACCTTTCAGAAAACAAAAGAAATGAGAATCCGAATACATCTTACTCGACATCCTTATGTATAGCGCACGATATGAACTGTCGATTCCTATATATTGATGTATACAGGAAGGGTCCGTGGCAGCTGTGTGTCTTCGGGTCTATCTTACAAGCAGATATTACTCCAATTACCGTCTCCTTGTTTTTATGTCTTACTATCAATGGACCTCCGTGATCATTCTGAAAAAAGAAAGCCATACATTTAAAGAAATTAATATGTTTTCAGGATTTGAACCAATGCTTAGGTAAAAGTGGTATGTAACGATAATGTTTTCACGGCTTTTAGCTTGTCCGAACTTTCATCTTCAGTATTGTCAAGGTTCAATACTTGTTGCGCTCGTTACGTATAGCGTATTACATACTGCTACGTAGGTACTGATTAGTTGTACAGTATCTGCATGTTGTAGGTTTTCCTTAAACATTATACCACATGGCCAATAACTTTTAGAAAAAAGGATAGACAATTCAAAGTAAATACGCGATGAGGAAACGTATTCATTGCTCAAGATGAGAACCAACGGATCACCACGAATTCCAGTGTTAAAAAGCTTGTTGATTAAAATGGTATGATCAATTCTATCGAACGGCTTGCTATAGTCTGCATAAACGATGTTAACCTGCCCGTCATTATCATAGGTATGTACAGCAAATATTATAACCATATAATAAAAATAATTTACCTCACAAAATCCTCCTTGCATAGATGATCTTCTAGCTGTGTAGTCATCAGGATCTCTCAAATGTCTGCCTAGATCTACATTAATTGAATTTATTGGCCTTTCGACATCTTCCACGCGTCTAGTTTCAACGTCCGTGCAGTTTGCGTATCTTTTCTAAGAAGTAAAAATTGATTTTTAATTTTCACTAATGCCATTCTAACCTATTTAGGGCTGGGCCATTAATACAAAATCACGTTTGTTAGAAACAAGATGGTCCGGGACGCTGACTAAATTTAAACTCCATTATACTACAGTACTTTATAATGGGTTTATATAACTAAAAAAGAATTTTCCTGAGACTATTAAACAATAATTTCCCTGAGACTATACTGCCTCCGTGGTCCAGTGGATAGCGTATGCGACTGCTGATTGGAGGTCCCGGGTTCGATTCCTGGGTCGGGCAAAAGTATTACTGTGTTTTTCCGTATACTCAGTAGCAGCCCGCAGTCTGGTGATGTGCTCGGTAACGGCAATAGGCTCGCCCCCTAATACGTGGGACCTAAAAATTCATGGTGAAATGTGGGTGTAATATTTACACTTCTGCCTACTCCTTCGGGGATACAGGCGTGAAATAAATAAAATAAAAAATAGACTATTAAGTGTCCCTGAATTTGTTTATACTGAAAAATCTCGAAGTATGGCGCCAGACTGGAACTTGTGATTTGGAAATCACGAGTTTTGTTTTAAACTCTATTACGAAGCTTCATTCAAACTGTGGGTACTATTAAATATCATAGGATAAAACTATATAACTGCACTCTCATCTCTCTCTCTATATTGCGGGTACTATAAAAACACATACTGAAAAAACATAAAATATACTTATTTAAAAAACTGCAGCTATAACAGCCCAAATATACTTTCTACTGCAAATAGCAATAGACCATAATTATCATATTCAACTAAAAAAAAATAGAAATTGTCATATACTTACGTCACACTGTTCACTAAGCCTCTTCATCACATCTCTGGTACAGATCATATATTGTGTGATAATCTCTCTGAACCTCTGAGCCCATTTCTTGGCACATGCCTCGTTATCCATTATACATACTTTCGCTTCTTGGAGGCACTTAGCATTCTTAGGTATATGTGGTTCTTTTTGTCGACGGTAAACACCCTAGAAAAAGAAAAATACTTTCATGCTTCAATGTAACATTAATATGCACGTTTAAAAATATATGAAGTACAACCAGTCTTGCTGCTATATAAACGCAAACTATGCAGGATGGATAAATATCTTTTTATTTCTCACTTGAAATCTAGTAAACTAATTTACGAAATCTTTGTAGTAATATAGCTGACACATCAGAATAACACATGTGATACTTATCCTTTATCGTGATAACCGACATCCACGCGAGCGACACCGAATTCTGAAGTTAGTTTAATAAATTTAAGTTTTACCTCTCTGAAGTTATTACCGCTACCCCATCCGGCAATCCAGCCTTTGGTTCCAGGTTTTTCCAATTCTCTGCTGATATTATTGTATGTAATGGGACAGGTGCCAAATTCGCATCCCTTCTCTTGCACGGCGAATTTGAAAGCCCTGTCTACTTTTACTATAGCGATATCGTTTGAAGACCATTTGATACTGTCTTGGAAATCAAACTTGTAATCTGTGAAATAAAATAAGTATCCATAATGAGGCCAATCTTCATATCGCCACCTGATCCCAAAAAAGCTAAAATCAGAAGTGTGGCGATCTGATAGATTATTAAAGTATATAAATGAATATGGTTAGACTAATCATATCTTATAGCTACTAAATTCATATGAAAAATATTGCCAAATAATAATAAAAGGCAAAAACTAGTATCACTCACTTTTCGGAATACATTTCCAAACAACTTTCCGTCGATGCTTGCAAACGCACTCATCATTCTTATAGTCAAAGCTGTCGACAAATTTAGTGGTGCCAGAAACTATGTAGAACCTATCAGCATCTTCAACACAGGCTGCTGAAGTGAGGACGTAGTATTGATCGACAATCACACCACCGCATAACCAACCACGGTACTTATGCGCTTTGGCTGATTCTTTTGTAAGTTGAAGATATACCTGCGTGATGTAATTACATTAAACATATCTTGTAAAGATTATGAAAGAGCTCAGAAGTATTAAAATAGAGCGAAACTTAGAAGAAATACTCAAGAAGAGATAAACATTGAAAGCTAATATATAAGTTATCGCTAATGTGTATCTGCAAATCCAGATAGATATGAACGCTTATGAGTTTGCCCATACTAAGATTGTGTTACACGTCATATTGCGCCATTGTTCATTATAATGGCACCAAATGACGTACGTACTCACAGCGAAAAGTCAAGCTTGACAGTTGCAGTACGATTATAATCATTATTTCCTACGCCATAAGCACGGTACCAAAGTACATATAGCTTGACGAGTGGCGGCGTGGACTTGCAAAACTTAATACACAACCGATTATTTGCATCTTCGAAATAAGCAGATCATAATAAAATGATCTGCATGATCGTTTGTTGTATTTATTTGGCTATACAAACCATGTACGGCCTCTTCGCCTTTTCTGTTCTCTTACTGAACAAAATTCGCCTGCTGTCTACGGCGGTTGTGTTTTCAAAATCCCATCCTTCGTCAGGTATTTCATCTGGTTCGTCATGCGTTCCGTTTGTGCTGCCATGTTTTTTGTGATGTTTCTTTTCATGGTGTGGATGACTTTCTTTATCCCCTTCTTTTTTTTCTGGATCTTTCTTTGGGGATGACGATGTTGAACCTGAAATCGTTTACATACAATTGCTATCTATATAGAAACATCGTTTGGTGTATTAAAGTTGACCAAATACTATAAAAATGGCGATATTAAAATTGAATTAAAAATCAGAATGTCAATTATTAGGATCTATAACAATATTGAATTATTTAGAAAGCATCTTACTTATAATAACCAAAACAGTCAGCAAAAGTAGTGTGAATCTCGTCATTTTCCCACCTGCAGCGATCCCAAAAGGATCGCAAAAAATATTTAATCTTTCAGTGAAATAACTAGTCAATTATTCGGTCAATATCTGAAAAGTTATGCTTCGTTGAAACTAATTATTTTGTATCCGGTAGATATCTTACATACAAATATAATTGATTTTGTGGAAGTTAATTAAAAGAGATCGAGAAAACGTTACGTTTGAATAAAGTTTTATATTTAATTGCGTTGTGTTATTCATATACTTTGATTTATGACATATGATCTACCCTCAGTCCTAGCACATTAGAGTCTCTTATAAACGAGATAGAATATAGTATCTTCTTGGGTTTACGCGAATGTTCCACATAGAAATTAAACTACAGTTTACGGATTTTATCGCGATATATTGGTACTTTGCGATAACTTATACATTAAAAAAAAAGACAAATATTACCTCAGTCTGCTGTGACCATGAATCCTGTAAAGAATTCGCAACGTCGGCTAGTAATAAATTAAAAATGTAGTTTCTAGACCATTCGGTTCAAATGTAATAACTTAGTGAAACCAATATATCGCGATAAAAGCCGTAAACTGTAGTTTAATTTCAATAGATAAAATATAGCTTTAACTGAATATAGTTTTTTCGTATCCTAATTATAATTAGATTTACTTTCGTAATATTTTCTTAGTGTAACCACAGTATAAAGAGCATACAGTAGTTTGACGCCTTTGATCTCGAAGAAAAAGCCGACAACGTCTAGACAAGGGTAAGGAGGCTAGGGCTGCCACATGTAAACAATACCTACTTATTCAAATACCGTCTATTTATTATAGAAAAATAAAACAATTGCTACGTTACATGAATATTATACTGTAAATCACTTATTTATTATATTACAATAATTAACAATAAATAATTATTATAAAACAGTTAGCATTTTTTCGTGCGGTGACAGCTTTGCATACACAGTCAGCACCTATTTCATCCCACAGGTGTCGTGGGAGGCGGTTAAGAATATGAAGCATTTTTCATTTGGTCTTTATCATACAAACCAAGTTAAAATAAAGCGATTGACATAGCGGTCGTTTAATGGATGGGTAACCGTGGGATCAGCTTGCAGAGCCTATATCGATATGAAGTATTTTGCAGATTTATTTTCGTGCAAACTACGTCAAGGTAAAGCAATAGATACCACGGTCATTTACTGGATGGGTCTCCGGGCTATGAGGTTACGGAGAACATGTGTGGGGTTTATAAAAGGGGGCCAAAAATATGGTCATTTTTGAGCTAAGCCGCGCCGTTACCAAGATACATAATAATATGTGATAGGTACTTACCTAATACGAAAATACTAGGTACTTATTGCAAGAAATTAAAATCACACTTGAATCGAATATTTCCTTAAAACGCATATTTTCTTACGTCTGCCTTGTTGTTTACGCACAGTAATTACTACTTTATTCTGTGACTGGGCCAAACATGAGATATCGTAAAATGTCAGAGGGTCTAGTCCGAGTTTGCACTCGATCGTCACGATCGACGATAGCTAGTCGACGGGAACAATTTCCATACATTTTCTAAATGCGCCCCCTAGCGGTCTCTATCGATCGCAACACTCCGTTAGATGGCGCTTTTGGAAAATGTATGGAAATTGTTCCCGGCGACAATTCTATCGTCGATCGTGACGATCGAGTGCAAACTCGGACTAGACCCTCTGTAGATTAGTAGGTACGTGCACATTATTTTAAGTGGTTATAGGTAAATACATTTCAAAATAATTTAAATACTTAATTATAATTAATGAAATTTTATTTTTTGGTGTAAGTAAATTGATGAAATCGCTGATTTTTTAAATCCTTATTTCTTTAAATCTTTAAGCAGCATAAAGCATTGCAATGTCTCACAGTACAAGTCGTATGCAGCATCTAAATTAATATTCATAAGCAAATAAATAAGTAACGAACAAAAAACAAGCACGCGCCAGCCCCCAAAAATATGTACCTAGTTGGGAACTAAGGCGACATACGTAAGTAGGTACCGCTCTTCCCGCGTCTCACCTCTTGCACCCCGCACGATTGACCCGTCTAGACGCGTTCGTCGAACGACTGTATGGATTATTTGACTGTGGTGTAACTAAGAAAAATTGCATGGCTTCTGTGGTCACGTTATGGTTTCATTTGTTTAATATTTCGGATGGATGCAATTATGTTAGCAGCCTGAGGTGGCAGTAGGCTGGTCATATTTCACGAGGAACCGACAACCGTTGGAGTAGTCATGTTCTGAAGTTATGACCGCGCCTTGAGAAAACATAGCGCCCGCCGGACAGATAGAGTCATAAGCAAAGTGGCTGGCAGCAGCTCGACATGTGTAGCTGCAACTCGAGCTCAGTGGCGTGCCATTGGATAGACCTATGTCCAGCAGTGGACTACAGCAGGTTGATGATAATGATACAATTATATTACTTCGTCTCTAAAAATTAATTATAACTGTTTTTAATAACATCTTACGACTATTCCAACCTACTCATAGTTTTGAAAAAATTAGTTATGTTAAAAACGAAAACAGTATTCGTTTTTTTATTCTGTTTTTTTTTATAACTAGATCTTCTAGCAATGTTATTAAATATTCTGCAATATAAATTCATATATTATTTTTCTGCAACGATTATCATGTCAACGGCAGACTTGTATCTGAAGTACGGTACTCAATATAAGTTAGGCACCATGACAGGAATTTATTTCCAAAAGTTCACATACATACATACATAACGTCACGCCTTTTATCCCCGAAAGGGTAGGCAGAGGTGTATTTCTACAGCCACTTTTCGCCAGATATACTTTAGTCCCACGTAATAAGGGGCGAGCCTATTGCCCTACCGGGCACATTTCCAGATTCCGTGCGGCTACTGAGAATTTCGTGACAGAAAAACCTAATTACACTGCCGACCCAGGAATCGAACCCGGGACCTCCCGATCCCACGCGCACATTTATGCCGCGAGACCAACGAGGCAGTCGTATAGGGTTTGATGTCGAGTTTTCCGTCTCTACGCAAAGATGGTATTTGGATCGTGTTATCCCTTAGTCGCCTCTTACGACACCCACGGGAAGATAGGGGGTGGTGATACTTGTAGTCTATGCCGTCAACCACACGGTTCCAAAAGTTCAATTCTTTCTAATACCTCCTGATTCATTAATTGGATAGTTGATGTGTTTTTTTTTTACTAAATGACGTCTGCAGGTAGATAATTATGCGGAATTAATACTCAAAATAAAGTGAACAGTTTCAAGCAGCTTTATATTTTTATATTTTTTTGCATATTTATCTTTCTGGTAGAATGTCCACCCGCTCGATCGGATTGTCGAAGAACTATTCGATTAGCATGTAAAAATAATGTTGAAAAAACCAATTTGGGACAAGTCCTCCTAAGAACAGGACTTAAGGCTGTGATCTCAATGAACGGTGTCGGTACTTTACGAACAAAGTGTTATATGGCGCTGGACATTCTAGCAGACTACTCTAGGAGAGTCAGGTGCTTGTTTTTTTAGGGCAGCTTAGTTGGCATGGCATAGCTAGCTCTCTGTCTTCATAAAAAATTATGACTAACAAAAATTCTACATAAAGGAACATCCGGAAAATTCTCAACTTGTTATTAGAACAATTTTTGATATAATTTCATACTTATCATGTTTCTACTATTCTTCCCTTCTTTCCTTCGTAGGAAATTCATCAATGTATAAAAAAAGTCAAGTAATGGAGCACACGAACGGACCTAAAACTCTTACATCTAAAATGCCAAGGTTTTTTATTGAAAAGTCTTTATTAACCATCGTAATAATTTATTGGGTATGTGTTAAATTGTCTGGTTTGCCAGTTTTGGTGTCGTTATGTGGCGGTCTTAGTATGAAGCCACTTTCGGCGAACACTTTGTCTTTCTCTGGCTTTGTGGAGAGAGTGTCTTGCGCTCGGACGACTGGGCCTGGCACAACCGTTGTCTCATAGACTGGCTCGTTAACAGGTTTCTGGCCAGGCTCCAACTCGTTCTTGGCGGGCCTGGAAAATAAAACAGATATTTCGACAGGCCTTGTCCCAAAACCTGATGTGAAGCTAAAATAAAAACTATTTAAGGGAGTTTATTGGGTTGACACTTATTTCACATTGCTCTGGTGTATTAATTATTAGCTAAACCGACGGTTACGCCCGCTTTATTTAGGGCTACTGATCCGCATCCGTGGCTCAAAGCGTACTATAACGTAACATATAGCTTTCCTCGCTTAATGGGCTATCCGACACAAAAATAATTAATCATATTGCACCAGTTGTTTCTGAAATTGGCGTTTCCACCCAAACAAACCAGCTCTTCAGCGTTATATTAATATTGATATTGCTATCTTTTGCTATCCTTTATTCGTCTTAGTTAATTTTAATAGTCAACTACACATTTTACATTAAGTACCATTGCACCTAAAGTATTTCGTCGGCGTTGAACCTGGTTTTGTATTTTTTTTTTCAATTATTAAGTACCTTCACTTAAACTAATAACAAAAGGAAACAGTTTGTAGGTTTTCGCAAAACAGGGCATTAGACGCGTGCAAAAATTCCTCGAAACATTACGAAAATACGGTAGAGGTTTTATAAATTTAGTTACTCTTACCCATCTGGATGATTCTTCCACGACAATACTTGTTCCACATGTGTGACACCAGATCTAAATTGACGACGGCACTTTGGTCTGTGGATTTTAAAACAGTCTTAGGTTAGTTTTAGTTCCACCATTCATGTTCCACGCGTGCATCTGTCAACAATATGAAGTTGCCAACAATGACGAAATATCAGAATGTCAAAAAAATGACAAGGAATCTCTATTACATTCTACTAACGCAGTACTAACGATGAACTATAGCTAAAAGTAGAATCCTAAAAGAGATCTCAATGTAAAGGCTAACTCAGACTACAATACATTTCTCCAGAAAGAAAATATTACTTACTCAACTTCCTTGAAGATAGCACAAGAAATGAACTGTCGGTTCTTATACACGCTGGTATATAAAAAGGGACCGTAGCATTTATTGGACCTCTCTTTGACAAGACAAGCAGAAATGACGCCGATCACCATTGAGTTCACTCCGCTGCCGTAGACCAGAGGACCACCGTGGTCGTTCTTGTTAATAGAAAAAGAAAAACTTGAGTGATCAAGGCCGGTACATTAGTCATGTGAGGGTCGATAAAGGTTCAAATGAAGTCACGAAATATCATAATATAGGAAGAAGAGTGTAGTGAGATATCATGTGTATTATTTCTTTCGTTAAATACACCATATTTCAGAAAGAGTCACTCGCGAGAAAATAATTAAATGCTTTGTTTAGAGACTGCTTTGTAGTCTTTAAATACGGTAAAATTATCATTGTCATCATCAAAACTATAAGATCCTGAATCAATAAATGGTCTTGAAAAAGTATTTGCCGTGGCGTTTCTGAGATCGCAACGCCTTATGGTTCTTGTGAGAGAAGGTAATAGCATGTATTCTAAAGTGAAGTCGTGAGTGCTTGGATATTTTATAATAGTATATTAATTGCTTACCTCACAAAATCCTCCGTCTCCTCTGTCTCTTTGACGTCTGAGTGAACTGGTCTCATTGTGGTACGCTGAGTGCATGTGAAGGTTTGTGGGAATCTTTTCCGTTCTTCTTTTAATTACGCCCTTAGATCCTTCCCTCCTCATGTCCTCGTCTTCATCGTAGCTAATATCTGAGCAGTCCACGTATTTTTCCTACAAAATGTAATGTGTTAGTCTGACTCTCGAACTGATTGTTTGAAATGTTGAACACATTATGATAAACGAAGCAGCTATTATAGCTCCTTGTGATAAACAGATGAAACTAGTTACAGATCTATAGTACAGACATTGTGTGCATGTGTAGCGATAGCCTAGTGGAGAGACTGACAGAATGCTACGCAGAGGTAGTAATTGGTGTGCGCCGTGGATTCGAACCCGAGACGGGTTCGAATCCACGGCGCACACCAATTACTTTTCGAAGTTAAGTGTGTATTAAATTGTTAATTATCGATTGCTTAACGGTGAAGGAAAACATCGTGAGGAAACCTGCATGTCTGAGAGTTCTTCATAATGTTCTTGAAAGACATGTGAAGTCTGCCAACCCGCACTTGGCCAGCGTGGTGGACTATGGCCTTACCCTTCTCATAGTGAGAAGAGGCCCGTGCCCAGCAGTGGGACAGTATATGTACAGGGCTGATGATGTGTACAGACATGCTACAGATCTAATAAATCTCGTAAATTGACTTGAATATCGAATAAAGGAGCAATTTCGCAAAAAAAAGAAACGAAATTCGCAAATAATACGAATTTCAGTAATAAAACGAGACTCCATAGCAAAATAACATACGTTTCAAAGAAATTTCACAGAAAAGAAAAATATTTAAGAAGTATTGTAAATTTCAGTTACAGCTGTTGAAATAAATACATTTCTTCGTACGTACATTACAGATTTCCGACATACTCTGTCCGATGTCTTTGGAGCAGATCATGTAGTTGTCGATGATGTTGTGGTACCGCGTTCCCCAGCGACGCTTGCACCTGTTCTTGGGGATGATCTCTACCATAGCTTCTAATAGATTCTGTTGATTCTCTTTCCTTCTGTTTACCCACTACAATGTAGAAAATTTTACCATAAAATTAATTGAAAGTTACTCAGTTTGTCGACAGATTCAAACTCTTGTTAAATCTGTATAAATCAATGTTTAAAATATTTAATTTATTTTGTTAAAATCTCCTTTTTTATATGTATATATTCGCATTTCTTTTGGTTTATCTGTCTTATGTTAAAGCTGTTGCACAATCATAATAATAAAGTTTGTTTTGTTATTATCCAGTCTTTAATTAATCAAAAGGTGTTTTTTACCTAGGATCATTAACGGCTGAAGATTTGTATCTTCAGCCGTTAATAATTCACATCAATGTAAAGAAGTGGTAAAAGCATTATCTACTTTCTGCAGTCCAAAACTAAGTAAAGTAACTTTCACGTAAAACTCACATCGTTGTATCTTGAAGTGGTACCCCATCCAGCAATAGACACGACAGTTCCAGGGTTTTCAAGTGTTTGACTCTGGTTGTTGTAACAGACTGGTTTTGGAATAAAGTCACAACCCCTGATGCGCCTGGTGAAGTCGAACCCATCCTCAATCTTCACGACAGCTATATCGTTGTTCATCCACCTGATATTGTCGTTTTCATGACCATCGAATACGTAGTCTAAAATAAACAAAATAAACTTTATAATTCAGAGTCGAAACAGTTATGCAAATCAATAATTGATCGATTTCAAATTAAAACAAAATTTACTTAATATTCACTGGTCTATAAATGTAACTGTACATTCAAAAGATACTATAGTACTTACTTTTCGGCACACATTTCCATATTGCCTTCTTTGCACCATTCTTTATACAAGGATTATTGTATCTATCGTCTTCATCTGCATATCTGAAATAATTCATAATTTTACAGCGTAGGTACACTTATTCAGGAGATAGGAGAGAATTCCTCTGGTTCATCTTGTTTGATGATCAAAGGTTTTTCTTAACCTGTAGTCTTAAATTACATTTTGGGTATAGTGTTATTAATAAAGTAACCATACGTTACAAAGATTGAAAATATTTGATCCATGGTCTTCGTATTAAATAACCTGATGATACTATACGTATTCATGGAACACATGGATCCAATGAATGAGAAACTCCAGAACATCTATCAGTAACACCCCAATACATCGAAATAAGCGGCAGTAGAGGTAGGTACTAATCAACCGGAGCAACGATTTTTTGGCATTTTATTTTTTGTAATGTCAGTAATTTGAAGCAATTTCCACTTACTTATATGTTCCCGAAACGATGTAAAAATGGGTAGCGTCTTCAATGCAAGCGGCGGATGTTAAAATATATTCCTCATGAATTATGACGCCTCCACACAACCATTTGCGATAAGATTGTTGTTTCTTGTTATTGCTTGGAAGTTTTAAGTATACCTGAACGAAGATTATATTATGTACTCCTTGACAATAGTTTATATGACTTATAATAAGATAAAAATAAAAATTCTGCGTCCTTAAAAAATACAATCTCGCCCTAGAAATATATTGCGGGATACTTTTACAAACATTCAAGAAACGAACACAAAGGCTAGGCAGACTCGAAACAATCATTTGTGGATCACACTGAGTATCGTCCCGTTGGAGGATCAAATCCCAAAACTAAAGGCGTGCTTTTTATACTACTATAAGTGAAATTAAAAATTATATCACGACTCAAAGAACCCTTTGCTTTAAAAAACGTTTTATTTTGACTGCACCAGTCAATTTACCATAGCTTGCTTCGTATCGTTAAATGCATTTTATACGTCACCTTTAGTCAAGCCGTTTTCTATACAATGTGTAAAATACCCTTAACGAAAATAAAAATCACATATTGTACTAATCATTAACAACATTTTTTAACTCGGCATCATACCGTGGGAAATTACTGCTTCAGGCGATATTGAGGCTCAAAGTCACCATACTTATTTTGTAATTATTTCAAAATCGATGCATTTATCCTTCGATCAACAGTTGTTGTATTGTTGATCGAAGCATTTATCGCACCAATTTGTCCATTCGAATTCGAAGTATCTCGAGCATTGTACACGCGCGTTTTACATTGCGGCTTATAAACTTTATTAAGCCTAAATAATTTACTTATCGTTTTCCAGGTATTAATATTTCTTAGTATGATTTGGTATGATTGCAAAACGAGTAGACTTCGGCTTGGTGATTGGTTACTACCAAAATACCTTTATTACTTACCATGTATGGCATACTATCAGTAACTTCTTGGCCATTTATAATTCGTCTTGTGTCATTCGGTAAATTATTTAATATATTAGTTACTGTTGGTGGAATAGTAGTTGCGACTTCTATGCCTTGAACATCTAGAATAGGGATAAAATTAATAAAAACCAATGAAGATGTTACAGAACAAAAGACTAGTTTAAACGAAGATTGTACAAAGTGCTCAACTCATTACATGTGCACTTTAATCATTACAAAAATGACATCATGATTAAAAAATATGATAAACTAGAGGACGCCAGCAGCTACGCCTGCATTTTTTTTAATTTACCCGTTTTGGCCGATCCCGTGGGAATTTCGGGAAATCCCTTCTTAGTGCACCCCTACGGTCCCCAAGGAACATACATGCCAAATTGCAGCTTCCTGCGCCCAATAGTTTCGGCTGTAGCGTGTCTGTCAGTCAGTCAGTAACGCAAGGATTTTATATATTAAGATTAGGAAAATAAACAGACTATGATACTCTGTAAAAAACGTCTTAAAATATATAGATTAGTAAGGAATATTCAGATTTGATTTAGTACCGCTTTAAATCTGCTCACATAATTCGACTTTAAGTAGCGATTATATGTCTAATACAACAATTGAACGACAAAATAAAATAAACTTATTACCTTTATATACCAAAAATGTTACCACTGCCCATAATATATACTTCATCGTAGACAAACACAATCAAATAGAACGCTAGCATTTATCTAAAAGAATTATATAAAAAGTTAATTTCACGCAAGAGAGAAAAAATTATTAATTGAAAACGTGATTTTTAATGTCATATCCGGGAAGACAATTAAATATGTTTATGGTCGGACTTTGGAGCCTTTTACGAAGAGGCAACTGCGCGAGTCTGTCGTTTCATAAGGTTAAGCGTCTGCGCCATCATTTGATTTATGGATGGGTGACTGCGCGTAAATGTTAAATCCTCAAAGGTGCTTCAGAGAACATGTTAAGCTATCTTTCCCAGCTATCATGATTATATGCGATACATAGTCTTTAAGGAATATCTAAATACCCTCAAACATCCAGAAAATTATCTAAACCACTGAATATTACTCTATTGCTCTGGAGATCAGATTCTCTTGGGTTGAAAAAATCGGATAGCAGTAATTTTGTGAGAAAGCTAAGCATTGCGTTAAATCTATTAAGGTTAGAAAGGTGACTCCAATCTCCAAAGCGAAATCATTTATTCGCAACTGTGACAACGAGTGATGCCGATTTAAAGCGTCCGTGCAAAACTCGATTTTAGGCCAAGTAGGCGCAGTACTAGGTAACAGAAGTTATGTCTGGTCTGTCAATAAGACCAATTTAGCAACAAGTATAAAATAATGTAACTTTTAGTCATATACCTAATTACGGCTATTTATATCGATTGGGTGCGGTTGCGTCATTAAAGAAAAATGTATTTGTACTTACTTTTATTTTTATAATATCGTCTACAAGCCCTTAGTTCAATTAAAATAAAACAACGTCTTTAGTATAAGGTTTATATTTCTTTATTATTCTGATTCAATCATTTCTTAGTTTTAGGAGTTGTATTTGTAGTTGGTAACGAATCGTCGAAGGATCTTAGTACGACACCGCTGTGTTGCAGCGCTTGTTCAAGTATTGACGTAGCGCCTGTTATCGTCGGTGTAGTTGCACCTATTGTGTTATTCCCTACATCAAACTGTCTCCTTTCTTCCTTCTTTTCTTTAGGTTCTTCAAGTTTTGGCTCTTCTTCTTTCGGCACAGTTTCTTTCGGAACTTCTGTGATTGGTGCTGGTGCCGTAACATTTACTTCATTTTTCGCTGGTCTGTTAAAAGGAAATAGGTAGTAGATCGATATTGAAAATATTTCTACAAGTCAACGAGAAGAGAATAATCAACTGAATAACTCAAGATCTTAAAAGGATATAGAAAAAGAGGTCCAGGTATACCAATTTAATTTTCCTGTTCTGTTTGCACCTACTACGTGCATGTATTACTTTGAAAGTTAAAGAACAATGCCCGCCCACAGAGACGCCGGCCCAGATGTGGACAGTCAGAAAATGGGCGTGGTTGTTATTGCATTCGATAAAAAAGTGTTAAACTAGAATTTTGAGAATGATTAAAGGTAGATTATTATTAACATTGACATTATTGTTAATAAAATAAAGTTTAATAGTCTCTCTGTTTTAGCATTACGAATTCATTGCCTGTTGTATAACTAATTAATAATATTTTACTTTTTAAAATTGCATGGCGTCTGGCTGAATATGGAGATACTATTTTACTATGTATTGTTTGTCATCACAATTAATTGCATGTACCCATTTTCGCAATAAATCAATTTGAAGTTTGAAAGGTCCACCACATTCATAATTTTATTACAAGAAGTACTTTTATATGCTCAAAACTTTAGATATGTACATACTTTTGTTAGGATAGTAAAAGTATTTCTTTAGAAAGGAATGAGTTAATAGTTTGGTAAGGGTAGAAATACGAAAGAAAATGCCAACAGTCGTAAAATCGATCCAAAAACATAAAAAAAGGAATTCACAATGCGCACGAGCAAATAACAAACAAAATAAATTGAAAATGACATTATTGACATTTACTAAGAGTAAATAAAGTGTTGCCATATTGCAGATTTTAAATGATATTGATTAATCGCTATAGACTTCGGACATAGGTTATCAATCTATATATTTTGTTCATAACCGAACTTATTTGTAGTTAATCGCAAATATGCCTTAAAAACACACATCAAAAATGTTTAAGGACCAAGTAAAGATTTGATAGTCACTAAAATCATTTTGCGTAGAGAAAATGTGCAATCAATTGAGAAAAAGTGATCATCAATTTAATATTATTATATCTTTACTGGCAACTTCTGGTCTATTATGTTATGGATCTATTTAGACGTTAACACATCTTTTTAAACATATTTATTGAATAAGTTTCAGGGCACACCTCTTATCTAGTAATGCATATAAATTAAGTTCTAAATAAAAAGGATTATTCAACAACTAATTGAAACTCTATTGTGCTGTTAATGAGTTCCAAACTGGCCAAAAATGGGCATTGTTCTTTTATAGTTATATTTGCATAGTACTTTATTCACGCAGATTAGTCTGCTCCCAAATATAGGTAAGTTGTCAAGGTTTGATCCACTTCAATAATAAATCGAGTTCGTTATCAATGAAAATGAAGACGAGTGTCAAATGCAATTACCCATCAGGATGATCAGCCCAACTCATTGTTACTTCGGTATGTGTTCCACCAGCTCGGAATAATTTGTCGCAGCCACCGCTGAAACCAAATATTTTTATATAAATCTCTTAATCAAATTCAGTTCAAATAATGAAGACAACCCTGGCATTATTTCAGCTAAAAGAAATTCAGTGCTGGATATAGGCTTCATCAAATTTTTTAAATGAACTTAACTCTGCTGATCCGGCATTTTTTTTATGGTAATAGGCGGCAAACGAGCAGACGAATTGCCTGATGGTAAGCAATTACCGCCACCCATGGACACAAGCAACACCACAGGAGTGACAAGTGCGTTGCCGCCCCTTGAGGTTGAGAAAAGGGATAGGATGAGGAGTGGGATCAGGGAGAAGGAATAGGGGATAGGGCCTCCGGCACACTCACTCACCGAACGAAACGCAACAGTTTAGGTACTGTTACTTTACGTCGAATTTCAGTGAAAGGGTAGTACTTCCCCGGTCAAGCCGGCTCATTCATGTCGAAATCAGCAAGGCTCTACTATCTTGAGGAAACAAAGCATTCAAACACTACCCACGACTACTACATCGTTTATGGCTTTTTCAAACTGTGTGTCTTTCAGAGCATATACTGCTATAGGTACTATTTGTTTGTGACTTATCAACTTACGTGTGATCTTTAAAAATGGCGCAGTTGATTAGTACTCTGTTCCTCCAGACACTGGTGTAGAGGAATGGTCCATAGCATCTGTTGGTTCCTTCCTTGACGAGGCACGCTGAGATGATGCCGATAACGATTGATTCTGTACCCGATCCGTAGACCAAAGGACCGCCGTGATCGTTCTACAATTCAAAACAATTATTTTAGTACTTTTTATTAACTTTCCTTATAATAATTGAGGTAAATAAAAAGTTAAACCACTTTTATATGCGTATGTAATTGAATGACGCGACCTTTTTTACTTGATCTAAGATGGTCATTAATATTATTTGATGGTCACATAATACTATTAATAATGGAAATATGTATGAATTTGTATTAATGTAATGTTTTAATATGGGTGTTTACCTGAAATAAAAACTTTTATTATTATTATTCTCTTTATTAAATACTATTCACAAAGTCACATTTTACATAATTAAACCTAATATATCAAAATAAATTTAACTATATAAAATAGGACCACGGAAACCCACCGGTGTCGGGTACAGGGACCAAACCACCGGTGGTTAGGGCCTCAGAGAAAGGAACTTCCTCACGATGCGCGCCGTATCGAGAAGAACCACCTTCTGAATCAAAGACTTGATCCAGCTGCCTAGTGCGAGCCTCTTTAGGTGTTGGTCGAGGCTCTTGGCGATTAATCCATTCACCGACACGACTATCGGTACAATGATGGCCGAATCCACATCCCACATGTCGACAATCTCGTGAGCTAGGTCCAAATATTTAATTTCCTTCTCTTTTTCTGCTTTCACGAGTTTGACGTCATGTGGTATGGTGACATCGACTATCATTGCGAGTCGCTCTGCTCGGTCTATCACTACAATATCAGACTTATTGGCTACAATAGTCCTGTCTGTAATGATAGACCGATCCCAGTACAACAGTGCACGACCATTTTCGAGAACTGGGTCGGGCACATATCTGTAGTACGGTACCTCAGAACCAATGAGATCATATTTAAGGGCTAGTTGCTGATGGATTATCCTGGCCACTTGGTTGTGTCTGTGCAAATACTGACCATTGGCAAGACTCGAACAACCGGACACTATATGCCTGAGAGATTCTCCGGGCCGGTGACACGCCCGACATATGTCAACCGTACCGTCCCTCAGTATATACTTTCGGTAGTTGTTTGTCATGACAACTTCGTCCATAATTGCACAGACAAAACCTTCGGTTTCTCCGAAGAAATCACCGAACCGTAGCCAAGCTATAGAAGCTTTAAAATTGACGTCTGGGTCATGTAAAGCTCTATAGAACCGTCCATGCAGCTCCTTGCCCTTCCATACTTCTCTTCGGTCGTCAGTACTAAGTACTGCAGGTTTGTGCCAGTTCTCTTTAGCCAGAGCGAGCGGGGTAAGTCCGGTATCAATTGTGACTACATCGCGATGCACATCCACACTCATCTGCAGAAAATAATCTCTGAGGTTGCACACCTCGCGGTTGTGGAGGGTCTTAGCACATAAAAAGCCTCGACCCCCACATTTCCGCGGGATGTACAGCCTCATTACCGATGAGCGTGGATGATGCATACGAGATGCAGTCAGCATTGAACGGACTTTTCTATCCAGGGCATCTAGTTCAGTCTGGGTCCACCTGAGTATGCCGAAGGAATACATTAGGACTGGCATGGCCCATCCGTTGCAGGCCCACACCTTGTTGCCACCTGATAAGAGACTGTTAAGTACTTTTCTCAGGCGGCCAAAGAACCGAGCCTGCAACGTCTGTTTCATGTCAGTCTCAGAAATATTCAAAGACTGCGACATACCCAGGTATTTGCAGGTCTCAGTTGGGGAGAGGGATCTAAGTTGTATGGAATCTGAGAGTTGTATCCCTGCAGATTCCATAATCCTGCCTCTCTTCACATGCATGACCGCACATTTATCCATTATTATTATTATTATTAACCCTTAATTTACCCGTTAGGTATCTGGGACTCCATTGAAACTCTCTGCGCTAATAAAACGTTAGTTTTTGGCATAACAAGTTGTGCATTCCAGTACCTTCACACAGTGACGTGCCAGACGCGGGGTACAGCGGAAGTCGATGTGCGCGGCTCCGATCGGTAAGTAAACAGGCTAGTGGAGTCCGTGGGACTCCACCGGGGTATTAATGTTATAGTTTTGATGTATTTACGGTACTGTTATTGTGCATGTTTTTCTGTTTTCAGTTAATATTATGGCACCTAGTTGTACCATAAATGTCCTTGATGAAGGTACTGAGTCTATGGTGGACAAATGGCTTGAACAGTTGAGAGACGCCGTCGGGGATGATGAGGATCAACAAAATATAATGTTGAATCAGCCAAGAAGACTAGAACTTGATGAGGTAGTGTCTGAATAAAAGGATGATTGTCGGCTTTCTGACCACAAATCAGTTTCAGATTGTTAAGCGGAAGACTGCGTTTATTTTCCTTATTTGTGTTTAGCCTGTGTGCCTTAGCTGTACAAAAAAAGAGGAAATGACTATGTCACCAACCCTGACATGGACATGATAAGGTCTTGCACGTTTTTATTTTTTGGTCTAACCATGTTCTGTTTTTTGTTTTTTTTTTATAAATTGATTATGTAATTGTTATGTTCCTTTAAAAGATATTTTATAAACATGTTTAGTTTTTGAAATGAAGACTAGACGAGTTTTTGAAATTAGGCCTCGTAATTTTGTGATAAAAATTGCCATATCTCAGAAGTTCCTCAATGAAAGACTGTGATTCTATCTCATTGTAAAACTTAAAAAATAATATACAAATCTAACAAGAGTTTTCTATTAAGAAAGTTTTTATTTCATATTAAATTTACGATTAGTACGATTATATATCCGAAAGTCCTGGAGACTCCACCGGGTAAATTGTGTATGTATGAAGTCACCGGGTAAATCAAGGGCACAGAATAAAGAGAGTACTGTCAAGGGTTAAAATTACCTCACAGAATCCTCCACTGCCATAGTGTGCTTGTTTTCTTAATCCCATTTGATAACCTGTTTCGTTATGATAGGCAGAATGCAGATGTAGCTTCTCGGGATCAAATACACGCCTACTCTCTTGTTCGTCTTCCTCGTACTGAATATCAGTACAGTCGACGTATTTTTCCTGTAAACAACCTTTACATATACAATTTGCAAAGCATATAGGATGATTCACGTTACACCGGGCCGTGTCCGGGCCGGGCCCCGGCCAGGGCACGGCCGTGGCACGGTCAAATATTCATAGTATTGATTTGTATGAAGTAATTCACGTTAGGCCGTGGCACGGCCGTGCCACGGCCGGAGCACGGCCGGGCCACAGCCGTGGGTATTGTTTCCCGGCCGGAGGGCAGTTGATGATTTAGGCCGGAACACACGGAGCTATAATTATGAATGAATATTAATCATAGGTATATTATAGTAATCGGCGAGTGACCACACACGCAGCTATAACTTATATTTTTACTACGTCACCAAAGTATGTCGACAGATATCGGACAATAGATATATTTTGGTATAGCACGATACGTGTTCGTATAGCAAGACATATTAACGCATATTTTGATATATTTTTAGAACACAGGTGTTATTTTTCATCTGTTATTTGTGTGCAGGTTGAACACAGTAATATCCTCCGCACCCGCGACTCAGCCTTGACGCCCCCTTGTAGTAAAGGTACTCTGTGCGCCCTCTGCCTGTTTCCCTTGATTTTAACACCATAGTCATTAGTCAGGCATGTTACCAGATAGCTACACGGTAATAACTGTATATGCACGGAATTTTTGTTTATTTTTGACCAAAACACGGTCTACGGCAATGATCTCTTACCGTGTTATTTACTACGGTCATCATCGTCCTAGGGTTTTTCCTGTTGCATCCAAGATTTAGAGCCCGGGGTCCGCTTACTAGTCTAACCAGCTAGGCGATTCAGAATCCTTCGATATCTCATTTGACATTCGATTACGTTAATTGTCAAACGAGCAACCTCCTTTTCTGCCAAAAATATCGCATTGCCTATTAATTTTATGCTTTCACTGGCTATATTACCATAATAAAACTGTAGAGGTGAAAAACATTAAAGATATTTTGACCAAAATTACCTAAACAATGTAGGAAAATGCTAAAAAGCAAAACTTGATATTTTTTAGAATTTATGTCTGTCTGTCTGTCCGACGTCTTTCCGTCTTCCGTTTCGCGTTTCCTCCAGGCTGGGTGTATACCCCATCTTCTTTTGATACTTTCGGTTCGTTTTTCCAATGCTTCGTCGTCAATGGCAATGGCGATAGCTGCCAACTCACTTTGTGAGAATTGCATTTTAATTAGTAATAATTACAAACTATCACCTCGTGTGACGCTATCCCAACAAGTACCGACAGGCACGGCCGTGCAATGAATGCTCGGAAACAGCCCGGTGTAGCATGAATGCCTAGCACGGCCGGAGCACGGTGGATTCAACACGGCTGGGCCCCGGCCCGGCCCCGGCCCGGTGTAACGTGAATCATCGAGCATTGATTGCACGGCCGTGTCTGTCTGTTCAAGTAGGGATTGCGACAGACGAAAGAGAAACAATACCCACCGACATTACGACGCCGCGCCGTGGCCCGGCCGTGGCACGGCCGTGGCACGGCCGGGCCACGGCGTAACGTGAATTACTTCATACAAATCAATACAATGATTATCTGACCGTGCCTCGGCCGTGCCCCGGACGGGGCCCGGCCCGGACACGGCACGGTGTAACGTGAATCATGCTAACTGTGTCCCGGCCGTAGCTCCGCCGGGCCCGGCCCGGCCCGGCCCCGGCACGGTGTAACGAGAATCATCCTTATGACGACATTGAATGATAAAAGAAAACAATAGCTATGCAAATTACTTAAACACATATTCAGCCCGCGGCTTGGCCCGCTTGGCTGTTGGCCTTTGCGACAAAAACTCTATTTCTAAAAAATCATCAATACCTGTTCAGTATTCTTTGCGGGAAAAGGAACAAGCATCAATTCATCCAAACTTCCATCACCACAAACTTGCATTTATAATAGTAGAAAGATGAAATTCCATGTGATCATATTTCACATTTAAATATACATATCGAAATAATAAGAACAGCATAGTAGGACCAAGTGAGAGTAGGAGCCGAAACACGGTCTAATCGAAAAAAGCACTGCAGAGCAACAGTATGATCAGATGCTTGAGATGTCATAACATCTCAAGCATCGCCTTGTGTAAATCCACTTTTCAAATAATTCCGTAATTAAGGAACAGTCGATTTTAAAATTTTTGTTTTTTTTTCTCTCCTTAAGAACCATCCTGGACATAGGCTTCATCCAATTTTTTACATGAACTGAACTCTGCTGATCCGGCATTTTATGGTAATAGGCGGCAAACGAGCAGACGAATTGCCTGATGGTAAGCAATTACCGCCACCAATGGACACAAGCAACACCACAGGAGTGACAAGTGCGTTGCCGCCCATTGAGGTTGAGAAAAGGGATAGGATGAGGAGTGGGATCAGGGAGAAGGAATAGGGGATAGGGCCTCCGGCACACTCACTCACCGAATAGCTGCCAACTCACTTTGTGAGAATTGCATTTTAATTAGTAATAATTACAAACTATCACCTCGTGTGACGCTATCCCAACAAGTACCGACAGGCACGGCCGTGCAATGAATGCTCGGAAACAGCCCGGTGTAGCATGAATGCCTAGCACGGCCGGAGCACGGTGGATTCAACACGGCTGGGCCCCGGCCCGGCCCCGGCCCGGTGTAACGTGAATCATCGAGCATTGATTGCACGGCCGTGTCTGTCTGTTCAAGTAGGGATTGCGACAGACGAAAGAGAAACAATACCCACCGACATTACGACGCCGCGCCGTGGCCCGGCCGTGGCACGGCCGTGGCACGGCCGGGCCACGGCGTAACGTGAATTACTTCATACAAATCAATACAATGATTATCTGACCGTGCCTCGGCCGTGCCCCGGACGGGGCCCGGCCCGGACACGGCACGGTGTAACGTGAATCATGCTAACTGTGTCCCGGCCGTGGCCCCGCCGGGCCCGGCCCGGCCCGGCCCCGGCACGGTGTAACGAGAATCATCCTTATGACGACATTGAATGATAAAAGAAAACAATAGCTATGCAAATTACTTAAACACATATTCAGCCCGCGGCTTGGCCCGCTTGGCTGTTGGCTTTCGCGACAAAAACTATATTTCTAAAAAATCATCAAAACCTGTTCAGTATTCTTTGCGGGAAAAGGAACAAGCATCAATTCATCCAAACTTCCATCACCACAAACTTGCATTTATAATAGTAGAAAGAGGAAATTCCTTCTGATCACATTGCACATTTAAATAGACATATCGAAACGGTTATCATGGATATAACTTGGACTAGTAGTATGACACCTGTAAGATCTGTAAGACCTATGTTTAACAAATAAATGATGAAATGAAATGAAATGAAATGAAATGAAATGCATTTATTTACAAGAAATGTGGTTACATAGTCGTGTTAAGGTAAAATAAAAGTCTTCTCACATTCTACCATAACAATGGTGCGTAAATATTTTTGCGATGATTAAATGATAAATGAAATAATAATAACAGCATAGTAGGACTAAGTGAGAGTAGGAGCCGAAACACGGTCTAATCGAAAAAAGCACTGCAGAGCAACAGTATGATCAGATGCTTGAGATGTCATAACATCTCAAGCATCGCCTTGTGTAAATCCACTTTTCAAATAATTCCGTAATTAAGGAACAGCCGATTTTAAAATTTTTGTTTTTTTTTCTCTCCTTAAGAACCATCCTCGTACATACTTCAAGGAAAATTATAAAAAAAAAATTGCGAAATCGGTTCAGCTGCTCTCGAGATTTGCGCTTAGCAACACATTCAGCGATTCATTTTTATATTATAGATTACGTTGTAAAGAGACTTACTGAGCATAATTCACTAAGATCAGGAACAATATCTTTAGTGCAGATCATGTAATTTTCGATGATGTTGTGGTAACGCTTGCCCCACCGCTTCTTGCAACTATTTTTGGTTATGATGCGCACATTTGTTTCTAACAACTGGTGCTTTTTATTGTCTGCAGTGGAAGGCTGTAAGTTTATATATTTTTATTGATTTCTGTTAAGTATATTTATGAAATGGTCAATTAGTTTAAAACAACTTATTTGTTTTTGTGTTTACTTTTACCATTATACTGCAACTATTATACTTCAACTGCTGTTGCAGTATAATGGTAAAAGTTCAAAATGGTCCAAATTGTATTCAAAATGAATATCAGTACGGTAGAATTTCTTATCAACAAAAAAACAAGCGGTATACGTTGGAAAAGAAAAATAAAACGTTACAATTAGCTTAAGTACAAGATATTTTGTTTCACTTAATACATCTTCTCTTTGACACGTATATTTAGAAGTTAAACCAAATTATTTATCCCAACCTAAGGATGTCGAATGCAGCCTAAGGCCGGAGCTAAAAGGATCCGTTATTTGTCATTGTAACTAAAACCATTGAATAAAATGGAGGTCATATGCCTGATCTGCCTGGCTATACAATTGTATTGGTTAAGTTGGCGTAGCTCTTTTTAACTTCAGATGACAGTCAGCTTAGTAGGGTATTACCACCGACGTCATCACCAGCTCATCATTAGGTAAAGTAGTTGCTTTTGACCAATAAAAAACTGTATCTTATAGAGTAATATTTTTTTCTTAGTAATAAAGGTTTCAATTAGTAGGTACAGCATTTTTAAGAAAAATGTTTACCTCGTTATATCTTGAAGTACTACCCCAACCAGCTATAGATGCTATAGTGTCTGCTTCCTCCAGTTTCTGACTTTGATTATTATAACAGATGGGACGAGGGATAAATTCGCAACCCCTCACTCTTCGGGTGAAGTCAAATTCATCTTCAGTCTTCACGATGGCTATGTCGTTGTTCATCCATCTAATATTATCGTTTTCGTGGCCATCGAACACATAATCTACAATCAAATATATTCGTGATTTATTTGAAAATTATTATTTTGGTGATCCTGAATTTTCACGGCAGAGGGATGCACTCTTTGATTTTACGTTGGCTTACGTATTTCTATTCTGTCTAATTATCTTAATGATTAGTCTCATAAAAATCTGGTATATCTATACTAATTTAATAAAGCGGAAGAGTTTGTTTGTTTGTTAGTTTGTTTGTTTGTTTGAACGCGCTAATCTCAGGAACTACCGGCCAGATCTGAAAAATTCTTTTTGTATACGATAGCCCAGTTATTCCGGAAAGCTATATAACATAACGCTTCGTCCCTTTGGGGCAGGGCAAAAGGTTAAAAAGATAATGTCGGCTAATCTCAGAAATAAAATCCGACTGCTAGTTAGCAGTCGGATTTTAAAAATTGTTATTGCCTATGATAGCCCAATTATTCCGAAAGGCTATAAGCTATATGAAATTAGGCCACAACTTTTAGGGGCCAGACAAAAATAATACAATGGTCAAACGAGAAAGGGGAGGGTTGGGTCAAAGGCAAAATAAGATATTTTTAAAGTCGATATGGGTATCGTCTCCGATATTTTAAAGAATGGAGAATTCAAAAACACGATCTATTTCGTGATCAAAGATGGTGGATGGGTTTTTTTTTTAAATCAATATTGGTATCGTCTCCGATGTTTAAAGGGATGGGGAATCCAAATACAGCATCTATTTCGTGATTCAAGACGACGGATGGGAAATCAAAGATGGCGGATGAGAAAAATTTAAAAAATCGATATGGGTATCGACTCTGATGATTTAAGGGATGGTGAATCCAAATACAACATCTATTTCGTGATCAAAGATGGCGAATAGCAAATCAAAGATGGCGGACGGGATTTTTTTTAAAGTCGATATGGGTATCGTCTCCGATATTTTAAGGAATGGGGAATTCAATAGTATATAAAAATCTGTGTTAGTTTGTTCATCATTTATAGACTCTGAAATGATAAGAGATTACGCGGCAAGTCAATGGTAACTTTGGAAAAGGGGCTTGCAAAAAAGGGAATTAAATAAAAACTCTTAAAAGGCGATGCGGAGTTCGCTGGGTCAGCAAGTTTTTTATATAACTTCACTTAAGTAGTTTCCAAATCATCTGAAGTTTAAAATGTTTAAGCAATATCAATAAAGCCCGCCTTAGAAAAACTGAATTGCAGAACATGTAAGAACCATTGAATGAAATAATAAATTGCCAGTGTTAATTATGTGTGAACTTACTTTTTGGCACACATTTCCATATCGCTTTCTTGGCTCCGTTTTTTATACACGGGTTGTTGTAACGATCTGCGTCTTCATCGTGTCTGTAGAAAGAAGGATAAAATAAAAATTGCACGATTTCTAGTTAGACTAGTCAAAAAGTAATCAAATCAAATCTCGTTAATTCTTCGTCGAAATCTCCAGGTAATATAAGCTTCAAGTAAACTATGCTTTGCATAGTAATTTTGATAATAATTCCTATCAATTACTTCAAAACACTTTTAACTGCTAACGTTGTTCATACTACATCAGTGTGTATTTATCTTTTTTTCTCCCGATACAAGAACCAGGACTGAGGGAATCACAAAGGTGGCATTTTTTTTTTTGGAAAATCCTCATGGAGTCCCTCCACCCTGAGTGGAAGGACGAAGGGGACTTACTGACTAAAAACCAAGCCGTGCTCCTCATGTACCCATGTGTCGGAGGGTAGGGTTTCACCGAAGCATTCCTCGCTACCCCCCGACGGGTATTGGCCCGGCCCGCCAGATGGTCAAGCGGGCCCCGAACGAAACCCCCTTGGCGGCGGATGAAGGTGTTGGGCTCCGCCGCCAAAACACCCAGCGGCCGCAGAGGATAGGGAGGACGGCAACGCAACACCGCATCTCCTCTTCCTCTGCGGCCCCACCGCGACGCAACAATGGTGCGCCCTCATTTGGTCGCGGGAGATAGGACGAGCGGCAACGCAACACCGACACGCCTCTCCTCCCGCAACCGCACCCGACTGCGAGGGACAGACAGAACTGTCCCCCGCACCCGCATTTTGGACGCATCCTGCGCAGGCCTCACTCATGCCCACGTGGAGCGTCCCCTCCCGGGATCCCGCTTAGCTTCACCGTGGGTGTACCTCCAACCCACGGTTACTGAGCCCCCCACCACGACAAGGTGGAGATCCCACGGGGAGGATCACGGTGGCAAACTGGGGCAAATGACACAACCCGTATATATGGTGACATGTGCAAACTAAGCTTAATTTTGTCGGCAAGTCAATTCGCGTTTTTTTAAATGACTTCTGCAAATCTCATATACGTACATATAAGTTCCTGCGACAATATAAAAATGCCGAGCGTCTTCAATGCAGGCAGCTGATGTTAGAATGTACTCTTCGTGGATAATGACACCTCCACACAACCATCGACGGTAGTCCTTATATTTTGGATTATTTGCTGGTAGTTTCAAATAGACCTGAGAAATAAGAATAAAACTAATATATAAATTAGATAATTGCATATACTGTTACACTAAATTGGTGAATATACAATTATAAAAACAGACAGCTTAGAAGTAAGAGGCACGTTAAAGTATGCACTATTTCATCATCCATTACGCCAAATAACATTCAAAAGTCTAAAAACTACAGCAAAGACCGGCCAGTATTTGATAAAAATTAAGTCTCAAGACTATTGAATTCTCTTTAGAAGTATAGTATATTATTATACTACATGCAGTAGAGTAGACGCTAAAAAGGCTTTTGCTACTTTCTAGTCCTGTTTTGACCTTACAACTGAGAACAATTCTGTGGTATCAGGGTAACAGGGGATGAGTCGAAAAATACAACTTTTCACCAGGGGCTTTTAAAAAAATCGCTTAATTGTTTTATAAGATAAATGCTGTTTAATCAAAAATGTGAACATATACTTAATACAAATTTGTTTTAATTGACATTTCACAATCCAGTAGTCTTTTATATGTTATCAAAAAAATAAATTATTAAATAATTATTAAAATAATGGACATATCTCTTTTTTCCATAACAAGAAAAATAAATTTAGAATCCTTTTATTGACTCGTCTCTTTATGTGTTAGTTATTTATGTATTGAATATTAATACGTTTTAATTATTTTTACATAAATCATGACACTTGACTCGAGAGAGACTATGGCAGATCAATTGCTTCGTTTCAGTCAAAGCTTTTACCACAACATTCATCGACCTCTTCATGCATGAAGCAATGATGGGCCATAGTCTCTCTCAAGTCAAAAGTAGAGATTGCCTAGTGGATATACCAACAGACTGCCATGCAGAGGGTATCGGGTTTGAATCCCAGGCGCGCACCAATGACTTCTCGGAGTTATGTGCGTATTGAATTATTAATTATCGCTTGTCCCGTGCCTCGGAGAGCACGTTAAGCCGTCGGTCCCGGTCGCCATGAAAATCTTTGGCAGTCGTTATAGGGAGTCAGTAACTATCTCTGAATAAATTGACGCTAGTCTAAGCCATGGAATATAGCTATCCCTTTGGGTTGCGGAGGTCAGACAGGCAGTTGCTCTGTGGAAAAGCTAATATTCAGTCAAATCCGGTTAGACAAGTAAGCGGACCCCGGGTTGAAACTGGGATAACGCTAGGAGAAAGAAGAGTCTCTTTCAAGTCAGGTGTCATAATTTATGTAAAAATAATTAAAACCTATCAATATTTAATACATAAATAAATAACACATAATAAAGAGACGAGTCAATATAAGGATTTGAATTGAAATACTAAAAATAATGCTTTAACCATAAGCTTAGATATCGAGGAGTTCAGCGGAACTCCTCGATATCCGCATCTACATCTCGTGTGTTTGTATTTGTTTGTAATTGTAATTTATGATAGAAGCCATGGCAAGTATTATCAATTTAATGGAGAATACTAATAAGATCTAGTTTTTTTTTCCTGACTTATAGGAACTTGACCATTATAGCATTTCTCAGGATTCAAAGAGTCATTTGATTTGCCCCTTCAACGGAAATAAATCTCCTTAAACTCGGCCAAATTATCTAATTTTATTTTGAATTAAACAATACCTGGTTCAGGTTCACCACCAGTGTCTTCATGATTACTGCATTTTTAGTCATTTTATGAGCCAGGCTGTGGCTTATGATCTAATAGAGCCTTGGCATTCAATTATTGCTGAAGAACTATAGAAAAACCGCATTTAGTCAGAAAAACATAATAATTGCCATTAATTTTCCAATAATTTTGCTGCATCTCTCCCCAGAGGCTCAGACCATTGAGATGCTGCAGAACATTGCAGTTTCCTTTGCAAGGGTGGAACATCAACTTCAGAAGCCCGCAGCGTGCCGTAGTTTTAGAATTTTATCCATATTTTGCCAACTCCTGTTTTCATGTTCGTTGTACATACATACATATCGTCACGCCTTTTATCCCCGAAGGGGTAGGCAGAGGTGTATTTCTACACCCACTTTTCGCCAGATATACTTTAGTCCCACGTAATAAGGGGCGAGCCTATTGCCGTACCGGGCACATTTCCAGACTCCGTGCTGCTACTGAGAATTTCGTGACAGAAAACCCAATAACACTGCCCGACCCAGGAATCGAACCCGGGACCTCCCGATCCCACGCGCACATTTATGCCGCGAGACTAACGAGGCAGTCGTATAGGGTTTGATGTCGAGTTTTCCGTCTCTACGCAAAGATGGTATTTGCATCGTGTTATCCCTTAGTCGCCTCTTACGACACCCACGGGAAGATAGGGGGTGGTGACACTTGTATTCTATGCCGTCAACCACACAGCAATGTTCGTTGTAATGAGTAAAAATTGGACCTTATGGTGTGGAGTCTCAAGTTGAAGGATTGGCTCTTATTTTGGAGGCAGTAAAGACAAATTAAATGTAATTTTTTGTTACTGAGGACGAAAAAACTACAACACATTGAAAATACTGCCTCCGTGGTCCAGTGGATAGAGTATGCGCCTGCTGATCGGAGGTCCTGGGTTCGATTCCCGGGTCAGGCAAAAGTGTTTACGAATACTCAGTAGCAGCTCGGAGTCTGGTGATGTGCAAGAGGCTCGCCCCCTACGTGGGACCTAAAAATTCATGACTAAGTGTGGGTGTAATATTTACACCTCTGCCTACCCCTTCGGGGATACAGGGGTGAGACTATAAATCAAAAAAAATATAAAAGAAAACATTGAAAAGAAAAATTGTTGCAAATCGCATTAAATATTCGTCTGTAACTTTGTTATTTTTTATTTTACGACTACCTAGGTAACTACGTTTTTCTAGATGTAGAGAATTTAATTTGCATCTCATCATGTTTTGTTTTTTTTCTGTGCGGCCTATAGTTTGTGGTGTTGGCGTAGGATGAGAAGAATAAGTTGGACGGAAAGAAAGACAAATGAGGAAGTTCTAAATATGGTAAAGGAAAAGAGACATATTTTAGAAACAATTGAGAACAGAAGAGGAAAAATGTTGGGCCACTTGATACGACATGACACTTTTATAACAAACATCTTGGAAGGAAAAATAGAAGGCAGAAGGGGTAGAGGAAGGCCAAGAAGGACGTTCATAGATCAAGTGAAGGAAAAGGTTAAAGTCACGTCGTATCAAGAAGTCAAAGCACTGGCTGAAGACAGGATATTATGGAAGGATCTCCACCGACAAGAGCTTGGCTCTTAAATTGAAGAGAGGCCTATAGTTTAGAAAATTATAGTTTGCCAGATATACTAGAAAACCCATTTGTACCACTCTTTACAAGATGGTGGCCGCAGGACAAGGGCTGCAACCCCACAAACTTGGATTTAACTTTACACTAACCCCCTCTTGGCATCTATGAAAAAAAAATTTCGTCCTCTGACAAGTGCAGACTAAGCCCAAAAAATGTAACATTACAATGTACTATAATACTAATTTAGGCACGAGTCGACTTATCTCCCATTGCTCAATGTTATAAGTAAAGAATTACGAATGTAATAGAGAGATGAGTACACATAACTCCTTTTTACTTTTTATTTTTTGCTATTTATGACTAGACTCTATTTTGTTACTTGAGATTAACGAAATCAAAATACATTCAATTGACTTATTTCCTTTTTACCGTAAAACTTAGTGATCTACTTTATCCAACTGTGTAATTAGCTCATTTTTCTGAATTTTTGACTCATCCCCTTTTACCTTGACACCACAGAATTTATCTATGCACATTATAATAATTAAATATCCGTCCAGCAGTGGACCGATACAGGCTGATGATGATGGTGATGATGATTATAATAATTATTATGTAGCTGAGCTTTGTCTTTTTGTTACACCCAATTATCTTCGATATAATTATGTTGGCGTTGCGGACCACGTGAAAATTTACATTTATATAAAAAACTAGAGGACGCCAGCAGCTACGCCTGCATTTTTTTTTAATTTACCCGTTTTGGCCGATCCCGTGGGAATTTCGGGAAATCCCTTCTTAGTGCACCCTTGCGTTCCCCAAGGAACATACATGCCAAATTTCAGCTTCCTGCGCCCAATAGTTTCGGCTGTAGCGTGTCTGTCAGTCAGTCAGTAACGCAAGGATTTTATATATAAAGATAAATACAACTTAGAGATCATTTTAAGTAATCTAATATAAAAGGCAGGCAACAAATTTGTCTTTTATACGTACCATATAAGGTCTACTCTCTTGAGCTTCAGTCCCAACTACAATTCTCCGTGAATTGTTAAGAAAATGTTGTATATCTGACACATTTGCTTTCTTTAATATGTTCTCTATTTTTCTAGGAATAGTTGTTGCTACTTCGATGGAATGTGTTCCTGAAACATTTATGTGTACATTATCAATTTTATTTCTATATAAGTCGCTCTCTGTTTGGTCATTTATGTCTGAAAGTGTGGCACGGACGAATTGTCTCCATCTCCTTCTGTCAATTGCAATGCGGAATGCTAGCAATGTTGGTGTGCCTGGATCTTGGGTTTGTTTGGATCATCTATATAGTTGATAAGTAGCTTCTGGGTCTGTTCCTCTTTAGATCAATGTCAATAGCTATCACGTAATTAAAATAATAGTACTTACCTATAGTATAACATAATAATATTAAAACACACAAAGCATGTTTAGAAAATAAAGTTATCATTGTACTCGATTCATTTGAAAGAAAGAAATAGACAGTACGCATGTAGGACTAATTGGAATTCTTGTAATAAAATTTCACGGTGAAATGATCTTTGATTGGTTACATTTTAATTTGTGCGTTTCCTGCATTGATTTCAAGAGAAATATTTTACAATATTTAAGATTAATCAACAATTATCGTCATGTCATAGTTAAGTTGATTTATTCATACCATTGACGTCATTGACGTAAAAAACTTGAATATTTTAAGACATGCTTCGCAACATATGTTGCTAATCGGACAATATTCTGCATCAATATAATATTAAAACATGTTACTATTTAGATACATTTATTAATCCATTAATAGTGAATAACTTTCATGTTTGTGATCATTTCTATTAATTAAATAATTTTTTATTTTCGAAATTTATAAAATAGTCTTTTGTCCAGAAATATTGCTTAGATAATAGGGTTTAAAGTTAACTGTCCCAAGTATTACAAAGTACGTAATACTTGGAGTTATGTATACTGGTGCGTATTCTATGACAGTTAGAATATTTGTATATCTTATCGTGGCCTAATCCTAGAATTTCATCTGTAGGTGTACCTCAAGGATTAATTATGGGTCCACTTTTAGCATTTAGAGGTTTCCTATTTCTTTATACCCATATATTAAAAATCGATTGGGTGCATAGGCTGCCCACCAAGAACTTAGGGTCCCAAGCCAACCTCACCTGCAAGTGGTGCACCTGCCGATCAACGGATGAGGCTCTGGTAAACAAAATATCCCGATAAGTGGCAATAGGCTCGCCACCTATTACGTGGGATCAAAACACTGGCGAAAAGTGGGCGTTTAATATGCCTCTGCCTACCCCTTCGGGGAAACAGGCGTGAGTCTATGTATGTATGTATATTATAAATCATAGCACGTAATCAAAATATCATCATAAATTATTCTTGTGTCCTTATTATGTTTCGTTCGGAGCTAAATCTGGCCCTCTCTCTTTTCCTCTTCCGTACTTCTCCGGTTAAGTGTGCTCCTTTGGAGCGTTCTTTTTCACTCATCCTTCTTTATTGTTTTGCAGATTAAAAAGTTTATTATGACTCTTGTAAAGAAGCTTGCTGTCAACTAAACTAAAAATAGAGCTTTTAATTTTGGCTGCTAATACCACAGCTACAATTTTAATTGCAGTGGAGTTATTTTGCTATGTCTTCCTTACTGAGAACAAAATAGGAAATAAAAAATTAAATTATAGATTGGTGCGGACACGCTATTATCACTCGTACCATGCCAAACGTTATGACTCTTATGACATTCTCAAGAAATCCTTTCACATTAAAATGTAAATCGATTTTGGCACAGCTTCACTGCTATGATCTTGTCACATTACAAAATGTAAATTATAATATGTATTATGCAAAACCTGGCCATGAAAAAGAGCGATCATGAGTTTTATTGCCCGTTCTTTCTCATGGTTCTACGCCGTTACTTTGCGAACGTGGCAGTAAATGTAAATAGAGTCTTTAAGTAATTATTTTATAAATTTATTATTTTGACGTTCATAAGCGTCACATTGTGACCCAAATGAATAAGGGATTTGATTTTGACTTTGACATTGTTATGATTCTAGATTTGTCCCGATTTCCCTTCCACACCTTCGCCATGGAGAGTTAGTATAACAAGATTTGGCCCAATCAGCAAGAAACTGCCATCGACTTACGGCCATTTTCAATATTCGATCCATACATGGATTTTGAGATTCGAGATTCGTGTTTGACACATTTTGTATGGAGCTTATGTCAAAAACGAATCTAAAATCTACAGATCTATCTATAGTTCGAATATTGAATTCCGTAGTTACAGTTTTACAGATTGTCTTTTCAAATGAAACAACAAATAAAAAATGACATTATTTTTATTGTTATTATGTACCAAAAAGGTTCTTAACTCCTGGACTGGCGGTGGTCCCTGAAGCAGCCCGTGGGATAAGTGGCGGTTGAAAGGTTCTTACAATACCTGGCTGCTTTTGGCCTGTTGGCTTTTTCTTGTTGGTTTTCCCGGGACTGGAAAATAAAAACAATTACTACAAATTACACTCCTTCCTTTATTCATTTAAGACTTTCCACTTTGGGGCCCAGGGGCCGCTATTCTTACAAGATTTGACGAGTTTTAGCTTTTCCATAGAGCATCTGCCGATTCTGCCGTCCGACCTCGCCAACCCAAAGATATAGCAACTCGGTGTCGCGCGCGACTGCGGACGTGCTTGCGCTGCTACGTGCGCTTATTTTTATTATTATAAATGTTGTTAGCGGCTATACACGCCGCCCAATATTGTAGCTATGAGTTGGTCACAGCAACTCATAGCCAACGAGTTGTTGGCATTCATACAACATGCCATCGACACCATGGACGAGGTCAGCATTATGCAGATCTGCAAGACCAACTTCAAGGCAGACGATATCAGACGTGCTGGTAAAAAGCTACTGTATCAGGCGCTGAACAAGTTGGATCAGATGTTGTCTCGGTGAAAGGATGGCACCGAGAAAAGTGTCCAGGACATCATCACCTTAATGAAGGTGACTGACCCTGACGACTTGCCTACTTTTGTGGCGAAGGATCTGCATAAGTTGCCGCCCGGTACATTCAACCACGTTGACGTAACCAGGCTGTTGAAGGACATAACATCCCTGAAATTCAGCCTGGCCGAGGTGCAGTCCAAGTTAGAGAAGTCGGATAGCACCATAAGTGAACTACGTGCAGAGGTAGTGTTATTACGTAACGCTATTTCTATAAATAGCTCACACAACGCTAACGTCATCAACACACAACGCGGGGCTCAAAATGCATCGATCAGCAGTTTCGAGTCAGCGAATTTGCTTGCATCGCCTGCCGGCGGTAATGCACGCGCCTCGTGTACTGTTGCTGACCTCGGGTCGTCGACACCTGTCAAGGTGATGACAAATGTGGTAACGTCAAACACCAAACGTGCCTATGCCGATGTTACTGCCGAATGTAAATCGGCGGGCGAATAAAGGGGGTAAACAGGAGCATCGTGAACTCCCCCATCACAAGGTCGTGGAACTGAGAGTCCCCGAAAAGGAAACGTGCGACAAGGACGGCTTCATCAAGGTTGAAAGGAAGAAGAAGAAGAAGCCTACTTGTCAAAAACTTTGTGGTACCGGATTAGCAGGAACTAAAATGCTGCTGCGTCCCGCAGTACCAACCACACTGATGTACGTGTCCCGGCTGCATCACTCTACCAAGGACGAGGAGGTGGTGGAGTACCTACGCACGAAGACCAACTGGACCTTGAGAGTCGAGAGATTGGAGTCGCGCCATAATACGAACTTCAAGACGTACGTGGTTCGAGTGCCGACTCAACAACTTGAGATTTTCTTAAAGGAAGAGTTTTGACCGAAGGGTGTTGTATATCGGCGTTTTCATGGAAGGTTACGAAATAACACGCAGCCTAACATGAAAACAGTGTAAACAACAACACGGATTTCTTAATATATTTTTTTGTATTTATGTTAGACTTTAAGGTATGTATCTATGGGATTTTCTACCTGAAAATAAATGGTTTTATTATTATTATTACTATCAGAAACTGATTATTCTTTTAAATAGTTTCTCGCTTAGGAGATATTTACCTTTTTGACACAGCGTCAAAAAGGTAAATAATATCTCCTGAAGTGTTCTTAATACTTATCATCATAACACACAGCAAAATAACAGCATGCCGTGTACCTAAATACAGTAGCCGTCTGAATTTGGAATTTTGTTTTGATGGTTTTAAACACTGGAAATTCTAAACATAGTAAAGAGCACATTCAAAGACAGAACTATCGAATAAAAATGTACGAAATACATTACACGATTATGTCTTAGTATATACCCTTGCGACAGAATTTATTGGTCACATGATCACATCAGAAGTAAACATAATAATGTGTTTAATAAAGACCTTTTGCATTAGAAATAAATATTGTATGTGTAGTGGACAAATATTAAACCAACGGACACAAACAAACAGAATTTGAAGAACATATGTATTAGTGTGTTTGGGAACTTAAAACCTTAGCTAACTTTGATATTGAACGGACACCTGGGCGTTGAAGCGTTGAAGATTAATTAATTTATTGAGTAGTCAATTTCTTACCCGTCAGGATGAGTTGACCAATCGAACATGGTCTCAAACATGGGAGTCTTGGAAGATCTCAGCAGCTTTCTACATTGTGGTCTGAAAGCAACATAATGATGACGTTTTTAGTTAAAGGCTCACTTTCCTATACAAAAGATGGTCAGCTATTATACGTTCGTTCGGGGTCGGGTCGAGTTCGCGGTCAGCTTACTAGTGTAACCTGATTTCACAGAATATTAGCTTCTTTACAGACAAAGTGTTTTTAAACATCTCCCGCACTGGCAATACCTATGTCGCGGGGTACATTACAAACGTACAACAAACGGACTCAATGAGCATCCAGACTCGAAACAACAATATATGGATTGTGATCCATATATTGTTGTTTCGAGTCTGACTGACAGTCAGACTTGACTGCACGGTTGGTGTAGTGGTTTAAGCGGCCGATTAACACTACGTCGAGTGTTGTGGGTTCGATTCCCACACGAGATGACTCTTTGCACACAAAGAGTTATCTCGTGTGGGAATCGACAAAATGTAAACCACTCCACCAACCGTGCAGTCAAGTCAGACTGTTTATGTCCCTGATCTGAACTTAATACTAAATAAGTCATCGTGCTCATCACACAAGCATGGATAACTATTACAGTCGACTACAGGTTCAGCAGCGTGACTGACTACTGCACCGATAGACCAGTGAGTTCTTAATCAAACTACTATAGATTTTATCCAGATATACTTATGGCAGTTTTCTCGCGGTCTGAATAAAAAACAAATTTTGTGGCGGCCTCGTTATCTGGAAGATTAGGCTTAACAATCAGACAGACAGCCCTGACATCGTGAAACTGGGCTTAAGAAATTTAATATTTCTCATTCTACTACTTTAAGCGGACATTTTATTATACTGATGATGATGATGATGATGATTGCTCGACCCATCATGCTTACGTTTAGCATCATGGTGAACGAATCTCTGGCTTAACAAAATCAAAAAAATGCTAAGCCTACTTACCCATTGTCCTTGTCAATAGCACAAGCGATGAGGTCTCTGTATTTGTACACGCTGGTGTAGAGGAATGGCCCGTAGCACT
The DNA here is from genome assembly GCA_944739405.2 of Euclidia mi. Lineage (NCBI taxonomy): Eukaryota > Metazoa > Arthropoda > Insecta > Lepidoptera > Erebidae > Euclidia > Euclidia mi. The sequence continues at coordinate 34,617,636 of OX123203.2, forward strand.
TGTGAGTTATTTCCTTTGTAAGACAGGCTGACATGACGCCTACAACCACGGAGCTCTTGCCTTGACCGACTATTAGGGGGCCTCCATGGTCGTTCTAAGAATACAATAACAATAATATAATATCATAACGTGAATAGAAATTACTCTTCTGTGAGCAACAGGTGCTGATGTAAAGGTAGGATCTAGAGCAGTACAAAAACGATATTACGGAATATAGGCACAAATGTATCGAATCTACAAGTTGAAAAGGTATTTTTGTAGAGATAAAGAATAACCACAGTGCTGCTCTCGATTTACTGTCCGAGCTGCTGGCAGATTCAAAAAAATAATAAATATACCCAATATCTTTTGATGACTACATATACTTCAAAACGGACAATTCTTACGATGTTGAATTTATTCTGATTGAACATGGAATCAAAACGCATCATTGAGCATGTTTCACTTAGATTAGTTTAACAAGGGAAAAAAGGCATGGCACTATTGCCTACAAACTTTGAAGTTGCTATAGAAAGTATGCTACGCTGAATATTGTATTGAAAGAATATTTTCGAATAAGTTTTCACCATAATTTAATTAAAATTGGCAAACAAAATAATGATACAAATATATTTTTTGGAACTAAATATATTAAAAGCATTATAAACATAGTAAACTTGTTACAAGTAAACATTTCGTAGTATAGGTTCAAGGTAAGGGGAGAGAGTTAATAAAAATAGAAAGAATGGTGGTCGTTAATTTGAGGTAGGTATGTGTATCGAAAGCCACGGAATAGAATATATTAAGAATTTAATAAACCACAGTATAAAACGTGTTTTATAAGTGTTTGGCCGAAAGACTAGCCTTTCCTACGCCACTTAAATTAAAAAATAACATTAACGTCATATTTTGACAGATGGATACTTGTGTCAATAGGCAGTTTAATCCAACATATTATAGCAAAGTTGCTGTAATATGTTGGATTTGATGAAAATGCTTCATTGAAACTGACAAATTATTATTTTCGTGAAAACATTGACTTATAAATTTATAATACTAGGGTCAGCAGACTAAAGTACATAAGTCACAAGACCCTACTTTACAGAATAAAAAAAACTGTCTATAAAATCATAGATTTGGATAGTTTTAAATGTTTTTATTAACTTTATGTGTATTATAATGTCTTATTACTAAGATACAATATTTTCGGGGAAATTTTTAGTTGTTTAATATTTAGATGACTTAAGTTATAAGGAATGTTATGTGGTAGGTTGGTAGTATATGACTTATGTGAACGATGAAAAAATACAAGCAAATGAAAAAAAACGTTAAACTAATAAAAAAAGTAAGTAAACTTGTTAGCTAGTAGGTGTCACTTAAAATTCTTGTTCTTCTTCCGGTTCTAGTATATCTGGATCAGTATTTCGTACACTTTCCAGAGTAGGAAGACTTAAATAAAACTGATGGAAAATATCTGGTATTAAAGGCAGCAGTGAAATTAAATCATTTTTTTGTCTATAGATATGGGCAATGGCTGAATAGATATTATAGGAATATTATCAGGAACATTGGTCCCTCTTCTTTTATAGTTAAAGATGAATAAAGGTGAATCTGTATCCAACGTAACATTATAAGAAAGGATTCCAAATTCTTGTTCATATCGTAGCCACCTTTTATCGAGCCATTTAAACTGCCGCCCATCATAATCATTATTTCTTAAAACTAAAGCACTTTTCAACACGGATGAAAAGTCATAAAAATCTGTACTTTTCATTTCTACAACCTTAAACTTTTTACTGCTAGATCGAATCAACTGGATCCAATCATGGGGGTGAAATATTTGTAATTCAGTTTTCTTATTTTTTTCTCAATGATGCCATGATCACTTCTAAGTGGCTGTGCCGAGGAATCATAAATTTATGGTCAATTATTTTGATTGATCGATGTTTTTGCAATGCCCATTGCCCATGCAGAATTCCTATTCTGGCCGCCGCATGTATCTGAATAAAAGATGACATGTTTTGTATTATCTAATATGGAAGTCTGTAGGTAAATGCTTGTAAATACAAGAAGCAATTTGGTTAGCTCCACGAGCGGCAACCGCCTCGTGCCACACGTAGCAAACAGCTTCACCAGTTTTGTTGTCATGGATAGTTAGGTTGAATGTCCACAACTGCCGCTTATAAAATGCTACAGAAGAACTTAGAGCTGGTGTGGGTAAACACTGTTGCAAATCAAATGTACACCTGCAACGTGTCTTCATTTTTACACATTTGAGTGTCAGCTCGTTTCATTTCATAAGCTTGATCAGCTAGAAATTTGTGAGTGTCATGTTGAACCATGAGATTGTTTTTAAGTGATTCCTCTTGACACAACTGTATCCACATGAGTAGAGTGACTGTATCTGCATCTTAAACTTGTCACAGGTGTAACAAGTATCGACACGCGATTTTTTAAATGAGAGTCCTAATTTATGAAATTCCTGACTATAGATTTTGATTGAAGGTGGTCTATTACGATCCTGGCAAAATAACTCGTATACATTTGCTGCATTGTTAAGTGAGATGGTAAGTATTTCTTCGATGTACTTTTTCTCGTATAGTAATTTTCATATGATGGAAAAGACATGATGTACGTCCTAATTTTGAGACGTTTTTCGTCTGAAATCTTGTGTTTAGGTATAGTTTTACCACGGTTATCATCGGTTTGAGTACCACCTATAGAAGATCTCTTTTTTATGGCAACTGTCTTTATAAAATTGTCACTCTCGTCTAATGTTTTCAATAAACACCCTCGACAAACAGGTTCACGTTTACCATGCACAGTAAAAAAATATTTATATGTTTTCATTCTAAACTTTTTCTTTCCTGGATCATCAGTGCGTATTCTTTGCGTAGATTTATGTGCAATTTTTAATTTACCCGTTTTGACCGATCCCGTGGGAAATTCGGGAAATCCCTTCTTAGTGCACCCTTACGGTCCCCAAGGAGCATACATGCCAATTTTCAGCTTCCTGCGCCCAATAGTTTCGGCTGTAGCGTGTCTGTCAGTCAGTCAGTAACGCAAGGATTTTATATATTAAGATTTCCATTAAAGACGCCATGTATGCAGACCTTTTTGAGTAAGAACCCATTTTCCAATGTTCCGTAAATATGGCATGCCTATCAGTTAATGGTAAACGTTCTTTACACTTCATTCTGCCTAAAGGTAACTCTTTCATGGCACGATCTAGTATACCCTTTCCTTTCAGAGTTTTGTATGCCTGCCCTAAGTTACGCTTTAATTTTTTCTCACTCTTTATAGCACGAAAACTCATTTTTGGTGGCACAGGATCAGTCGATTCATCACAAGAACTTTACGAAGATGGCATTCTAGGTACTAAAAAAGACGGATTTTGCACGGAGTCATCACTAGAAAAGTCCAGTTCAGGATAGTATGTAGAACTACTGACATGTCCGGTTGATGTCGATGGTGTAGGATCGTCTACTAGGTTGTCTGTATTTAACATCGATGTTTGTACATTTTCTAAAAAAGGATAAGACAATAGGTAGGTAACTAGTTTAAAATAAATCTACCATTTATAAATAATTTGCATTTCGAGATGTAAAAATATCTGAAAACATACCTCCATCGCCTTCTTGGTGAGTTGATAACGCCACTTCAACTAACTTTTTGCTTCTCTGGGTATTCATATTAATAATTAAAATATTTGAGCACACACCAGTAACAACAAGCTAACCCTTCAACGAAATGCTAACAATTGATGCCATTGGTAAATTAAAACACCGTTCCAATTTTTGTTTAGATCATAAATGTGTGATCATAAACAAGTGATGTTCCCTATAACATAAGTCAGACCTCTTGGCTCAAAAACTTCACACTTAAGAGGGAGTCCTTATAACATAAGTCAAGTTATGTTTTTTTGTGCGTCCGACCTATATTAGATTAGGATAAGATTGATACGGTCCACCACTTGAATACGCCATTAAATAATTCAGCTTGACTTATGTGCTTTAGTCAGACTGCGAGTGGAATAAAAGGAATACCGATTATGTAATAAAAAATATGAAAAATTTGACTTATATATGTTTTTTAGTCTACCGACCCTTATACGCGGTGTATTTTCCTTTATGTTATTACCTCGCAAAATCCACCAGAATCCAGTCGGTGACCACCACGTGGTGCTCTCCTTGTATCAATATGAGCGGCCGTGTCCACTGTTAACTCGCTCGGCTCTAGGACCATACGTCTCCGAGCGTCTTCGTCATCTTCCTCGGAATATACCAGCTCTTTACAGTTTACTTGCTCCTGTATTCAATAATTAAAACATCAGTTAACGTATTCAGGGTTGATCTTTAATTATTATTATTTATCTCTTTGTGGGCTTTGAAATTGATTTTTGTCTTTAACAACCTGATCTGAAATACACATACATAGTAAAAGAAAGTGAAGTGAAAAGCAATGGTGGGTGAAACTGCGGAGTACAGCCAGTAATCAATTATAAAATTGATTTTAAAGAGTTGTAAAAACCTGGCGATGATAAATTAATGTATTCACGTTACTAGTACTATTTTAATCCCAAATATTGACCTCAAGTCGCCCTATTCGTGTTGTTGTATTTTGTTCAGTGACAGAGCGTTCGCGGGCATTCGCTGGCAATTACTTGCCTTGTCTTTGCTAACTATAGTAATTCTTTATTCTTGTGTATAACCATTACAACCGTTTCTTTTTTCTTTTCGGTAGTAGAAGTTTAGAATTGTTTAATTTTTAATATCAACTGAAGATATATTAAGGCTAGAAGTTTCTAGATTAGTTTTTTTATGGTTGATTAATTTCAATTAACAGTATAATAGTACTGACCGCACAAGCAGCAGTCATGGTCGCTTCATCTGCCACATCTTTGGTGCATATCATATGGTCCTGGATCACAAAGTGATAACGTGCATCCCAGCGCTTCATGCAAGCTTTCTTTGAAATCATTACAGCATCAGTCTCGAGTAAGTCTCCAGAGTTGATAGCGGGGTGATTGATGACCTGAAAATGTATAAATACACGTATGCTGTATTAGCAAAATGAATATTTTTGTATGTCATTTTGATGGCTCTCAAGGTTTTTCTCAAAGGTCTGAAAGGTCCCAACAATGATACATTTTTAACTGACATTTAAGCCATTGGCAAATATCATAATGAAAATTTACTGCCCTACATAAACAACTACGTAAAAGGTTAAGAATCAAAAGGAGTACTAATTTTTGGATGCGGCTATAAAACGCATGTGGCATAGAAAAATGATGTTAAATCTAAAATCTCTATAGATAATAAATTTTACTTCTTTCTTGTCTCTACCACTCTGCCGTAAATAAATCATATAGGAACATGACCTAGTGCCATTTCTCACAGTGAAACATAATCCAACCAATGATATTATACGAAAAATGAAGATAGTTAGATAGTTCGTTTCTGCGTAGGAAGCAATCCGTAGAAACGGTAAACTAACGCACACATCGATAACTCCATATTTTATTTTATTTTCTGTTGCAAAGATGTGTCAGTTTCACTTTAACGGCTCGCGATGTGACACACACACATATGTCAGACTTGCCAATTGGCTTATGTTTAGCGTCCTGCTTTTGGTACGCCTATAACATATCTACTTCTTTTACTTTGGAACATCATTGAATCCAACGCATTCAACAAAAACCCAGAAAATACTTAAAATTAAAATTCACATTCAAAATCCTTTATTCATTTGGGTCACAATGTGACGCTTATGAACGTCAAAATAATAAATTTATAAAATAATAACTTATACTCAAATTTAAAACATTATTACTGTATGCTTCTACATTTACATTTACATTTACTGCCACGTTCGCAACTTAGTATCGAGTAGTGCAATAATCTTACATCTCCAAATTTATCCGTGGAACCCCATCCAGCCATTGATGCTTGCGTACCAGATTTCTCCAATTCGTCAGTACGATTGTTGAATGAAACCTTCTTTGGAATAAAATCGCAGCCTCGGACCCTTCGTTCGAAGTTGAAATCATCTTCTACCTTCACGACAGCAATATCGCCGACCATCCAGCGAATATTATCGAAGTCATCACCGTCGAAGTAATAAGCTTGTTGAAAGAAAGCAAAATGATATAAGAAACTAGTAATATAATTAATATTTACTTTATACTAAACATACCCAGGCCAGGTCAGACCGAAGCCAGAGTTTTAGAGGTCAGAAAGCAGTTGCTTCGTTGCAAAGCTTATTGTCAAATACTTGACTAAAAAACGAATCCCGGCCCAAATACTGTATTCTGAGTATAGAAAATGTAACATTTTGGTTTACCTACGTACTTCAAAAGTTTTACATTGCAATAAACTAATAGATTTAATACCTTTGGGTACACATTTCCAAATTGCTCTCTTGGCTCCGTTATTGATGCATTCATTTTCTTTCTCACTAGTAGGCACCCATCTGTAGATATATATATTATTTATTTCTTTATATTTTTATAGGTAACGTACGTAGCAGTTTATCTATGCTCGATATATTAGCGTTGTTAAGTGCGTTTATTCCTCACAGCTACCCATACAAACAAAGATCAATATAAAAAAAAAATTAACCGATCTGAACGAAACTTGGTACGTATAAATAAAATACTGAATTACAGGAAATTTATTGTTGCACTATTTCTAAATTGATTAATGTCACCCATTCCCACCTAGAAAAATCGGGTGTCTCCCGTTGGCTAGGTTGGTGGTTAGGTCGATCTATCCTTTGGGAACTTTTTTTCCCAATGTCCAGATCTGCTATCGACATATGAAAGATCTCTAGGGTATGATAAGTTGATACCTCTACCAGAGACAAGTAATTTACTTGCCTCTGCCTCTACTAAGGTAGCTAACATACGCGCTTCCGACTCGCACTTTGGGGAAAGGCTTAACCACAAACTCTTCAGACACTTGTCATAAAAATTTTTATTTAATAATTTTCTATGCCAACGGTCTAAAAAGGCTTTACAAATATATTTTTACACGCCGTAATGAAATGATATCTACTTTTTACATTGATATAAAAGAAATTTTAGTTTTATTATAAACGATATCTTTGACAATATCTCAATAAAAATTATAAGAAGCGAAACTGTTAATTTTACATTTTGAAGTTGTCATCCTGCTAAATCGCTAGCAGACAAATCAGTCTGAACATTGGGAAAAAAGTTCCCAGTGGATAGATCGATCTAACCACCAATCTGGCCAACAGGAAACACCCGAAAAATCTTTATGTGATGATTATTATTGATTAAGCTATATCTGACTATATCTTATTGTCTTAGGATTGTAACATGTATTCAACCATAATTGACGATATCTTATCTATAAAGTGTTCAAGAATGTTACTGACTCCATCTCGTTTTCGATGCCCAAGTAAGTTCGTGCGATGAGCGTCGTGGGTTCGATGCCCACTTAAGACAACAATATAATTAATATGTGATCATATTGTTGTTTTGAGTTAAGGTGTCCATTGTGTCTGTTGATTGAATATTTGTAAAGTCCCCTACGACACAGGATTTTTCTTAGTGAGAGACTCGTAAAACAATAGCTATACTTAACTTACTTATGGGTTCCCGAAACGACATAGAAGTGTTTTGCATCTTCTATACAGGCGGCGGATGTAAGAACGAAGCGTGCGTCGATGATAGTACCGCCGCAGAGCCAGTTGGTATCAGATATCTTTTGATCGGCACCCTGCGCCGCCCTGAGGTACACCTGGGAAAAGTGGACATGAGAGCCTTAATAAAAATTACGACCTTGAGAAAAGTACATATGGTTCATGTTACACTAAAATCAGGTACTATTTATGTACCAATGTAGTTGTTATATACGATGAAGTGTGTAAATAAAAACAAAGACAAGTTTAGTCGGTTCCCCCGCGACAGAATCTTGATCAAGTTATAGCTTATCTTGAGGAGAAAAAACGTCAGCTAACTAATAGGTGGAGAAAAATATTTCAGCTCGCATGAACATGAAAAGAATGTGTTGTTATTTTAAGTCATCCCCCAACAATTGAACATTTATCAGATTTATATGATATTGCAAGTTAATCAACATGTCAGCTGGCTAAATCTAGACGGGAAGATCGTCAGCTGTTACTATAAGGCCACAGTCACACGGCAATCACACGGTGTCACAAAGGTGGTAACACAGGAGCCATACGGAAGCATCTATTGCCTGACACCAGCTGACAAGTTTGCCTCAGCATATTCAAGTTGATATTTTTTATTACTAATAGGATCATATTGAGGCAAAAGCGTTTGCCTTAATGTGATCCTGTGGTACACTAAATTAAACGTACCATGTAAGGTCTAGTTTCACCAACTATGCGTCCTGACATAATCCGTCGCGCTGAGTTTGGAGTAGCACTGTCATAACTAGCATGTGTACTTGTTTCTGTATCGTTGATTGGCACTGGAATTAATATAAAGAAAGAGTTCAAACAAACTATCATATAGCGTATTAAATTGTTAATTATCGCTTGCCCCCGTGCCCCGTGCCTCGGAGAGCACGTTAAACCGTCGGTCCCGGCTGTCATGAAGATCTTTGACAGTCGTTACGGGGAGTCAGTACCCTCAAATAAACTGATACTGGTCTAAACCATGGAATATCGCTATCCCATTGAGTTGCGGAGGTCAGACGGCAGTCGCTCTGTGGAAAAGTTGGTATTCTGTCATATCTGGTTCGATTCTGGGTTTTCCGAATACTCAGTAGCAGCCTAGCAGCCCGGAGTCTGGTGACGTGCCCGGTAACGGCAATAGGCTGGCCCCCTATTACGTGGGACCTTAAAGTTCTGGGAATAGAATATGAAGAAATAGAAATATGGGTGTAATATTAACACCTCTGCCTACCCCTGCGAGGATACAGGCCTGAGACTATAAAAAAATATAAAAATCAATATCGTTTAGATGACCTGCCGCGTGGATTAAATTGTATGATTGTGCCGAGTGGATACACGAAAACACAGCTAACACCGTGAGAATCACGAGTTGACTGACTGAGAGCAGACAAACGCCCGGGCAGGCGTCCGAGAGGTGTGAGAGGGATGGAGAGTGTTGTATTGTAAATCACACGGGCGCAAGTGCATCTATTGTTTACCATTATTTTAAAAGTATGAATATATTGTTACTATAACAGTTTTATGACTAAAAAAATTATTTTTCTACAAAATCTATTTAAGTGCATATCTTTTTTCTGCAATGGAATAGGTTGTGGTGCCGGTAGTAGCAATTTTAGTACGAACAAAATCCTTTACAATGGCATATGCCATAACTGTGTTGGACACTGAGCCCAATTTGACTCATGGTCCTTTAATGACGATATTGTAATTTCAATAGTATCACATTACTTACCAGCTTCAATTGCGAGACAGAGACAACACACAAAAAATGTATACAAAATCATAATTAGATAAAATAATTGTTTTCAAAAGTTTACATCATTTTACTCCATTTCATATATGTATACTTCAAAGAAAACACCTTTAAAGTAAATTGAATAACGAAAGGCGGATTTGTAATAACATGCTTGGATGAATTTATGAGCAAGTTAATGTTGAATGTGACGTTGAAAGCAAACTTCTCAGTCATTTACATAAAGAAGTTGTTTTTATGATTTCAGATGAAAATGCAACGGTGATTTCATGTACACTTAATAATATTACGTATATTCAGAATATCAATGAGCGGATCTATATTTGATCTATAAATTACTTTTGTAAGATCGCGGGCAAGCAAAAAAATTGTTGTTTGAACCACACTATTGGTTAAAATTAAACTAATTTGCTTGAATTAAAAGTGTGGTCACGTTTTACTAGAGGTGCAATTTGTTAACTTATACATTATTTTTGAGCATCGATGACTTGTGATTCATCTAACTCGGTAGAAATGTTATAGGTATCCAAAATTTTATAGTTAAATAGATCAAGATGAGATAAATGAACTATGAGATCGTTGCCGAGATAATAAGAAAATAGCCATAAAGAGTATTATGTGACTTAATTATTTTCAAGGTTACGATGAAAACGTTGATATTCATGTTAGTGATATGTCTTGTAGATGGATCTGGTAAGTGAAATGCTTTTTTGTTTTTTAGGTAGGTACCTACTTTACATTACATGGATCGACAACGATTATTTACAAATACATGGTGTCTACGAGTTAGTGCTCCATAATACAGTTCAAGTTCATTACTGTCTATTATCTCAACATATTTCCAACAGTCATATGACAATTTAAAATATTTATTTGCTTCAGAGTACATAACATAACTTCACGCCTTTATCCCCGAAGGGGTAGGCAGAGGTGTATTATACACCCACTGAGAAAAACCACAGTACGTGAGAAAATATTTCGTACTTTTTATGAAATTTCGATTGACTTTTTTGCAGAGCCTAACAAGGAAATAGAGGAGATGCTAGCTGCCGGCAATAAGACGCGTTTACCTCTATCGCCAACAAGACGAATATTGAGAGGAACTGAAGTTGGTGAGACCAGGCCGTACATGGTTAGTAGTGAAGTACCTACTTATAATATCCAGGTAACCTTTAAAATTGATTCAATGGGAAAATCCTATGAATTCTGACCTTGGACAACAAAGCGACGTTTTAGGGCAAGCTACGTTTAATCTGGCCTCATCTCTCATCTCTCTCATTGTCAATCGATTACATATATTCAAAATTTTATATCTGATACATAGATAATGGAACCTTAATAGGTAATGTAGAAATAATTGGCCACATTCTAGCAATCATCATCATCAGCCTTGTGCCACTGGTGGACGCAGATCTCGTCTCATTATGTGAAGGTTAGGCCACAGTCCACCAAGCTGACCGAATGGAGGTCAGCAGACTGCCCCTCAAACTTCCTAACGGTATTTTCCTTCAAGATTTATCAAGAAATAATAAGAAGAACTTGGAAGTCAATGATGCGCGCCGTGGATTTAAAACTGAGGCACTCTGCGTAATAGTCCCTTGGTCTCTCCACTACGCTGAAATCTATATATTTTATTTTCTCTCTTTTGTCTCTCTCTCTCCTATATACCCGAAGGATTTTTTAGTTCCTTTTTAAGATTTCACCATAAATTCGTAAGTCGCACGTTATAGGGGGCGAGCCTATTGCCGTTAACGAGTTAATTACCAGACTCCGTGCTGCTACTGAGAATTCTGAAAAACTCAGTGACACTTTTGCCCGACCCGAGAATCGAACCTGGCACTTCCCGATTAGCAGACGCATACGCTATCCACTGGACTACAGAGGCAGTAATCATATACCTATATTTCTGTAATATTTATATTCGTTGGCTGTTTCTATTTCTGTCAGGTGTACCTCAGGGCAGCGCCGAACGTGGAGCACAAGCTGATAGAAAGCCACTGGCTTTGCGGCGGCGTCATCATCCACGAGCTGTATATCCTCACGTCTGCCGCCTGCATCGAAGACGTCAAGCATTTCTACGTTATATCTGGCACTCACACGTAAGCACATACTATTGATCAGTGTTGTACTTACTTGGTTTAAGGTATGGTACTAGAAGGTTCAATAACTAATGAGAATTATTCAAGTAACACCACACAGAAAGATAAATTTAGGTAATAACTATGTGATTGAGTGACCATCATGAGTGCAGCTAGTTTTCTTGTACACACTTTTTGTGTACAAGAAAACTAGCTGCCTCCGTGGTCTAGTGGATAGTCCGGAGGTCCCGTGTTCGATTACCGGGTCGGGCAAAAGTGTTACTGGGTTTTTTCCGAATTCTCAGTAGCAGCACAGAATCCGGTGCCCGGTAACGGCAGTAGGCTCGCACCCTATTACGTGGCATCTAAAAATTCATGGCGAAATGTGGGTGTAATATTACACCTCTGGCTACCCCTTCGGGGATACAGGCGTGAGTCTAAAAAAAAACACGTTTGAATACTCGCCGCCGCACGCTACGACGTTCATCGATGAGACCCATGCACTTATAAGCTTTCTCCAATGTTAGTTGGATTTGGAGCGTGTTAAAACGGCCCATCGGTTTTGCACTGACCAAGCGTCATTACTTCAGAGTTCCTTATGCTCTTATTACGACTTGCTGATATAAAAAATATATTTTTCATAGGTGGGTTCCCCCGGAGGTCCATGACAACGAATGCATTAACAACGGCGCTAAGAAAGCTGTTTGGAAATGTGTACCCAAGTGTAAGTGTCATCATCGTCATCGTCCTAGCGTTATCCCAGTTGCATCCAAGACTTCTCGCCTTGGAGCCCGGGGTCTGCTTACTAGTCTAACCAAATTTGACAGAATATCAGCTTTTCTACAGAGCGACTGCTGTCTCACCTCCGCAACCCAAAGGGATAGCTACATGCCAAGGTTTAGACTATTATCAGTTTATTTGAGGGTACTGACTCACCGTAATGACTGTCAAAGATCTTCATGACAGCCGGGACCGACAGTTTAACGTGCTCTCCGAGATACAGTGCAAGCGATAATTAACAATTAAATACCCACGTCTAAGTGTAATTCCAGTTAAAAAAAAAATTTGTTATTTCTAGAAACGGACTCTATCACATTAGTACAGTAAGGTATTGGGTAAACTTGTCAAGTTCTCACTTATTTTAAAGTGAGGGATTAAATTGAAGTAATTGAACAGTTAGTCCAGCCACTAATGTCAACCGCAAGTCAGAGGTATATCATAGGATTTAAAAAGAAACCTTGCTATTTTACAAGATTTCATTCAGATTTAAAAGTTTATATTCAGTCTCATTTGGTTTGACCTGTAAGCAGGCCCCAGACTCCAAAATGAATACTCTTGGATGCGACCGGCACTACACTAGCACAGTGTTGATGATGATAACATAAAGCTACAAATTCTTATTACTCAATATAAACACGCTCTTCTATTACATCTGCTGCTCTACCTATGAACCACTTTTCCTCCCTTGTCTCCCGTTCTCTTTCTCCTATATATCTCCCTATTTTATTAACGTAACCTAGCTTTCACCACTCTTAATATTTCTCCCCTTCTCAGCGTATTTCTTCGACGGCGATGACTTCGATAACATCCGTTGGATGGTGGGCGACATCGCCATCGTCCGTGTGGAAGACGAGTTCAACTTCGAGCGAAGGATCAGAGGGTGCGACTTCATCCCCAAGAAGGTGGAGTACAACAACCACAGCACACAGCTGGAGAAGAGTGCCACTCTCGCTTCTATTGCGGGCTGGGGGACTACTGACAGTTTTGTTGATGTAAGTTTGTATCATTACTAGCTAAGCAACTAACGGTCGGTTCCAATATTTATAATCTATCTATGGATTCGGCTACTAGAGATAACATATTTGACATACCTATTTTTTGTAAGGATCCATGGATAGATCGAATATTAATACCGGCCAGAAGTAACTAAGTTAACCAAATAAATCTGTACATTTAGGTACACAAGTAAAATTGAAGTGTATCTGTGGGTGCTTTCAACATAATTAACATAACATAACATAACTTCACGCCTTTTATCCCCGAAGGGGTAGGCAGAGGTGTATTACACACCCATACTTCGCCAGTTATGTTTCGATCCCAATGTAATAGGGTTCGAGCCCATTGCCATACCGGGCACATTGTTAAGCGAGCGATAATTAACATTTTTAATACACACATAACTTCGAAAAGTCAAAGATGTGTGCCCGGGGTAGCTGGGGATCGAACTCGAGACCATCGTCTCGGCAGTCCGTTACGTACAATACTGGGCTATCGCCGTTTTTCAAAATAATTATGTTCTTTTTAAGCTGTGTACTTAGGTACCTAATAAATATGTTTTATTTTATCAATACATTTTCTTATTCAAACCAACAGATAGACTTCACCGAGCCTCTCCGTAGCTCAGCAAACTCAGTGAAACTGCTGGAGACTGACGTGGTTCTGATATCGAAGAAGAGCTGCAAGAAGCGCTGGGACGAGCGGTACCACTTCATCATCAACGATGAGATGATCTGCACTAAGGACAGCATCGATGATGACCCTATGAGTGCTGCGTGCGCGGTAACTACTACTCGTCATTCTTACCATGGCATTATCCTGGTTGCATCTAAAGCTTGACGACTATTATTTTTCAGAGGCACTGTCTTCTCTTCCCCTCTTATTTTACCTCGCAACCGAGAAATTGTTGAATGCACTTCACTACAGACAAAACACGTAAAAGTAAATAGTACTAGGTGACTTTAAGAACCAAAGCTTCAAAAAATTTTTAAATGTAGCCAAACAAAATAGAATATTAATCTGGAAAAATATAACGACTCCTGAAGTTATTGATCAAACGTACACTAATTAAAGTTAATGGTTGGGGTTGGCATACCGAACTCACTCTTTCTTCTTTTTTAAAAAGACAACTCCCGCATTTGGACTAAATCCTGTGTCGCGGGGGACTTTACAAACATACAACTAACGGACACAATGAACACCCAGACTCGAAACAATAATTTGTGAATTACACAAAGTGTTGCCTCGAGTGGGGATCGAACCCACAACACTCGGCGCAGTGTCAAACGGCGAGGAACGTATTTGTGTATAGTATGCTGGTATATTAATAATTAAATTGTTAATAATCGTTTGTTAGACGGTGAAGGATAACATCGTGAGGAAATCTGCATATCTGAGAGTTCTCCATAATGTTCTCGAAAGACATGTGAAGTCTGCCAACCCGCACTTGGTCAGCGTGGTGGATTGGTTTTACCCTTCTCATAGCGAGAGGAGGTCCGTGTCTAGCAGTAGGACAATGTTTATACAGGGTTGATGATGATGAATACGATGGCCAGAGGAGTTGATATAGGGTTTACATACGTACATACATAGTCTCACGCCTATAACCCCGAAGAGGTAGGCAGAGGTGTATTTCTACACCCACTTTTCGCCAGATATTCTTTAGTCCTACGTAATAAGGGGCGAGCCTATTGCCGTACCGGGCACATTTCCAAACTCCGTGCCGCTACTGAGAATTTCGTGACAGAAAAACCCACTAACACTGGCCGACCCAGGAATCGAACCCGGGACCTCCCGATCCCACGCGCACATTTATGCCGCGAGACCCACGAGGCAGTCGTATAGGGTTTGATGTCGAGTTTTCCGTCTCTACGCAAAGATGGTATTTGCATCGTGTTATCCCTTAGTCGCCTCTTACGACACCCACGGGAAGATGGGGGTGATGGCACTTGTATTCTATGCCGTCAACCACACGGCTACACCACACGGTATAGGGTTTACTGTCTCTTCTTAAGGATACTATTTGCTCCTTGTATTCTTTTGTCGGCTCTTACGACACCTACTTATTATACGACAACTACTAATGGGCAGGAACGAGAGGTAAGCTGCAAAGAGCTGGAGGTCTCCGGAGAAGACTACTTCGACGACCATGACGAGACTACACCGTTTCCTCAAAGACGTATGATCATAGACCCTCGCGAGCTAGTAGTACATACGGCTGCGCATCGAGACGCTACTAGAAGGAATCATAACCATATGCACTTTGGAGGCTTTTGCGAGGTACGAAGATTCTATATCTTAATATATAATTATATTTCTTGTGTGCGTGTGTATGTCACTGAACTCCTCCTAAACGACTGGATCGATCTTGATGAAATTTTTTGTGTGTGTTCAAGGGGACTTGACAATGGTTTAGATTCACAATTTAGTCCACTGGAAAATGTTTTTTTACTTAATTTTTAATTTGTAAGTAGTTGTGGATTTTGGAATGTTTCATATTGGAACCGACGGACTGCGCTGCTATCGCAGTGTCAAATCTTATATTCATAATTTCGTCATGTACATCGAAACCTTACCTGAATAATAAAACATTAAAAAATAAAGATTTCGAGTCGACAACATATACCCGCAAAATTCGGATTGTCGAGTATTTTGTTAAATTCTAATGCTTCTGACAGACAAATCACAGTCGCCATATGCCAGGGCCACAAGCCACTCTAGGGAAACGTCACTCATACCGGATAACATTTTGAGTACTACTAAGTCTTAGTACTAAGTAGTTTGTATGTGTAAATACTTTTTGAAGTTATTTTTCTTAAACATTCAAAACTACAATTTTATTATAGTAGTATTCGCCCAATCAAGGAGATTTGTGTTACCCCGAACATAGATGATATACTATAATTAGAGAACACCCAATTTACGCGAGCGAAGTTGCGGGCAAAAGCTAGTAAATGTATATTTTTGAACTTGCCCGACTTTTACGCGTATTAACAATTATGTAACGGGTGTATAATAAAAACTAAAAGTTAAAATATGTTGTATTTGCCTTGACGTTTCTTGCATTTCATGGCCTGGGTTTCAATCTAGCGTGGTCACGAGATGACTGATGTCTTGCAGCACCTTCTCGGAGAAGTGAGAGTTACGGCTCACTTCGTCTCCACAACAATTTTTATCTCCTACACATACCTAACACTAACGATGTCTTTATACGTGCATATTTTATCACATATTCGTTATCTACATTTGTTGGGTACATTAAATTACATGATGTAGATAAGCAGTACATATCTCTTCAGTTGTTTGCTTGCTAGGGAAATATTTTATCTTTTGTATTTCAGAACGATCACGGCGGACCACTCGTCGTCGGTCGAGGCAAGAGCTCTGTAGTCATCGGCATCATGTCGGCATGCCACACCAAGGCTATCGACATGAAGTGCTACGGGCCATTCCTCTTCACCAGCGTGTTTAAGTACAAGAGCCTCATCTCGTGCGCCATTGATAAGAGCTCTGAGTAAGTGTTCATTTAATACAATGGCCGTTGAGGCAAGAGGGTTCTGGAGTTGCGAACACGTACCAGACGACGCAGCAGGTAGATCTTCCGCAAAGTGAACCGACGATCTGGTTAAGATTGTGGGAAGCGGGAAGCAAATCAAGCCTTGAAATTACAATAAACAAATAGATGGTTTTACATGCATAATGATAATATAGGCTGTTACTTTTGAGCTTTGATACGAGTTGTAATTAAAATTTGGTATTTTTAATCCTTCAGACCTACGTGCAGAAAACTGTTGAGCCCTGGC
Source organism: Euclidia mi (assembly GCA_944739405.2). Taxonomy (NCBI): domain Eukaryota; kingdom Metazoa; phylum Arthropoda; class Insecta; order Lepidoptera; family Erebidae; genus Euclidia; species Euclidia mi. Next base: position 34,634,696 of record OX123203.2, read on the forward strand.
TCAAAGTCTCATATTAAGGAGACATCATTCGACTGGCCTGCATCATATAAGAACAGGTAAAACCTTTTGTAAAATATGTATATATATATATATATATATATATATATATCATTATCTACTATTTTATTTATCTACACTATAACACACGTTGAACACGCTAAAAACTGGTTACATTTGAATAATTAATTTCGTGTTAGATAGCTCATTTATCGAGGAAGGCTATAGGCTATTATACCATCACACTATCGGCCTCGGGCGCAGAGCAGTAGCCCTTAATAACGCGGGTGTAACCGCGTGCTCATCTAATGGTATTATAAAGAAGAGAAAGTAAGATTCGTGCATCAACACGCTGTAGCTATGAGCGCGTTTACATAATTTAATATAATTAAAAAGTTCCCCGATATTCCAGTATATTGTTCCAGTGTTGCAAAGGATATCTTTTCGTAGGAATACCTAAGTACCTAACCATGCATTATTATCAGTACCTATAAACATGCATAGTTATGCATATATACTTATTATTTTAACGTTGTAACTGATAACCTGTTCCTCAATTCACAGCCCAGCTTTACGCATGTCAAACCACCAGCATTTAGGCCGTGATGATGCGTCAACATCAGAAGAGTTTCGACAGCCACCACCGCCGCCGCCTCCGTTGCCACCACGTCTGTCAAAACAATCCCCATCACCACATATACCACCATCCCCACAAACAAAACACCCATACAACCTCCCAACTACGATATCCTCAACAGAAATGGGTTACAAGAAATACAAACAGTCCAAAATTGACCGACCATTTGACAGTTTTATGTCGGAGAAAACTCCGAAAGTAAGGGAATATGCCATGTTAGATAAAAAATCAGATGCGGCTCGACCGGAGTATGTGATGTCGGATAAAAACTCAGATTTGTCTCGTCAAGAGTCTAAAGGAGCCCAGCATGAGAAGATGCCTACATGGATGACGGATCATAACCCACCAGATTTGGATCCACCAAAGAGTAAATCGTCTATGGCCGGCTCGGATGAAACTGAGTTCTCGTCAATCAAAAAGGTCATCATGAGAAGGTTTTTCAATCAATTGTTTTATTTAGAGAAATAAAGGTCAAGGTTAGGTAAATACCTATCTTGTTACCTTTTTTCCTAGGCTTGTAAGTTTAGTGTAATGTCATATTGTAAGGGCATAATTTACTCATAGATGGATGTGAACGTTCCTTAAAAAGATTTAGGTAAGTGTACCTACCTATATGTTATTGTAAAAGTCCGAAGTGCAGTAAATCTTAAGATTTACCGTACTTCGGGCTTTTACAGTAACATAATTATAATTATGATTTTATTCTTGATAAACTTTAAGTAGGTAGGTACTGACGTGCTTTTTTAGTCACATACCTAAGTACCGACGTGAGGTCTGGCAGACCACTATTGCTTTCATAACTAAAAAAAACCGGTCAAGTGCGAGTCGGACTCACGCACCGAGGGTTCCGTACAAACCTGTAGGTATATATATTATGTAAAAGTTCACCAGTCATAGTTATGGTATTTTTATTGCCAAATGAAATCCATAATATTACAGTATAGAAAGCTGGAGGAGCATAAATTAAAGAAAAAGGGGTCTTTGTCGTTTGTAATCAGTCATCCTTATTAACATAACAGCTATATCGCTTATTTTATAATATAACTTAAATACCTATACCAGCCTTGCAGCAGCCTTGCAAAAGTCTGCTGATGAATGATGGTAAGATTTTTTATCAAAGTTATTGATTTACAAAGTTTTTAGTGACTATTAGAAATCTGTTACAAAAATACTTATGAAGTACAGAATAATTAGCAAAAAGGTTTAAAGACTATGTAATTATTTGAAATCGCAATCTCAATCAGCCTATCGCAGTCCACTGCTGGACATAGGCCTCTCCCAACACGCACCACAACACACGGTCCTCAGCCTTCCGCATCCTTTATCTGGGCTATAAGACGTTGCTTCGTACCAAATTTCAAGATTTTGAGTTAGCGGGAAGTACCCTGTAGGTTTTGATTCACTTGCGAGTAGGCGAGAGTTTGAAAATATGCTTATATTGCTCTTTCTTTTGATTGCGTTGACATAGAAGCTTGATTTTGTTGCAGCCTTACGGTGTTATATACTTGAGTATTTGATATGAATTTCAATTTAATACCTCCACGCGTTTAAGAGAAAGGGGTAGTAACTTTAAGTTTATTAAAAATATTTTTTTATATGCTGTAACTAAAAAAATACGGTTTTCGCAATTGTTCCTTTATAAGTGATATAAGACGTTGCTTCGTACCAAATTTCAAGATTTTGAGCTCACGGGAAGTACCCTGTAGGGTTTGATTCCCTTGCGAGTAATCGCGAGTTTGAAAATATGCTTATATTGCTATTTCTTTTGATTGCGTTGACATAGAACTTTGATTTTGTTGCAGCCTAACGGTGTTATATACTTGAGTATTTGATATGAATTTCAATTTAATACCTCCACGCGTTCAAGAGAAAGGGGTAGTAACTTGAAATTTATTAAAAATATTTTGCTTATATGATGTAACTAAAAATTTATGGTTTTCGCAATTTTTCCTTTATATGTGCTAAAAGGCGTTGCTTCGTACCAAATTTCAAGATTCTGAGCTCACGGAAAGTACCCTGTAGGTTTTGATTCACTTGCGAGACGGCGCGAGTTTGAAAATATGCTTATATTACTCTTTCTTTTGATTGCGTTGACATAGAAGCTTGATTTTGTTGCAGCCTAACGGTCTTATATTTGATATGAATTTCAATTTAATACCTTCACGCGTTCAAGAGAAAGGGGTAGTAACTTGAAATTTATTAAAAATATTTTTTTATATGCTGTAACTAAAAATTTACGGTTTTCGCAATTTTTCCTTCATATGTAATATAAGACGTTACTTCGTACCAAATTTCAAGATTCTAAGTTCACGGGAAGTACCCTGTAGGTTTTGATTCACTTGCGAGTAGGCGAGAGTTTGAAAATATGCTTATATTGCTCTTTCTTTTGATTGCGTTGACATAGAAGCTTGATTTTGTTGCAGCCTTACAGTGTTATATACTTGAGTATTTGATATGAATTTCAATTTAATACCTCCACGCGTTTAAGAGAAAGGGGTAGTAACTTTAAATTTATTAAAAATATTTTTTTATACGCTGTAACTAAAAATTTACGGTTTTCGCAATTTTTCCTTCATATGTGATATAAGACGTTACTTCGTACCAAATTTCAAGATTCTGAGCTCACGGGAAGTACCCTGTAGGTTTTGATTCACTTGCGAGTAGGCGCTAGTTTGAAAATATGCTTATATTGCTCTTTCTTTTGATTGCGTTGACATAGAAGCTTGATTTTGTTGCAGCCTTACGGTGTTATATATTTGAGTATTTGATATGAATTTCAATTTAATACCTCCACGCGTTTAAGAGAAAGGGGTAGTAACTTTAAATTTATTAAAAATATTTTTTTATATGCTGTAACAAAAAATTTACGGTTTTCGCAATTTTTCCTTTATAAGTGATATAAGACGTTGCTTCGTACCAACTTTCAAGATTCTGAGTTCACGGGAAGTACCCTGTAGGTTTTGATTCCAATGTGAGTTTGAAAATATGCTGCAATTTGCAGGATATGCGGTTGTATTTTTTTATTGCGTTGGATTAGAAGTTTGATTTTTTTACAGCTCTTTGGAACCGTAGGTTCGAGTATTTAGTATAAATTTCAGTTTGATACCTCCACGTATTCCTGAGAAAAAGGGTCTTGACAGACGGACGGACAACAAAGTGATCCTATAAGGGTTCCGTTTTTTCCTTGTGAGGTACGGAACCCTAACAAGTTCCTTTATATTTTCTAAAATAACCGTTCATATGTATTGTTTTTATATCTAGTTATTGTATAAATAAAGGAAAATATAGCAGGTATAATATTTCTATCTAATTACCTATAAAGTTTCACATTACAGCCTCTAATTTTTTGGGAGAAAGCTTACTTTCATTTTAATAATAATTATTTATCAATTGAGCAATATTTTTTCTTAATAATACTGTTTTTCTTAATGTTTAGTAATTACTTAAACCATAAAAAAACAATTTAGCACATAAACAACAGTTTTTTAGAAAATCACAAGGTACCAAGATGTTTGTACTATCAAAGTTTATAATCACTCTTCAAAATAGGTTTGTTCCATTGTAGGTAGACATGTTTCATCGTCAGACCCGTCCTGTTCAGATGTATGTTGAATCATAGTCACTCTCCAAGGCAATCAAATTTGGGACGATATCGTTACAGTCGGACTCCGAGCTCGGATATAGCCATTACGCTAAAAAATCTTCTTGATTGATTGATTGATTGATTGATTGATTATTCTTTATTGTACACCTTACAAAAAGTTACATTATAGAACAAAATATAGATATACAAAACACAAACGGAATGTACAAATGGCGGCCTTATCGCTAAAAGCAATCTCTGCCAGGCAACCTTAGGATGGACAGATGGTAAATAAGTTTAGTGCGATAAATTGTGTAGTTTAAAGACAACCAGAATGGTATACAAGTAGTTCATAGATATACAGAAACATATATACATACACACATACATATACCTACATATACATATACATACACGACATACACATATAAATATATATCTTAATATATAAAATCCTTGCGTTACTGACTGACTGACAGACACGCTACAGCCGAAACTATTGGGCGCAGGAAGCTGAAATTTGGCATGTATGTTCCTTGGCGACCGTAAGGGTGCACTAAGAAGGGATTTCCCGAAATGCCCACGGGATCGGCCAAAACGGGTTAATTTAAAAAAAAGGCAGGCGTAGCTGCTGGCGTCCTCTAGTATAATATAAAAATATTATATAATACATACTATAACTATAATGAAAGATGTCATATGGATGAAAGATAGTGCGATTTCAACAAACCTTTAAATATACTAGGTGATTTTGCTCTACGAATATCTAGAGGCAATGCATTCCACAGGCGCACAGCTTGTACAGTAAAGTGTAGTGGAATGCATTGGCATCTCCAGCCTCAAGACCACAGACGACCTCAAGGACCTTGAATGTGTGTCATGAAGGAACTTAAAACGTTATTTAAGATAAGAGGGACTATTGGGATTAAACAGGATATTATACAGTAATGTAAGAATATGAGTATTTCTGCGAAGGCGAATCGGAAGCCACTTGAGCCTGTTGCGGAATTCTGAAATATGATCATATTTGCGTAAACCAAATATAAAACGTATGCAGAAATTTTGGAGACGCTCAAGTTTGTTAAGTTGCTCCTCTGTGGGGTCAAGATAGCTGACATCAGCGTAGTCAAGGATCGGCAGAAGCAAAGATTGTGCAAGTGCAATTTTAGTTGCAGTTGGAAGGAAATTGCGTAATTTTCGTATTGATGCGGCTGAAGCAAACAGTTTTCGACTTGTTTCTTGTATCTGAAGTCGCCAAGACATTGTTTCATCTACCTATATGGATACCCAAATTCTTTATTTTGAAGCCTTGTTTGATATTTTTACTGGCATTTTTGTTTGTGGTTACCATTTATATATCCAGAGTACCTGGCTTATTCATGCTTATACCATTCATATAATCTTAATATATAAAATCCTTGCGTTACTGACTGACTGATAGACACGCTACAGCCGAAACTATTGAGCGCAGGAAGCTGAAATTTGGCATGTATGTTCCTTGGGGACCGTAGGGATGCACTAAGAAGGGATTTCCCGAAATTCCCACGGGATCGGCCAAAACGGGTAAATTAAAAAAAAATGCAGGCGTATCTGCTGGCGTCCTCTAGTAAGTATACTATAACTAGAGAACTCCAAATTTACGTGAGCAAAGCCGCGGGCAAAAGCTAGTCTATAATAATCTGTATCGCAAAAAAGTCACATAATTACCGACGAGTGGTCCGACAGACCAACCGCAAACTTATGAAAATCAAAACTCGCCGGAATTGCACACACCGACGCACGTAGCCACTCCCCAAGTCCCCATAAACGCTGCCGGGTGACTGCTCGAGGGGTAGAGAAAGGCACAAGGGTTAGGTACTACATATGAAACTCGAACTTCCGAACTCTGAAAGTGTCTTTCAGACCACACGTCGGTACTTAAAGGATCATCATCATCAGCCCCTTATATTCCACTGTTGGACGAGACTTCTCCTTTGAAAGGAGGAATTGGCCTACTATACCACGCTGGCCAAACGGGTTGGTATATGGTTTGTATCAAGTTTTGCTTCTCTTACAGTGCTGTTCTTTGCATAGTATGGTCCCTCTGTCAGCTCTTACGACACCCATGGGATGATATTATGGGGTTATTGTCTTAATCCGTCACTACCCGGACTTAAAAATAAATAAAATAAATTATTTATTCATCTTTCTACAATAATAGTATATGTACTTCTAAGGGTAAATATGTTCTAGATAACAATGGGTGCCTGTACTAGGGTAAACCTGTGCCACAGGCGGTAGGAGCACTATCAATATGTATTATGTTGATAACAAATTAGAATTATATACCAATACTTATTATTACTGCTTATACTATTTATAAAGTTACATAACAACGTTAAATACCTTTAAGTAAAATGCGTAGCTCGATATTATTTAAATAATATAATATATAAACAAAGTCAAGACAGGTCTAATTTATTTTAGCACTGCTAGCAAATCTTCGGTCTGTTTATAATTCAACGATTGCAAATACTTATAAACTAATTGCTTGCATTTGAAATAATTAACGTCATATATACAAAGTATTTTGTTTAGTTTCTTATATATAAAAGGTCCTAAGAAGGCATAAAATCTGTTCGTGAAGACGAATTTAGATTCGGAAAGTGCAGTGCATACAATATCTTTACGCCTTTTATTGACAGTCAGATTGGTGTTATAAGTAAGCGTGGTGTGCTGTTTTAGGACAATATAAAGTAGGAAAAGCTGTCGTACAGTTAGTACATTGCATAGTTCATACAGTTGGTGCGAGGGGAAGCGAAAGGGCTTACGCGTTGCAACTTTTAGTAGTGCTCTTTGAGCCCGTTCAATCGGCAGCATTATGGTTTTAGGAGCCCCGCCCCATGAAGTATTACAATACTGTATAATAGACTGACACAGGGCTTGATATACACGTATAATAAGCTTATTATCTGCTATGAAACGGAGCTTCTTGAACACGAAGAAAAGTTTACGTATCCTAGCTGTTAGGGCCGTTATATGTTGCTTAAAGGAGAGGCCATCGTCGAGTATTATTCCTAAGTATTTAATGCTAGTTGTGTAATTGATAGCAGGGCAGGAGCAAAGGTTAAGCGATGGGTCATTACAGATATGGGCATATAATGTGTTATTACATGTTTGAGTTTGTGTCTTGCGCATCGAGAATTTGAGGAATTTTGTTTTCTCTGCGTTTAGCGTTAAAAGATTATATTTTAGCCAATTGTTTACGATGTCAAATCCCCGTTGAGCAAGATCCTGTACCTTCTCGGCGGTGTCAGCGGCAAATAGGAGCGCAGTATCGTCTGCATATGTAATGATTTTGCCATGGTCTAGTTTTTGATCACAAAGGTCGTTAATATACACTAGAAAAAGCGTTGATGCGAGGGTGCTTCCTTGAGGGATGCCATATTGAGTTATTTTTGTTTCTGTGCTAGAAACGTCACCGATTCGAACACTTTGGTACCTGTCATTTAAATAATCAGCAAAGAAATTTAATTGAGTGCCTCTAATGCCTATGGCTTCGAGCTTGTTTATAAGTTTAGGTATAGACACCGTATCATAGGCCTTAGCTAAATCAAGAAAAATTCCAATGACGTGATTTTTTTTGCCAAGCTCTTCCGATACGTAATTTGTTAGCTGATGTACTGCGTCTGCTGTAGACAACTTAGGTCTAAAGCCGAACTGGGACGCGGATAACAGAGCGTTATTTTCTAAGTACGTCATTAATCTATGGTTGACTATTTTCTCTAAGACCTTAGCAATTGATGGCAATAGAGAAATTGGCCTGTAGTTCGATATAACACCTTTTGCCCCGCTTTTGTAAATGGGGACTACCACTGCCTTTTTAAGATATGAAGGGAAAACGCCCTCAGCAAGGCATAGACGGTAAATGTGGGTCAATGGAGGCACAAGGATGTGTTTAAAATGCTTTAAAATATTATTACTAATGTTATCCCACCCTGCTGCGCTGATATTTTTTAAGGTTAGCATAACACGTTCCACTTCTTTTTCATCTGGATCTAGCATAACGAAAGATCTACCGCTCTTAAAATAGGTTGAGAAAGTTGAGTGTTTATTACATAGGTCGATGCCATATTGACTTTGTATTCTTTCTGCAAGTTTGGTTCCTACGTTGATAAAGTAATTATTAACTTCGTCGGCCGACGATTGAGGCGACTCTCTTAGACTTAATAAACTCGTGTCGACTGTATTTTCATTGGATGTAACCGTTTTAAGGTACTTCCAAAGCTTTTTACTATTATTGCCAGCGACATTTATTTGTTGTTTGTCGTATTCTATTTTAATTTTCTTTAGGAGATTATTGCAAAAATTGCGATACCTTTTATATGTAATTTGCAGGATAGAGTTGTCAGGGTTCTGTTTCGCTCTTAAATGTAGTTTGTCTCTATGCCGAATACATCTAATCAAACCTGGTGTTATCCATGGTTTAATATTATAGTTTCGCTTACGAACTGTATAGATAGTAGAATTTCTAAAAATGCTAGTTTGCACTGTGTTAATCAAGTAGGCCAGTGATTTGTTCGCATCAGCACTATTAAAAACTGGGCTAAAGTCAATGTTACGCAACGCATGTTCTAAGCCACTCATGTTTATTTTAGTTTTACGTTGTGATCGTCTAATGTTCTGTGATTGTGCTAAATCCAGAATGATAAGGATAGCGCAATGGTCAGTTATGGAGGAGTTAGTGACAAGTGTTATTGATGGAAGTCTAGTTTTAAGCATGACGTGATCTAAGCAGGAACCACTCTGATGTGTAGGGAAAGTATGAGAAGGAAAAAGTCCATGATATGCACGCAGGTTTAGGTAGTCTTGGGTACCCGCGTCACAGGTGTCAGCGTTTAAATTTAAATTTATGTCACCGGTTAGTAAGACGTTTTTAAAGTGTTTTTAAAGGCTTTGTAATATACAATTTAAGTCGTCATTAAAAAGATCTAGGTTTCTGAAACACGGGGGTCTGTAGAGAGCAAGGATGGCAGTATCTTTACCAAACTTTATCTGTAGACAGTTATATTCTTTGACCTTTGGTTCTTTAACAGTGATAAGTAGGGACTTTTTTGCAAATATTACCACACATTCGTTCTGATTTAAAGATACTGTGCTGTAGAATATATTGTACCCCGACATAGCTGGCAGTTTATTGTTTTTGTTAGCTAGCCAACATTCAGTAAAAATTAAGACGTCGCATTCAACTTTTAATCTATATAAAAATATGTTTAAACTATCAATATTCTTATAGATACTGCGGATATTCTGGGTTAGTATAGTTAAAGGCTTCCTAAAGTTCGATACGTATTGACTGCAGCTTTCCGTATCACACATTTTTGAGGAATGTACAGTGATATTATCTAATTCATTAATTACTTCTTCAGTCATGATTTTAACGAAAAAAACTAGGGTGTTACAAAAAAAAGTAAAAAAACTGCGAAAATATAAAACAAAAACGGCGCTCTTAGGCGCCCTCACTATAATCTATAGAATTTATATACCTTGTCTCTGCCATCTTTTTCGCTGGACACTCGGGGTCGCCTGTTTTGTGGTCACTTGGTTTTTTGAAGCGGAGGCACGTCGCACATTTAGGTGGACTCTCTTTCTTGGTGCATTCATTTCCTTGATGACCTACCTCGCCACAATGACCACACGTATCAACAGTCTCACGACAGGTCTTAGCAGCATGTCCATACTGCTGGCATTTAAAACATCTGGTCACCAGCGTAAAATCTCTAATTGGGCAAGATTAATTACTTGTTCAGATTTATATGTAACCGATATAAGAATGCATTGTATATGGATATGAATTATTCAAAAACCATACCAAATAGGCGACACTTTGCACTAAACCTTGCAAGATCTCTGTTAAAAGAGATATTATGTGTAAATTATCATCTTAAAGCATCACAATATGAGTTAATGTTGAAAAGTAATAAGTCATTTGTAGACAAATGTGTTCAAGTTAATTTAGATTTCGACTATCATGCACCAATTACTAATATTGACAATAACCAATGTATAAATGATCTGACCCCAGGAAATGACAAACTTGACTCTAATAAATGTATAAATTCAAATAATTTATTTCGTATATAATTTTATTACTGTTCTCCATCAGAATATCAATGGATTGATTAACAAATCTGACATGCTCTCTATTTGCCTGAATGAGTTATGTACTAAGGGAGTGTCTGTAGACATAGTGTGTATTACTGAACACAACATGAAGGACGGAGATGAAGCATATCTTACAATGCCTAACTATAAACTTGTGTCTTATTACATGCGAACAGGTAGACATGGAGGTTCATGTATCTTAATTAAAAATAATTTGAAGTTCAAAGTCCGCCACGATATTACTAATTTTTCAATTAGCAACACTTTGGAATGCTCTGCGGTTGAATTATTTGAGCACAAATTAATCATCTTATGTGTCTATAGACCACCAAACCATGCAGTTGGTTCTACTAGCAGTTTCTTCACGACATTAAATAAAATACTGAATAAAATATGCATAAATGGTAAGCAGATTGTTCTGTGCGGCGATTATAATATTGACAATTTAAAACAGACTAAGTTATCTACCGAATTTAAGGAACTTTTAATTACTTACAACTTAAAACTACAATTTAAACAAATTACTAGATTTAGTAGCAAAACTTGTATTGATAATATAGCCCATAATATAAAAGGTTGTGTGGGCGCTATCAATGAATTAGGTCTGTCAGACCACAATGCGCAAACAATTAAAATACCGGTTAAGAAAACATGCACCTTAAAATATTGGTATATTATGAAACGAGATCTCTCTAATGAAAATCGGAAAATATTTAAAAAATATTTAAAACAGTTGACCAATAATGACGTGTATAGTAGTACGGATCCAAATAGTGCATATAATAACTTTCATGAAAACTTTGCTATGCTGTATGAACTCTGCTTTCCATTTGTTAAAATTAAGATTATTAATCAACCTAGACCAAAATGGATATCGCGTGGCCTAAAACTATGTAGTAAGCGTAAATGTCAACTCTTGTGGCAATATAGAACTAAACCAAGTACAACAAATAAGACCACATTCAAAACATACGCGAAAAGGTACAAAACTGTAATTAACCTGACAAAAAAAGCGCAAAATGACTACTATATTCATACCGCCACAAATAAGTGTAAAGCAACTTGGAAAGTGATTAATGATATCAAATATAAATACCCAGCTGAAAGCGTAAATCGAATAATTAAAAATGATCAAATAATACAAGGCCCGTTATCCATTGCCCAAACATTTAATAACCATTTTCTTGACATAAACAATAAAAAAGTGACTAATACATTCAATAATTCATTTAATAATTTGACATATAATTCTCCTAATAAATTGACATGTAATTCATCTGATAAATTGACATATAATTCAACTAATAACTTGACATATAATTCATCTAATAAATTGACACATAATTCATCAAATAAATTGACATATAATTCTTATAATAAATTAACATTTCATTCTAATTCGATCTTTATGCCACCAACTATCCCAAATGACATAAATAAAATTATATTATCACTGAAAAATAAAACTAGCGTTGGCTATGATGATATTATGACAAATATTGTGAAAGATGTTGCCGCTATCATATCTGAACCATTGAGCTACATCGTTAATCTATCCATAGAACACGGTATCTATCCGGATAAACTAAAAATATCGGTTATAAAACCAGTGTACAAAAAAGGTGATAAAACAAATGTGAATAATTATAGGCCAATAGCTCTAATATCTGTCTTTGCGAAGATTTTCGAAAAAGTTTTGTTTAAGTGCATGTATGAATTTCTTGAAAGCCATAATATTCTTACGCCTAGCCAATATGGCTTTAGAAAAAAGAAATCTATAAATATCGCAATATACAACTTTTTACAAAAAGTATTAAATAATTTAGACAAAGGATTCCCGGCTGTAGCTTTATATATGGACATGTCAAAAGCATTTGACCGCGTCGAGCATAGTACCCTCTTAAGAAAAATGTACGCATACGGTATCAGAGGCAACGTGTATGAACTCGTAAAATCATATCTCTCAAATAGACAACAATACACAGAGATTCGTCAGTTAAACCCACAATCAATGACTGAAGAAATTTATACATCTGAACCTGGAACAACTCAATTTGGTGTCCCACAAGGGAGTATTTTGGGCCCCTTGTTCTTTCTAGTTTATATTAATGACATGCCTTCAATAATAAAACACGACATCACATTATTTGCTGATGATAGCACGGTACTATTCAACAATGATAATACAATTAATTTAGAACATGACATCAATCAAACCTTATTTACAATTATAGACTGGCTTAATATGAATAATTTAATGATCAACATCGACAAAACAAAAATAATGAATTTTAAAATACGTGCAAATCGCACGCCTCACTTAAAAATCCGATATATTGATAGTGACATAGAAGAAACGGAAGTAACAAAATTTTTAGGAGTACATATCGATAACAAAATCAATTGGAAATCACATGTTGACTTTGTGTGTAAAAGACTAAGCCAGTTTTCATATGCCCTGAATCGGTTAAGAAAAATATCAAATAAAGAAACACTTTTGACAGCATACCATGGCTACGTAAGTTCAACCCTAAGGTTCGGCGTAATATTTTGGGGCAATAGTACAGATAAAGGCCGGGCATTTATAGCACAGAAACGCTGTATACGGGCTATGTTTAATCTACACCAAACCGACTCGTGTGTACCATATTTTAAAGAATTTAAAATCTTACCTTTGCCAAGTCTATACATTTTGGAAGTGGCTCTATTTGTAAAAAATAATTCTGACCTATTCGACTTTCGAAAACGTGTAAGACATGAGGATAAACTATACGTAGTCGCTTCTAAGACACATTTTATGCACGAAAGTATATTCTGTACAGCTCCACGCATATTCAACAATATTCCGAAAGAAATTAGAACGATAACAAACATAAAAACATTTAAAAATAAACTACATGACTTGCTAATAAACAAATGTTACTATACAGTAACAGAGTACCTATCTGACAAATCTCTACTCAGTTACTCTGTGCCTTAGTCATGATGTGTTCAGTATTATCTACTTTTATATGAATTATTATTATTGCCCGTATACAATTTTGTGACACTTTTATCCGTATTCCAAAATGCATGTACCTATACGCCATTGATTGCAACCATTGTATGCCCAATGGGCGGGACATAGCTGAACTAGAATTAATGAAACTATAACATCTGTATTATGTACCAACCTATGATCCACAATAAAGATTATTATTATTATTATTAAGATGTCCAGTTGATGAAGGCTCGTCCTTGTGTCACAAGTGCTCGTCGGATAGTGGCAGAAACTTCTAGAACAAGGTTGCAAGTTGGGGCTTCCCTTTTGCCGGATTTGTGGCTGAGTTTGATAGACGATAGGAACGATTCGCGTGTCAGATTGGGCAGCTTGTCGGCTATATTTTGCTCATATATGCAGTCATAGGCGTCTTGTTCTTGCATATTAGCTGGTACTCCGATAACCACAATACGCGGTCTTCGTTTTGGTGGCTCCTCCATCTTCAGGCCCGAGCTGCTAAGCTGTGTTGCTTGTCTTAGCTTTTCTATGTCTTCCTTAGATTCTGTGCTAATAATCACACCTCCGTTTTTGGTTTTTCTTAGCCCTCGCACTTGAAGCTTATTTGTTCTGGGCAAATGATTTTCTGGACGAGAGATTTTGTGTCGTCGCTTGTTTTTCTCTTTATTGCTTGAATAAATAGCAATAGAGCTCATTGTTTTAGGGCGCATGTAGGTGTTTTTATTAGTTTTTACCATATCGGCAAAGATCACAGGCTTTTCTGTCTCTGGTTTATTGCATCTTTCTTCTATGGATTGTTTGAAGTCTTTGAGATATTCAAAAAGGTATTGTTTCTCTTTAAGTGATTCCAGTTTCGCATTTATCAAAATGTTATTTTCTTTTAGCGAATGATAATGGGCAGTCAAAAGTGTAGCTCCACCGCTTATTTTCCTTGCGATGTGATTTATCCTTAACTTTTGTTCTGAGTTTAGCTTCCCTTCGGCGGCAATCTGGCATATTTCATTGAGGCATTGGTCCATTGACGACTTCCAAGATTTGATTTCACCGGAGGTGAGGATTTCCAATGACTCCTCAGAAGCATGATGCTGTGGTTGTGGGGTGCTGGGAGGGCTGCGCTGTGTTATAGTACTGCGGTTAAACGGGCTATTTTGAATATTAGCCATCTCAAAAGTCATATGACAATCATAATGCACAAACACTAACTCAGCGTAATAGCATATAACGCGGCAAGTAGGTCACAGATTTGATTAATTGCTTTAACATGTAATAATTTAAATATTGGTACAAGGCACGTCTGCTTGGTTTGAAAGACTAGCTAGACTGGACTAGGACTTAAAGAATAAATAAGCGAAAAACGTGCATAATTCGATAATGCTATTTCCTACCTTGTAGGTTTTAACAAGTAGGTAGGTACCCGCTACCCAGATGGTCTAGTACGAGTTTGCACTCGATCGTCATGGTGGACGATAGCCTAGTCTAGGCTATCGTCCACCGTGACGATCGCATGCAAACTCTTAGTAGACCCTCTGGTAGGTAACTTGCAATTCAAATTGTTATATGAAACTAAAATAAAACGCAATTTTTTATTTAATTTTACATCCCTCTGACCTGTATTAATTAGACACAATAGAATCATATAATATTGCGTCAATTTAAAATAACTGAGAACGCCTTACCCATGAATTTAATTTTCATTTAATACAAACTTGCTTCGAGTGCCATCTAGCAGATGACTTTAAAATTAGCAGCGATGTTGGTAATATTTGAAACAAAGAGAGACTACTATTATAAAGCACTATATAATAAATATTCAATTTTTTTTGCATTTCTGCATTCGTTATTCTACCGAAAAAATCCATTCCACTATTAATTTATTTTAAACTCATCTTGTACTTCACGACTAAATTTCTCAGTTGCATCTATTTGACGCTAGATGGCGCTAGCCAACGGCGGCTACTACTTGACGCTAGATGTCTTTGTAATTTAAATTTTATAATTTGCGAATGGTAAGGTGAGGTTTGAGGGTGAAGTGGTTAAAATCACCTTGGCCTTGTTCTGCGATGCATCTTGTGTCATGGGTTCCATCTATTTGTAGTTATTCGAGTCTATGGTCATCTTTAATTCTTTATGTTTGTTGTTTGATACCTCTTCCTTGCGCAACGTAGGTAGATAGGTAGGTACTATTACACAACACTACACACAAACACTGTCCACAAGACCACGCATCCAAGAAGCAGAAAGCTTTATATTGTGTAAGCATTTAAAAAAAACGAAGACAAATAGTTTGACAGAAATAGGTAAGTTAACAATGTAGCTAGCCTAGTGGAGATATCAACAGACTGCTATGCAGAAGGTATCGGGTTCGAATCCACGGCGCGCACCAATGACTTTTCGGAGTTATGTGCGTATTGAATTGTAAATTATTGCTTGCCCCGTGCCTCGGAGAGCACTATATGCCGTCGGTTCCGGCTGTCATGAAGATCGTTGAAAGTCGTTTTATGGAGTCAGTAGGTAACCTTGAATAAAACTAGCACTAGTCTTAACCATGGAATTCCCTTCGGGTTGCGGAGGTCACACAGACAGTCGCTCTGCGGAAAAGCTAATATTCAGTCAAATAGACTAGAAAGCGGACGCCGGGTTCTGACTGGGTTAAGGCTAGGAGGATGATGGAAATTACTTACCTCCAGTTATCAACAAAAGATAATGTAGAAGTAGGTAGATACCTATTATGAAAGAATAGCTCAGCTTTCTGTAAGGGAATATATAATATAGATGATGCCCGCGGTTACACCCGCGTTATTTAAGGCTACTGCTCCGCTCCCGTGGCTCATAGCGATGTTATATATAGCCTATAGCCTTCCTCGATAAATGACCTATCTAACACTGAAATAATTTTTCAAATCGAAGCGGTAGTTCCCGAGATTAGCGCGTTCAATCAAACAAACAACCAAACAAACTCTACAGCTTTATATATTAGTACCTATATTAGATATAAAAGGGGATAAATAAATGAGATAAGCTTTTGATCTAGGAATTTGAGGACTGGTGTCTTTAGGGTCATTGCGTTTGATTCCACAGCACACTTATTAATAAAATACGTTTTAAATTAAAAGGCAACTTGCGTAGGCACCGTTGTACGAAGGAAGTCTACATCTTGCATTGTGTTTAGTGTCAGTCCGATTATACGGCAAAGTTTGGGCCTCTCCTAATTTGCTTCACAATAGACCTTAGTAAGACAATCATCATCATCATCAGCCTTTAATAGTCCACTCACTACTGGACTAGGCCTCTCCTTTGAAAGGAGGAATTGGACCCACTATACCACGCTGGCCAAACGGGTTGGTATAGGGTTTGTATCAAGTTTTCCTTCTCTTAGTGCAGTTCTCTGAATAATATGCTCCCTCTGTCGGCTGTTACGACTCCCATGGGATGATATGGGGTGGTGACCTTCCGTATTCTTAATCCGTCACCACACGTACAAGTAAGTCAAGGATTTGGCATAATAAACCAGGTTGGCTAAACGGGTTTAATGTCAATTTTTATTAGGACACCATTTGCTTCGTGTATTTTCCTCAGGATTAGACTTTATACGAATTACTTCATTCTGGACTATGTAGCCATTTATCGACTAAACGGTCGCTACTTACGTCTTACACCACCCATGGAATGAAATGGGGTAGTGATATTTTATTCTGTATTCTTAATCCGTCAACACTCGGACTAAAACGATTTTAAGCCACCTAAACCTGACTTTGGGTAGTATCATGGCTGATTGCATAGATGAGGCGCTTCAACTAAGCAATCATCTTCAGCATCAGTCAGTCTTGATGCCACGCCTTGAGGCCTAATAGATGACGATCGCATTGAAGTGAGGGATGAAGTGACGACAGTCATGCTAGCGACACTGTGTCATAGAGCATAGATATTTAAATAGAGGCACATTTCTTATGGGCGCTCTGTAGACAAACTTTCTGTGACCAGTGTGACCCATATTGCCGCTTGGCGGCGTGGCAGTCGCGCTGTGACAGCTGACTCTACGAGTGCAAGAGAGGCGAAAGTTTCTCCTGTGTATCTTAACTACGAGAGCAAGAGAGACGGAGAACGACGCCAGCGCCGCCAACGGCGCCAACTACGTACTACACTGACAACCGTCAACACACCAGTTGGAATCGGCACACGAAATCCTTAAGAAATGCGCTTCTATTATGTAAATCTGTATTCATTGACTGTATGCAGCAGTTTGATCGTTTACTCACTAACTGACTGATATGCATTCTGATATGTATAAGATAAAATTAGATTGTAGTGAAGTAATTGGTACATTCTGCTAATTTATCATTACGAATCTGGGTTCTGCAGGGTCGATATTCTCCAAGTAGATTTTTTTCTAATAGTTGTTTATATATTTGTTTATTTTTTCACGCAAAACATAGGAAAGATTTTGATGAGACTTTGCTTTAATATAAATTATACCTACATCAAAATTATTTATTTACTATTTTCGCCATAACTGACAAGCACGTTAGCGTAGCTGCGGGCTGAATCAAGTAATATACCTGTAAGTTCTTAATCCAGAACTTCTTGCATTAAATGCACGTCAATCTTGAATTTGAGGAATCTGATGAGAGTGAATGAAGCAAGAGAGATACAAATGTCAGGATCGTTGCAAATGGCGTTCCGTAGTCTCTGCCTACCCCTCCGGGAAACAGGCGTGAGTTTATGTATGTATGTATATTTCAACGACTTAGGACAATTCTTGCTACGCGCGCTTGATTTAAACCACTTAACCAATAGGTATGCTAGTATTTTAAATGTTATCTAAAGTTTAAAAACATGTAGATACTAATCTGTTTTAAAATACAGCACAACAATAATTATGAGTACGTTATGAGTACATAATCTGTGGTGCGTTTGTAACTGTTTACCAACTAAACACAATAATTATAATGCATTTAAAATAGCTTTATATCTTTACTGTTCATGAGAAGTTATTGTACCTAAGGTACCTAGTAGTGATTAGCTGATTACGGCATGAATGGGCCGGCTCGACCTAGTAAGTTAGTACTACCCTCACACAGAACATCAGCAAATGTATCTACTTATTCAGTTGTCTTTCGTTTTTTGAGTGGAGGCGCCATGCCTTTTTCCTTCTTCCTTACCCAGCTTTTCTTCCTATTCCTTTTCTCATCCTAGCAATAGGTAGTAGCTTCGTTGTGTCTTCGCACATCGCCAAGCTGTGTGAGTCAGAGTAACCAAATACATATTTTACTTTGCAAGACTCTCACCAGAATATTATTGTTGTTTACGTATCGTCTGACCTATGTGTCTATCTAGATTTTAGGCTTTGAAAATGGGTTAACATTTTTTTAAAGCAAGTATTTTTTTTTAATATTTTTTTAAGCAGTCTACGTCGATATTTCGAACTTTAAGGAATTTGCGCTTGTAATTGTATAATAGAGATCAAATATTTATCACTTGTATAAAGAACTAAAGTAAATTGTTTTTTCACCACAGCAACTCAAACATGCTTCTTTTGCTGCGAGACAACAGTGAACAAAACGCGATTTTGATTCGAGCGTGAGTAAAAGTAACTTTTTAATTTTTCAATCTTCAGTGTCACGAATTGACATTGTTCAGCCATAAATTTGAAACATTCGAATTTTACTGTGCTCTGTCTCTTTCACATGCATATAAAAAGTGAGTGAAAAACAAACTCCTTCGAATTCGAAATTCGATTTTGGAATTCGACCTCAAAGAAAACACCTTGGGAAACGCAAATAAAAAATAACTATTTATTGTTAGCAATAGATAAACGAACCAGAGGCCTACCTGGTGGTAAGTAGACGTGGTGAGTGCGAAAGCGCAACCAAGTCGTTGCCTATTGCTGATAGGAAAAGGGATAGCAAGAATAGCGGCGTGATGGAGAAAAATGAAGAAAGAAAGTGCATGGTCGCAATCTCACTCATCGAAACGACACAGTACAGAAAATATTATAACTTTACGTTTATATTCATTAAGGTCCGTTGAGCCATTCAAATTCATGCTCAAATAAGCAAATCTCTACTACCTACCAACATATTCACCACGGGAACACCACACGGTTGGGTAACTACGATCATATTACGTAGCGTGTAGGCATATACTTTGCAAACAGCTCTTCTTTCCTTGAAGTAAAGACGTCGCTAATCCTTTTATTGGGTAAATGTTTTGTTCTCATAAAGCGCATGCCGCGGCGACATGTCGGCGTTGCAAATAGACTGTAGCATATTGCGTTGTTGATAGTGCAACACTAGCCGGAGTTTTGATTCCTTAGATAGACGCCAAAATTAACACTCAAGTCGCAGATGAAAACATTTATGATCTTGCCGAGCTCTATCATCATCATCAGCCTTTAACAGTCTACTGCTGGACTAGGCCTCTCCTTTGAAAGGAGGAATTGGCCTACTATACCACGCGGGCCAAACGGGATGGTATAGGGTTTGTATCAAGTTTTCCTTCTCTTACAGTGGTGTTCTCTGCATAATACGCTCCCTCTGTCGACTCTTATGACACCCATGGGATGATATGGGTTGGTGACATTCCGTATTCTTAATCCGTCACCACACGGATATCCGTGTGGTGCCGTTCTATATTGGATGAAAAAAGCAATTATCATCAGCTTTATTTATAAATTGTCTTTCTGTCAGAAAGACAGGTTCTCATTATGTGAAGGGTTAGGAGGGACGTAGGTATACCACTACGCTGACCAAGTGCGGGTTGATAGGCTTTACAAGTATTTTAAGAACTTTACGGAGAACTCTCTGATATGCAGGTTTGCTCATAATGTTTTCCTCCAACGTTTCGCAAGCGAAGACCACTTCATTTTAATACGCATTTAGTTTCGAAAATTCAGTGGTGCGTAACGAGGATTGGTTTCCGTAGTGAGTTTTAAGACATCCTCTACGTAGAAATCTGTTAGTCTCTCCGCTCTATCGATGTCACCAGATTGCAAACATCTAAACATTTATTTATTTACTCATAGTCTCACGCCTGTATCCCCGAAGAAGTAGGCAGAGGTGTAAATATTACACCCACATTTCGCCATGAATTTTTAGGTCCCACGTAATAGGGGGCGAGCCTATTGTCGTTACCGGGCACATCACCAGCACCAGACTCCGGGCTACTACTGAGTATTCGGAAAAACCCAGTAAAACTTTTGCCCGACCCGGTCTCGAACCCGGGACCTCCGATCAGCAGTAGCATACACTATCCACTGGACCACGGAGGTAGTCATCATCTAAACATCTAGTAAGCCTAAAATTGTATTTATTATTTTAGTCAGATCTATAATGTTTTAGTCTTGTTACAGAAGGCTAATTCTTTTCTTGAAACTTTTATTATTAGAGTCTATAGGTAAATAATGTATTTACCTACAGACTCTAATAATATTGACTACTTTCGGATTCGTATTGAAGGAAAATATCTGTTATTGTGTCTATAGACTTAAATAGTTTTCCAATCTAGTAAGTAACCCAATGGAAGGAGAGGAACCCACCACGCACCCTCGGATTGCCCACCCCCACTATTGCAATAGAAAAAGGTTGACAATACCGAACTCCTCTAAAAGGATATTAAAGGGATATAGGAATGGTAGGTATGGGTTCCAGGAAAATACCTGACTTGCAGTATCCCGCTGTATGCGCCGACTATTCTTCGACACGTGTTTCGCCTCTGCACGAGGCATCCTCAGGAGCGATGGCCAACGGCTGAGTCTTAAACTAGTAAGTGTAAAAATTTGCGTTATTTAAAAATTTACTAAGAAACACTGGCGAAAAGTGGGCGTTTAATATGCTTCTGCCTACCCCTTCGGGGAAACAGGCGTGGGTCTATGTATGTACGATTGAAGTACTAAGAAAATAACAAATTCAAGTAGGTAAAATTGTCTAGAGTGGATTTGTTCTACCTATATATTTTTTTAAGTTAAAATGAAATGATAGGCCACAGCCTATAATTTCATTTTTACTTAAAAAACATATTAAGGTAATACACATATTGGTTTGTTGACATAATACTCATATCAATTTTAACAATCTTGTTAACATTAATACAATTCACATAAAATTAACATTTGAAGAGTTTAAGATTTCAATCATTTTGGGTAGGCTGTTGATTTTGGAATGTATCTTTGTTACCGATTGGCCAATTAAATTCTCTTTACTACTTATATAGGTAATACACACGCCGTAATTCATATTTATGAATTTAAGAAAATTAGTAGTTAGCCATAAAACACACTTTAGCATTTTCGATTTGTGGGTAGAAAGGTAGGTACCAATTTAGTTTTGCTGATTTCAGCAAGACCCGTGAATTTTACAGAATAAGGACGTAAAGAGTAGAGTAGGAGTAAGTTTTCACCGTAGTAGAGCCTTGCTGATTTCAGCATGAATGGGCCGGCTCGACCGGGGAAGAAACACAGAAAATCGGCGTAAAGTAACAGTACCTAAACTGTTGCGTTTCGTTCGATGAGTGAGAGTGCCGGAGGCCCTATCCCCTATTCCTTCTCCCTCATCCCACTGCTCATCCTATCCCTTTTCCCAACCCCAAGGGGCGGCAAGGCACTTGTGACTCCTGTGGTGTTGCTTGTGTCCATGGGCGGCGGTAATTGCTTAAGTACTATCAGGCGATCCGTCTGCTCGTTTGCCGCCTATTACTATATAAAAAAAGTAAACAGTGTCTGTATTTTTGTTCGCTATCACTCAGGCACTGTTCTGCTCCTTTTCCTCCGGATTTTCCGCCAGCTCCTGTTGGTTTGTGGTGGTGTTGTGATTTTTATGTGAAGTACTTCTAAAAGAACGCTGCCATGTATCTACTTAGTCATAAGCACGCCTTACTATTAGATGTATTGTGGTTTCCTTTTTCACCGAAGAGTCTAATAAAGGAACAATCTGATGTAATAAGTTAAAATCATATACCTTATTCGATTTCAAGTAAAACATTAGATGATATATTTTAAAATATTGATCAGATTTTAATTTTTTTTAGGTTCATAACACTCGTACTAAAAATAATACAATTACCTACTGTAATGTGTATTACTTATGTTCTTTGCGATTTGTCCTGTCCAAAAATATAAAAAAGCGCTGAAACCACTACAACAACAACACATTTACAAAAAATTGGTTTCATCTCTTCTGGCGCTGATACATTTGAGCATTCACCTGTAATGAGCATTAGTGCGAATGTTACAGAACAGAAAAACAAGTGTGTTTTAGAGAGCATTCTTACGAACATACTGGTGACCCTTAGAATATAGAAAATACATAGAAACCGCGTCACAATGGCGGTTAAACCCAATATATTTTACTTCACTTTGACTTATGATTTTTATCGAATGATACAAATCGTCCGTGTGGTGACGGATTAAGAATACGAATTGTCACCACCCCATATCATCCCATAGGCGTCGTAAGAGCCGACAGAGGGAGCATATTATCCAGAGAATAGCACTGTAAGAGAAAGAAAACTTGATACAAACCCTATACCAACCCGCTTGGCCAGCGTGGTATAGTAGGCCAATTCCTCCTTTCAAAGGGGAGGCCTAGTCCAGCAGTGGACTATTAAAGGCTAATGATGAATGATGCAAATGACGTTTCGAATCTTCGTAGCTTGTCACTAAGAAGAATGGCCATTTTTGACCTAAACATATCTAGAGATAAAACTTATTTTAAAATTATGTTTATTTTATAGTGTAATGATTTCACTAACAATTTATATTTTATAGAAGCCTAGGTAAAAAGAAAAGTTTTGGGTTGTAAAGATGTTCTAGAACTCGTGAACGCATCCTTATCAAAATATTTATTATTCGCTGCATTGTTATATTATCTGTGCTCGATAATACATTCTTGTTTAGCTACGTTCCATTTCACTTATACCACATCTATATCGACTGGTTTTGTCAAAATCTTAATTTTTATATATAAATTGAATCAAGTTGTTAAAAGCTGATCGTAAATGAATGTATCTTTTTATGTTAAAAGATCTAAAAAGATAAATATAAATGTATTTCTGCCGCTGAAAACATTGGATAAGGATGCAACGGAACGTTTTTGACGTAAAGACCACAGACTATAGGGATACGTAAAGACGCCGCCGGTGACATTGGACATGGGAGAATCTGCCAAATTGATACGAGTTAATTTCGGTGTATTTATGTAATTCCTAGGCCTTTATAAGAAAAACTGTCTTTACAGTATAATTGTTTCATCACAGAGCTACTTGTTTTCGTACATTTTATCTATAGACGCAATAATTCATTATCAGGTCATTCAATGTATGAGAAGTGGCCATTGTTCTTTAACTTGACTAGTGATGGGCTTAGTCAAAATGAATATGGCTAAAATGTCGATAATGTTTACAACAAATCCTTAGATTTAGTTTACTCAGAATTAATTTCAATAGAATGTTGATAAATCCTCGATATCGATAAATAAATTTGAATGTTGGAACAGACACTGATGATGATGAGATCTGTATTTTATTATTTAGGAACGTGTTTTGTTTATGTATCTACCTCTTACTCTAGAAATAATTCGTAAGTCAAACTGAAGTAAATATTGGTAAAACTGCTGTTGCAGTGCGGTTTCTATATTTTTTCTATATTCTTAGGATAAGAGTGTTCGCTAGAAAGATCGTGAAAATGTTCTTAGCAATGTTCGGCTCTGTTCGTTGCTCGGTTCGAAACAACAAAAATTCGGGCAAGTGCGAGTCTGACCCGCGCACCGTGGGTTCCGTACGCATTTTACCTTATTTAAGGTTGGTGCTACAACACTTATACAACTTAGAGGACTATCTTAAATGGAGTCTACTATGTATGTATGGGGACACCCATAAATTTTCCACTTTTTTATTTTTTGTAGTTTTTCCTTTATTTGTGCTGTAAGACCTTGCTTTTGGCCGAATTTCGTTATTCTAGTTCAACGGGAACTAACATATAGATATGTTTTCGACCCAAAACCTATAGGGTACTTACGGTTGACCTAGAATTGTCAATTTTGGTTAAAACCAAGGTCTTACAGCACAAGTAAAGGAAAAATTCTGAAAATTAAAAAGAGTTGAAAATTAAGGTTAATTTTGGTACTTAAAAGTTTTCGCAAAAATCAAATTTTGACCATATCATTTTATCGGGTTGACCCAGGACCCTGATTTTTATACACCTAATAGGAACCATAGACCTCAGTATCTGGTATAAATTTCCACTTGTTCCTGAGAAAATCGGTGGTGACACACGGACAGACAGACAGACGGAAAAGAAAGTGATCTTATAAGGGTTCCTTTTTTTACCTTGTGAGGTATGGAACCCTAAAAACGGTGAATGCTCGCTGTTCTGTTACAACTGAATACTCAGGTGTATCAACGCCATTCTAAGAACTCAAGTAATTATACCTACGAATATTTTAAGTACAATTTCAACAGTAGGTCCATTACAACCATTGTATTCCATGATTACCACCTATCTATTAGGTACTTACATAGTTACCTTTGATTATAGACATGTCTATGACCCCATACGAGTCGATATTTTTGGAATGATTAGAGTGCCCATTGCAAATTTTGTTGTATTGCTTGTTAAATATTAATGTAGAGTTTTTGATCGTAGAAAGCGTTCTGCCGTTTTTAGTTTACATTGTGGTTTATCTATAGCATGGGCAATCTAAGTATAAAAATTGAATTGCTCATACATACATACATACATACCTAGACTCACGCCTGTTTCCCCGAAGGAGTAGGCAGAGGCATATTAAACGCCCACTTTTCGCCAGTGTTTTGATCCCACGTAATAGGTGGCGAGCCTATTGCCGCTTATCGGGATATTTTGTTTGCCAGAGCCTCGTCCGTTGATCGGCAGGTGCACCACTTGCAGGTGAGGTTGGCTTGGGACCCTAAGTTCTTGGTGGGAACCCTATGCACCCCTTGAATTGCTCCTTGAATGTTATTCTATATACCTAAATAATAATAATATTCTACCACATTCACACAACACCATCTAGTCCCAAACTAAGCAGAAGCTTGTACTATGGGTACTAGATAATGGATAAACATACATACATACGTTTTTTTTGTAAATACATACATATTATACATAGAAATGTCTGTATATTTTACGCCTGCCTCGTTGGTCTCGCGGCATAGATGTGCGCGTGGGATTGGGAGGTCTCGGGTTTGATCCCCGGGTCGGGCAAAGTGTTATTGGGTTTTTCCGTTAGGAAATTCTCAGTAGCAGCACGGAGTCTGGTAATGTGCCCGGTACGGCAATGGGCTCGCCCATTATTACGTGGTACTAAAATAGGTAAATCTGGCGAAAAGTGGGAGTAGCAATATAGGTACCTCTGCGTACCTCTTCGGGGATATAGGCGTAAGACTATGTATATATGTATTTTACGCCCTCTCCTAACTTACCTATGTGAAAGAGCTATACTAAAAAAATATGCCTACATTTACACTTTAAGGACGATATAGGATATAGGTCAGACGGCAATCGCTTTGTAGAAAAGTGAATAGGTATTCTATCAAAGGTTAGACAACTGTTTTCTAAACAGATTCCGATCGCCAATGTAATGGCGACAATTCAAATTTAAGGATAATGTTGATGTTCTAATAAAGATGGATGGATGACGAAAGACTGACCACGAAGTTATATAAGTCAAGTGTGAATGGGACAGGAGGTAGGGGAAGACCTAGACGGACGTTCTCTGACCAGATTCGAGACATCCTAAAAAAAGAACAGGTTAGAAGTACCCTTAACCGAAGAGCATGCATGAGAAACGTGATGGGAGTGAATGAAGCAAGTGAGATATGTCAGGATCGTTGCAAATGGCGTTCCGTAGTCTCTGCCTACCCCTCCGGCAAACAGGCGTGAGCCTATATATGTCTAATAAAGATTAAATAAAGAAAGTAAATAGGTACTAATAACATGTAAAAATCTTGTAAATAATCTGCATGACTGACTGCAGTAGCTCTGTTGAAAATGTTATATTCTATCAACTAGGTATGTTTAAAACTAAAAACGAGATTTCGGGGTCGAAGTTTTTAAGTCGAGGAGGCAACCAGAATAACTCAAGAACGAATCTGGACGAAAATGTCGCGAACCTAGTTGTGGTTCTAAAGAAATAAAATGTTCCAATGAAAATTAACGTGCTCGTAATTTATTTAACGCTTTACCTTATTTCGGAACGTCCACGTACTGAAAGTAGATCTTAATATATCTATCGCAGGGTTGAATCTATATTTCACAGATACCTTTATTAAATTAAATGTATTATATACTTACTACATTTAGTATATACTAGGCGATAGCCTAGTGGAGATACCAACAGACTGCCATGCAGAGAGTATCGGGTTCGAATCCACGGCGCGCACCAATGACTTTTTGGAGTTATGTGCGTATTAAATTGTCAATTATCGCTTGTCCCGTGCCTCAGAGAGCACGTTAAGCCGTCGTTTCCGGTTGTCATGAAGATCTTTGACAGTCGTTATAGGGCGTCAGTACCTACCTTCTAAATACACTGAAACTAGTCTAAACCATGGAATATTGCTATCCCTTCGGGTTGCGGAGGTCAGACAGGCAGTCGCTCTGTGGAAAAGCTAATATTCAGCCAAATCCGGTTAGACTAGTAAGCGGACCCCAGGTTGAAACTGGGATAATGCTAAGAGAATGATGACGATGACTACATTTAGTATATTTTAACTGATTAGACACGTAAGCAATTTGAAAGGTCATCGATATCACGAGCCGAGATATATTTTCATTGTAATTAAAAATGCTCTTTGCACCGGCATTTATTATAGCGATGTTCTGCCCAGTACGCAGTATTTTATTGATTTAAACAACATATTTAATTTATAAGGTTCCTGTTATTTTATATATATTTTTAATTAAATATAATAAACTAAGCTGCCATAACTTTAGGTAGGTATGTAAGTACTATTAAAACAGACAGACAGACAGACATACATTTTTCTAGACGCGCTGTTAATAGTTTTAAATATAATTCTGAGTAATTTTCTTAATAGTAGGTAGGTACAATGGCTTTCTAAAATAAATACATAGCTATTAAAGCTATATACCTAGGTATTAGATAATTCCTTTAAGAAAGTAATCGTTGTTAAAGCAACTTTACATTCAATTAAATGTACATCGCCATTAATCTTTCTAACAGCAATTAAAGTCAACGACACCCAATAAGTCAACACCCACCGGCGAACGCGCACAACTCCAAAATTAACCAAATTGCGCGCACCGATCCAACTCGATTACTTCATACCTTTTATTATGATCGAGCATTACAGTAAAACGAATAAGCATTCCCGTATCACATAAAACCATAATCTAACACCCTTTACCACTCCAACTGTCGGATACAATACTATAAACTAGCTATCTTCAGCAATACATTATCCTTACTTATCTATGGCCATAACATGAAACTTGGGATCTATTTTATTATAAAGTGCATTGTCTACTGGAGAGGAGGTCGGTCGACCGCCGAACGTAAATAATTTAACTGTCTTAAAAGATTCAAAAATAGTTTCCTAACATTGCCCCCCTTAATATGTACACCATTTGTCAGGCCATAACTGGATTTAAACGACGCGTTACAAGAAAAGGGCCACGCCCTCCGATAGACGTACGCCCGTCTCACTCTGACGCACGGAAACGCAGTGATTACGACAGTATCTGTCTCTGTTTTACAAATGTTCTTAGTTGTGTTTACCTTGTTACAAGACCACTAAAAATGTGCCAAAGACCAATATCTACTACCCAATTATAGACTTTATAACAATAAGGTAAAGTTCAAAATTGCTTGTTGATGGTGGCATGGGGGGACTCAATTGAAGCGAGACATGCCACGAAAGAGACGCAGCGAATCGTTCTGTTTAAGTTAGTGAGTCCAAACGAGTTTTTATGTTTGGAAATCGTATTAAGCTTTTGTTGGAAACTGTTCCACTCAACGGGCATAGTTGAGGCGTTTGTGCGGTCAAACTATCGCGTTTGAATTTCGAAAAGCAGTGGGGATACTGCTGATTGGCTCGTTTTGGCCGATACACTGTGTAACGATTCGGTCGCGTGCGGTCGAGCGTAGCGCGCCAACATAGCTTTTTCAAATAAGAAACACGAGTTCGTATGTTCCATTCTTATTTAGGATTTGGAATAGCATCGATTCGATTTTAGAAAAGTGTTTAAAAAAATGCGGCCAATCTTTTCGGTGAAGGCTAAATTGTGTTAGTGTTGACAAACGGTTACTGGAACTTAGTAAAAATGTCTTCTGTGCATTCTGATGAGGATCAAGAGGAGATTAATGTGGACTCTGATAGCAGGCTGTCGGGACAATGCGACCGCAGCATCGCATCTGAGGACCGAGACTCTGAGCACAGCTATCACGGCAGATACCACGACTCTCCGAACGAACATTTGACTGACACGCAACAGAGGGTGAACCTGCCTTTCAGCATATCTCGGCTTTTAGGGAAACAATTCGAGGATATAGATAAACGTCGAAATTCTGGGGAAAGTGACGATAGGAGTGACCAGGACACTGAATCAGAGAGTGCTAAAGATGAGGGGAAGGACAATTCCGGGTTGCCTTTGAACTTTTCACATACTCCTGGTTTATATCCTAATTCCGGACTGTTGTTGAGACCGGGGTTGGGTATCGGTGCTGGGTATGGGTTCTCGAGTAGTCCAGGGGTGGTTAGAGTGCCGGCTCACCGCGCTTTGGGTGCGTTGGGTGCCTGGGGTGTCACCATGGATCCCATGCGGCAGGCGGCAGCGGCGGCCTTCGCGCACCAAATTGTTAAGGACAGATTGAACGGTGAGTTACATATTGGAATCCCCTGACAGTTTGATTTTAACTAATTGGAATCTAGTTAGATTAATTATTATGTTTTGTATGGGTGAGTGCGCAAAATTTAGCTTTTACTGTTGTATATTTATATACTTTGTACAGTTTACTGTAATTGTTGTAATAAACTAAATAATTGCAGTTGCTAATTTATTCTGCATTTTTTATTTAGGTTATACCGGTTATTGTATTGTATTATCGAACCTATAATATTTATGTTGAAACTAAAATTTATGGTAGCACAGTTTTAATGCCTACTTAAAAAAATTTTGTCCAACTTTTTACTTTATCACCCAAATCGTATAATTATTAAATATGCGGTAAATTAGATAGAGAAAAACATCTTAATATATTTACAAAAACAAATAGGTATAGGTACAACCAGAGCCGAAACACTATTCCACATCGTTCCGAAACTAATTCAAAGATTTTACCCTGCCACAAATCTAAAATTCCCGAACCGAAAAAGAAAACCGAAAATATAACATGAATTTTTTCCTTCTTTGTTATAAAAAAGGGTCCAAATCGGGTGCCAATGTCCTCTGGTCCAATTACGTTCGCGTGCGAACCGATGACACAGCTAGAGAACTATTTCTCTTTTTTACCTTTTTTTTTGGTCGGCCGAGGCGAGATTGAAGGCGCCCCGTTCTGTAATTTGTCGGACCCCGCCGGGCAAGTCGGGGACAGATTTTTTTATTCGTTTACTTACTCATTCTGACAGAAAATTACTTGTTAACTTCGACATCTACGGTGTAACGTAATTTGAGGTTTATTTATTTGTCTCTTTGTTAAGGCAACGGACTTTGGAAATTGTTAACTGATGGTAACGTTGCTAGATTGCGTGTACTTTGGTTGTCCGTTGTAAGATTCGATATTTTATAATTTTGATTTTGAAATGATTGATTGATTGTTTAAACACTGACACATGATATCATACCTGGTCGCCAATTGCTTCAAGAAATGCAGATCAATATTTTTTGTATAAGGATTTGAAGGATAATATGGACGGATAATACGAGGATACGGATAATCCATACGATTAAGAATTTCGGCATTCTTCGTCGAAACAGAAATGAGAATAAATAAATAAAATTAAAATAGCGTAACATAGTATTTTCAATATTACAATAGTAACACCAGTAGTTGAAAATTTTTCTGGTACTTTGAGATAACTTATAAAGACAAATATCATCTAAGACAAATATCACCTCAGTCTGCCTTGAACATGAATCCTTTAAACAATTCGAAACGTCGGCTAGTAATAAAAATGTAGTTTCTAGATCATTCGGTTTAAATAACAATATATACTAAACATATAATAAACTAGTGAAACCAATATAACGCGATAAATTACGTAAACTGTAGTTTAATTTCAAGCGTAACCTATAAATGTTTCGTACCTATTTATTCGATATCAGAAAAAAAATGCCTAGAAGACTAAGCATAAAATCTTTCTTTTGAAATAGAGCTACAAAATTGCCTCCGTTCAGACTTCACTTAATTTTCTTCCAATGAGCTCTCAAGTCAAGGGTAGCCGATCTAAAAATAATTATTTAGTTTACATTTTAAACAAAAACAAACTTCTCTTTCTTCTTATCAACAAAACCATGAATTGTCTCCTAACATCCTTAAAATATATTTTGTGCCAGTATTTGCCTAACACTGTCCCTTAAATATTTTTTCACACCCAATTTGACAATTTGCGTAAAACAAATCAACAAAAAACAGTTCGGAAACCCAACGCGTGCAGACCCATTTTTTTGCGACCACCGGCAAAGAGGAAGTGGTAAACAGGCTATAATTGAGACAATAGCTACCCGAAATCTGACTGACCGAACGTGCATCGGAAATGCTTGCCCATAGAGGAAAAAAAGATTTGGCGCCAACGAGAGAGAGTATATTTTTATAGCGTCAATAGTTAGTAGTTACCCTTTGTACCAATGGCTATTTTATCTCTAGACACTTACTCTTAAAATTTCTTGAGATTGTTTGCTAGCGGTATGTCATAATATGGCGTGTTACATAATCTGCTGTGTATACCTTCATCATACAGCCTTTCGCAGGCCTCTTGGACATTAGTCTGTCCTTATTTGAGTTGCAATAATATTGTGATAATTTGGTGTACTATAACCACGCTGGCCAGACGAGTTGGCATAGGGTTTGAAGTCCAGTCCCCCATATTGAAATGGTTTAGTGACACTTTGTTCCTATTCTTAATCTGTCACTATACGGCAAATTCTTACTTATACCCAATTAAATTAATATTATTGGATTTTATTTATGTTCATTTATAAAGTTTTGCATTATTATTTTTTTAAATCAGAACTCATTTATACGTCGGCGTCGCCGCGACGGACTTGTTTTAAATGTGAAATATGTTTCTAAATATAATATTTTTTCTTAAATTGGTAAGGACCAAATACATGAAAACGCATAGGTATATTTCTTATTTTTTATTAACTTTTTAAAATCAGCAACTTGGTTCACGACTGATTAATTTTCCAAACTATACCTATTGTAATAATATCCATTTAATGCCAGTAAAAATAAAAACTATTTTGATAAAATCAGTTCGTTTAAAGTTAAGCAGTCAATGCCTTTTTATACATAAGTATATTAGCAAATACAGTAAAAAAGAGAAATTGTTGAACTAGACTGTTACTACAAACATTATTACTTTTCTAGAAATCTATTGATTTATTTCTCTTCAAAAGGTTATAATTTTTAACTTTATATTCGATGACCCGGTATTAAACTTTATACTAAATACAAATTATTAACATTAATGCTACACCTAAAACGCCATATTTTAGCAATAATAGTTTATGACTAGTAACGCATATTATAATAAATATTCAAAACTTTTATGCTCATTAGTTCACCGTTTTACAAAAATATTTGTATTGCAAAATAAACTCTAACGCAACAGTTTATGGTGCAAAATGCAACACCAAATTATTTGAAGACCGCTTATTTTAATAGCGATTCAATCGGTAGCTATTTACTTGAAGTAATAAAAACTATATAAATAACAATTTGATTACCGTATAATATTAAAATGGCGACGATACAAGAGCATTTCAATGTTTAGTTTATCAATAAAATCAAACTAAGGACCCACTTTGCGTTTGATTTGTGTTTAATTATCACATTTTCGAATAGTTGGTGCCTTATTGCCCATACCGTATTTTTATGAATTTGCAAATGAGCTAAGACATGTTGCGTGGTTGGAGCAGCTCCCAAAAAGGTTATTAAAACAAACACAAATAGATAATATATTAGCAAAAATACTTGTTACGTTGTATATTTACAGACGAAAAACTTGAGACTAAACTCGGTAGTGTCAGGATTATAATGACTGACTGACAGCATGGTATAGTAGGCTCAGTCCTCCTATTGTCTCACAGTGCTACTGTCAAGCAAATTAGGAGAGATTTCAGTCCAGCAGTGGACTGCGGAAGGTTATTACGGAAGGAATTACAACTGCGAGCCGTATTTCATCGATTTGAAAATTAGGGCCAGTAAACCAGTAAATTCTACAAACTATTGTACCGAATTTGGTAGGTTTTCTTATTCTCTGAGGCCGTTGCTTTATGATGGCTAAATTTCATACGGTACGGAAAAGATGCTTAGTGAGACAGTTACTTAAACCACAAACAAAAAAATATCCGTGATATCCTGAACTCCACAGATAGTAGCTTACCGTTTTACCAAAACTTTCAACCAGCCAAAACATACACACAATTATTTATCACCTTACAATCTTGTTGGTTGCTAAGCAAATAATTATGATACTTGTATTACTAACATAAAACATAGTTTTTTCCACCACAATCTTGATAAGTCACTCGAATTTAAAATGATTTCTTGAAAAAGAAAAACCTTACGTTGATATCCTGCGCTGATTAGTGTTTTATACTCATTATGCAAAACCTGCCTCCATGGTCCAGTGGATGATGATGCGACTGTTGATCGGAGGTCTCGGGTTCGATTCCGGGGTCGGGCAAAAGTGTTACTGGGTTTTTCCGAATTTTCAGCAGCACGGAGTCTGGTGATGTGATCGGTAACGGCAATAGGCTCGCCCCCTATTACGTGGGACTTAAAAAAATTCATGGCGAAATGTGGGTGTAATATTACACCTCTGCCTACCCCTTCGGGGATACAGGCGTGAGTCTATAAATAAATACGTGAAACCTCGGTCAGTAGAGAGTCAGCTTATCTTTAAAATCTTTACAAGCATTTTAGACTTAACACGTAAGTTCTACCTCCATAGAGCAAAGTAGTAACTGACTATCAGAGTATGTACTCGTTATATAAAAAAAATATCGGAGCAGATATATACGAACGACAGAGTTTCTCCTTATATAACCAATACATACACATACATATCGTTACGCCTTTTATCCCCGAAGGGATAGGCAGAGGTGTATTTCTACACCCACTCTTCGCTAGATATACTTTAGTCCCACGTAATAAGGGGCGAGCCTATTGCCGTACCGGGCACATTTCCAGACTCCGTGCTGCTACTGAGAATTTCGTGACAGAAAAAACCAATAACACTGCCCGACCCAGGAATCGAACCCGGGACCTCCCGATCCCACGCGCACATTTATGCCGCGAGACCAACGAGGCAGTCGTATAGGGTTTGATGTCGAGTTTACCGTCTCTACGCAAAGATGGTATTTGCATCGTGTTATCCCTTAGTCGCCTCTTACGACACCCACGGACAGATAGGGGGTGGTGACGCTTGTATTCTATGCCGTCAACCACACGGCATAACCAATACATCTACTATATATCCATATCGTGTCATTTCTTGTACCTTGTAACTGTAATAGTCATAATGCCACGTAAATTTCGATTAACAAACAATGTTGTGCAACCGTGTGCACTGAAGCGTGTCATCTGAGTTCAGTTATCGGTGTGATCACTTTGCTCGGTTTCCGCAAATTTGCGGTTATGCCGCTTTGCTTGTTGGCCGCGGTTGCGCAGAGTAGCTGTTTGACCATGTTTGAAGAAATTATTAAACGTTAGGTACTTCATCATTGTCTTGCCCTGGTCCCAATTTATTTGGGGTCGGCGCAGTATGTCCTTCTCTTCCATACTTCTCTGTCACCAGTCATCCGATCATTTACCCTTTTCTCTTTCATATCCATCCTCACACAGTCCATCCGGCCGTCCTCTCCCTTTTCGTCCTTCTACATGCATATTCATCACTTTTTTACCTACATACATCTCATCTCTCCGCATAACATGTCCATACCAGGCCAATCGACTCCCTTTTATCTTTTCATCAATGGGCGCCACTTTCATACTACCTCCAACGTAATCATTCCTAATTCTGTCCATTCTTTAATTAAACGTTAGGTAGGTACTTATGTATTTTAATTGTTATACTTATTAATAATAACTGACCCGGCAACACAAAACACAAACAGCAGGTAAAAGGACTAACTAAGGGTGCTTGTACACGGTGCATGTAGCTGGAGCAAGTAAAGGTGCGGGTTATACGCGTGAGTAATATGCGCAAGCTACTTGTTCAAGTTACTCGATTGTACTTGTACGTGGTGCAAATAACTGGAGCAAGTAAAGACGCGGGCTACTTGCGTAAGCTGTGTGTACCTACAAATTATTTGTTCGTGGTCAAGAGTTAGGTACATGTGCATGCTATATTTATGACTTGAATCGCGTCAAAATATCTCGACGAACGAAAATTCTTTTAAAATCATACGTTAAAAATGTAATTTTAACAAGTAACATGCGCGAGTGACCCGCGCGCGCCGCGGAGCACGCGAATTAATTGCGCGGGTGGCTCGCATTGGTACATGCTCGAGTCGCTGGACCCGCACATATTTTTAAACGATATTTTTACGGTGCATATAACCCGCGCAAGTGCCTCAACATGCTCAAGCTACATGCGCCGTGTACAAGCACCCTAATCTCAATCTCATAAAAATAAAGCCTATGACCTATTTTCAGACCTACCAAATGTAGGTACACAAAATATCAAAAAACTTGTTTGAACCATTTCAAAGGAGGTTGATAACAAACGCTGTCAAAATTATTGTATGAGATTTTTTTTTTCATTTTTAAGTTCGGTTCTTAGAAAAAGATACTAAAAATAAAGCAGACAAATAAATTCAAAATATTTAATAATATAAAAATACAATTTTATAGCTCATTAAAAACATTATAATTTAAATTAAATAAATGACTTTTAAATACAGTTATAATATGGACAAGGTTTTTATCAGTAACATAAAGAGATACACGAATGATTAATAAATTAATAGCTTAGCAGACAAAGTGATGACACGGTATGCGGAGGTTAAAGGTTCAACTCACGTGTACAGTGCAGACTTTTAATATTATAATGTATTTCGTGATTATGATCAGAACGTCATACGCCATAAAATTGGTGACGTTCTGAAAAAAAGGAAAGGTCCGAAGCACCCGGAACCTACTAGCATGTATGAAAAGAGTAATGAATGTAGAGGAAGCGCGTGAGGTTTGATAGAAGCAAGTGGCGTTCCGTTGTCTCTGCCTACCCCGACGGGCAAAAGGCGTGAGTATATGTATGTATGTAATTATGTATGTATGTTAAAAATAGGTAATTCGAAAAAAATAACCGCAAGTTTCCTTATTAAAACTGCAGTCAGTAGATAACAGATAAACAAACCGAAATCTTATTCAACAATATATTTGAAGGAATCCGAGGCTATCCTCGTATGGCGTAGTAATTTAAATGATCATCTCACCATTTGGAACTGCCAAGAAGAAAGTGAACTAGGATGTCGCGGTTTCCCACATATGAGACAATACCATAGAGCATAGATATTTACATAGAGGCGCATTTCTTATGGGCGCTCTGTAGACAAACTTTCTGTGACCCAAATTGCCGCTTGGCGGCGTGGCAGTCGTGCTGTGACAGCTGTCTCCAGGCCTATGAAACTTCCCTACAATCCCGCAATTAAAAATTATCCATACAAACTAACGCCATCTAGCGCCCGGGGAGTGTCATTTTAGCTTTTATATCTAGAAAATATCTGTAGCGATAACTGAACGATAATTTCGCTAACTCTGTCAAGAGCTGCGTGGCACGGTGGAAGCGTGCTGTGCCCATTGATTATAAGTCCGTGGATCGAAACCACGCATAGCAAGAAACTAGTTTTTACTTTTTGTGATTTTTATATTTTTTTACTTTTAAATTGCATATATTTTACATGATAGTTGTCATTTACTTATTTATTAACACTGAAATTAAACATTTTATTTTGAAAAATGAATCCACTACTAACGCCATCTAGTAGTTGAGGATGCCTATTGAACTTCAATTTCGAACTGAGAGTGGCTTATCTATACCAGTATAAGTGTATAATCTATGGCTGTCTCTATGAGTGCAAGAGAGACGAACGTTCAAGAGAGACGGAGAACGACGCCAGTGCCGCCAACGGCGCCCACTACGTGCTACACTGACGACAGTCGCCAACTCGCCACTTGGAATCGGCACACGAAATCCTTAGGAAATGCGATTCTATATGTAAATCTGTATTCATTGACAATACTTTGTGAGATCAACAAATTTTTATTTCAGGTTGTACAGTTTTGCGACGCAGGAGTTATTCATAATGCGGGAGTAGTTAAAAAACGCTAAACTGCAAATGGTAATGCTAACGATAGACAACAGTAGTTATGTCAATCGTAACAAGACTACCTAAACTTAACATTACAAAGATATTTATTTTTACCGCCATTTTTACTTCATCGTCCACCGCGCTTATTATCAACAGTTACTTAACGGCCCGACGGACCAAAATCCGATTCCTTTGCAAAATAAAACACTAATATTGATTGTAAAACATTTAGAAAGTACTAACAAAAACCCCGATCACTTTACAAAATCTAAAAACGTAATTTACCTTGTAATCGCCATTTTTCTTTCGAATGGCTCCTACCATTTCCGCCCTAGCCCTCATTATTTTTACCACAGAGTACGCTTTGAAACTTTTTGCGTCTATTAGTGGCCATCGATCTCCTTTATTATGGCTTTTTATATTCAGCCAGTTGCAAAAGACAAGTGTTTTTTTTTGTGGTAGAAATGTAAAATTGAGGGCTATGATCGCGGTGCCGCGATTTGTTAAGGCCTAGTTGTTATCCGTTAGTTATTGCTTGATAGACGGTGAAGAAAGACATCGTGAGGTAACTGACATGTCTGAGTTCACCATAATGTTCTCTACAGACGTATTAACTCCACCAACCGGCCCTAAGACAAAGTGGTGAACTATGGCTTAAATCTTCTCTTGGAGAGAATGGGTGCCGGGCAGTGGGACAGTTTCTACACAGGGCTAGGTAGCGCTCATAGCGAGACTTGGCTTGCCGTTCGTAACAGATCGGCAAAGTTAAGCAACGCTTGCACAGGTTGCCACTTGGATGGGTGACCGTTTGTGGCATTTTCATCTGAGCGCTACCGTGCTTCGGAGGGCACGTAAAGCTGTCGGTCCCGGCTCTTGTCTAAGGATAAGGGTCGTTAGGCCATGTCGGAGGCCTTCGGGCGGTCTGAAAAACTCCGACACCAGAGTTCGCCACACACTCACACGAAAAACAAACAAACAATACACAGGGCTGATAATAATTTAGTGTCGTGATGTGACACTTTTATGTGATTTTACTTTGTTTCAAGTTGGTGAAGTGTAACAATGGATCTTCTATTGCTATTTTAACACAATTATAAGATTTTACTTACTTTTTTGTGCATAGGGTTCCCACCAAGAACTTAGGGTTCCAAGCCAACCTCACCTGCAAGTGTTGCACCTGCCGATCAACGGACGAGTCTCTGGCAAACAAAATATCCCGATAAGCGGCAATAGGCTCGCCACCTATTACGTGGGATCAAAACACTGGCGAAAAGTGGGCGTTTAATATGCCTCTGCCTACCCCTTCGGCGAAACAGGCGTGAGTATATGTATGTATGTACTTACTTTTTTTACGAGTGCTTGTCTATAGTCGTTACTAGCTTCGACCGCGGCTCTGCCCATGTGAATTATACACCTAAACCTTCCTCAGGCATCCTTACTGAAAACCGTTCGACCATCTATTCGTTACTTTTAGCGTTTATCGCGTTTACAGACAAACAGGACAAGAGGATTTCATCTTATAATACGTCGTATAATTTCATTTTAAATCAAACTAGAAGTAGAATTCTCCATCTTTAACATGACTTCAAACAGCTGTGATCGTTTTAGACCACATAAATGTTGTTTACCGCTTAATATTCCTATCGTTAGGGGGACAAGTTAGTAGATGACATATCTAAGAAAGACGATGTATAATGTAAATGTTTAGATAGTGGACGAGTGAACTTGATATAGAACGGGTTCAGTACATCTAATCTTTTAAGTTATCGACTTAAGGTTACTCTTCAGTATCTGTTGGTGTAGGTTGAGTACAACATTGTATAAATATTGAAAAAAAATGCAGCAGCAAAAGTTTTAAAAGATGACTTCCGTATTATTGTAATACATTTGACATTGTCCAATTTTATGCACCAATTTCAATTATTATGTACCTTTTTTATTTGGAATGGCTCAATAATATTTGTACACCAATGGTCAAACACGTTGCTGCAAATTATAGTTAAAAGATCTGTGTAATAAACATATTCATAATGATTTTTTTATGTACTTAGGTACACGTGTTTTAGCAAATAAATATCTTTATCGTATTGGGCAATCCGTTTAATTTTGGGCTTTGTAAATATTCAATTCATAGACACAAAGAACACACAAACTCGAAAGACCAATTCCTAATTTCTTTTGGTCGTCATCTAGCGCCACACAAACAACATTTTATATGAATGTCGATTATTTCGAGTCTTGATGATCTTTGATCAGCCTTTAACAGTCCACTGCTGGACTAGGCCTCTCCTTTGAAAGGAATAATTGGTCTACTATACCACGCTGGCGAAACGGGTTGGTATAGAGTTTGTTTCAGAATTTCCTTCTCTTACAGTGCTGTTCTCTGCATAATATACTCCCTCTGTCGGCACTTACGACACCCATGGGATGATATGGGATGGTGACATTCCGTATTCTTAATCCGTCACCACACGACGTCTTTGTGTCTGTTTGTGTTTCTTAAATTAATAATTTCTTTACATATGCATTATTTCTACGGAATACTGGGTGTAAAACTCTGAAAGACAGACAAAAATATAAAATCCTTTAAAAAAACGCTAATACTATTAAGATAATTGGCACCCTTGCTATAATGAAAGCATTTGAAAATTATTGATTGAAATAAAATGTACTCAATAAGCACAAACTTGTAATATAAAATGTACCTGTGCAAAAAATCTAAATTAAATTAAATGCCCACTTACAAATTCCGTATGCGCACAAAAACTTACATATGAAAGATTTCAACGCGCGGCGTTAAATAGGCCTAAAAACTTTAGTACATATGTATAATATATCGATGGCCTAAAAGCTGTCTTACTAATATTTCTATTGCGGGTCGTAATTGTGCAGTTTGTATGGAAAATTTTACGTAAAAAGATAAAATTTTTATTTCTGATGATGTCCAAAGTCATTCCGTAACTGCAGCTGGTTTAACCCTTGAAAAAGCGTTTGCATGTAGTTTGCATTTTATTTTTCTATGATGTGCGGCCTACTCTGATTTTGGAGTCTACACTCCAAAATCAGAGTAGGCCGCAGCAGTGGCCTGCATACGGGAGATATACGACACGGAAGAATTATTGTTAAGTGACAAGAATACGTGGAGCGACAGTTTTACGCTGCGACGCACGGTAGTGCTTTAATGTAAATGACACACAATCTTTGGCCTCTGTGAACATTGCTTGATGACTTCTACTAAGTATTCAGATCAAAAACCCACAAAAAACTTTCAAACTTGTTGATAAGCATCAATTAAAATAGTCTTTAAATGTCATAACCAGGTTACCATAACCGTTGTACGTAGCTGGTATACTTATTATTTTACATTATATAATAATTAAAAACATCGTAAACCGTCTTACTTGTATTGTAAGCTCTAGACTTGGTACTCTTCTCCGTGAGCGAAGGGTAAGGCTTATAGACTTTTCAGCTGGCCTGGCTGTGTGGCAAATTCTAAGAATTCAATACCACTTGTCTACCAAACAAAGCCGGCGACAGCTTTTATAATAATCTAACATAATTTGCGTACTGCCACGACTTTAGTTTATTCAATTATTTTTACAAACGGGTCAAGGCTTATGGAGTGAATGCGTCCGTAGGGTTAATCGTTCGTAATTATTTTATAACTTTATGTAAGAAGCCAACTGCTAAGATAAATAGTTATCCGTGAGAATGGAGTTGTGGAGCTTTGCGCAATTATGAAACTTACGGTCATTTACAGTAGGCGTTTTGAGATTCAATTTTGTGTATCAAGGTTTTTGCGTCGTGTAACTGAAAAGAGGTCAAAGGCATTTGTATGTATTTGTGCCTGACTAGCTGTTACCCGTGACTTCGTTCGCATGCTAAAATTGATGTAATATGAGAGAAGAGATAATATAGAAATTTTGCCGCCGGCTACGCTTATGACGCCGCTACCTGTTGCCAGCAATATTGTTTTAATTATGATAGGTATAAGTTTTTTCATAATCATATTTTACGCATATTTAAACTACGGTTTTGTACATCAGGTAATAAGATTTCTGGGCAGAATTAAAAAAAATACAAAACGAAAACAAACTTTTTAGAAAATTCGGGCTTTTTAGTTTAAATTTAATATTATCGTTATTTATATTTAAGCATCTTAAATATGTTAGAACACCCTGTAACACCGTTAACACGCGCCGGCCAATATTTCCGTCGGCAAAAAGAAATCCACAACTTTCTCTCTTTCTAAATACAATCATGAATAAATGTTAATCAATTTCGATCTTTATATTTTATTTATATTATATGAAGAAAATTATTGATTTAAAGATTATTTTATTTTTTATCGATCTTCTATTAACGTTTAAGTAATCAATATAATACGACAAAATATCATTAGTGATATCGAACGACATTTTAAACGGTACTAAAGAGATGTTCATCGCATAAAGATATCCGATACTTATACTAGATAATAAAATATCAATAAAATACTAAAGATAGCTTGATTAGGTGTTTTGAGTGTTTCAAGAACATCCTCGCTTTATAACCACGTTTATTACTCAATTTTAATTGGGAATTAGGTTAAACTTTGAATAAAGGT
Organism: Euclidia mi; assembly: GCA_944739405.2. Classification (NCBI taxonomy): domain Eukaryota; kingdom Metazoa; phylum Arthropoda; class Insecta; order Lepidoptera; family Erebidae; genus Euclidia; species Euclidia mi. The sequence goes on from OX123203.2 coordinate 34,676,173, forward strand.
AGTTAATTTATTTATTAACTATGAAGTATTTTGTTTAAACTAAAGCTGCTTGAAACGGTAGGTTATTGGTAGATATTTTAACGATATTCGTAGATAGTTTTTCGATAACTAACCGTATCGTGTCGCTAAGATATCGTAATTACCTAATTATAAAATATAATCAGTAATTAAATGCTATTTCAAAACTGTTTTATAAAATAATCGACGGGAAAATATACTCTGATTTAAAATAACCATGAAAACGTATATAAAACTTCTGTTAGTTTATTCAGTGATTGATTTATAATACCTACTTCTAGAAAGAAATATATTTCATTGCCACAAATAAGACACAACAAAGAATTAATTTAACAACCTGGTTCTATACAAAGCGTTTCAGCCCTTCCATTCCAACCACAACTCAAAACAAACATTAAAACGCATAATATCATATAAACAAGTATTCCTCATACTCAATACGTCAACATACTTTTATACCGCGTCACATCCCTTTATCCATCCTCAAAATGGCGGCAAAAATCATCGATACACTAATATTTGTGTCTAATATCGGCTCGGCAAAGCCTTTTCGCCCCATTTCCCGAGGGGAAAGCGGTATACCGGTATGAAAATTTGACGGCTCCGATATGCGATGATATGTAAGCACATATGAGCTTTTAAGGGGTCCGCGTGTTATGTTTAATATTTCATGTGTGAACTACTGCTTGTAATATTCTTAATCGAAGGATTTTGAAAAGAGGTTTTAAATGCTGCGGATGTAAACTGTTTAATGGTAATAATGTTGAGGTTATTAATAGACTGTTGCATGCGGCATGTGGTTTAATTATGATATTATTATGAAATGTTTAAAACAATATGGTACTAAGCAAAAGGTCTATTTTGTTTTGTTTTATGTGTGAGTGTGTGGCCAATTCTGGTGTCGGAGTTTTCAGATCACCCGAAGGCCTCCGACATGGCCTAACGATCCTTATCCTTAGACAAGAACCGGGACCAACAGCATTACGTGCCCTCCGAAGCACGGTAGCGCTCAGATGTAAATGCCACACACGGTCACCCATCCAAGTGGCGACCTGTGCAAGCGTTGCTTAACTTTGCCGATCTATTACGAACGGCAAGCCAAGTCTCGCTATGAGCGCTACAAGGGTCAATGTAAAGTAATCAATTAGATAATAGAAGTCCTCGGTGTTTCCTACATTTAAAATATGCTAAACATATATGTAAAATAACGTTACAATTTAAATAAATTTTAATAATTATACTTAAGTTTTTTTAAGACGAATTTGAAATGGTGTCCACCGTTTAGGCATACAAGTGTATGAATTAGTAAAATTAATCTGCTAATCATAATATTATGAAGAGAAGTAATATACCTAACTAATGCGGCAATTTTAGTATCATCATCATCAGCCTTGAACAGTCTACTGCTGGACTAGGCCCCTCCTTTGAAAGGAGGAATTGGCCTACTATACCACGCTGGCCAAACGGGTTGGTATAGGGTTTGTATCAAGTTTTCCTTCTCTTACAGTGTTCTTCTCTGCATACTATGCTCCCTCTGTCGGCTCTTACGACACCCATGGGATGGTGACATTCCGTATTCTTAATCCGTCTCCACACAGACAATTTTAATATAAGTATATCACTAGTAATAATTTTTGGTATATTTTCGCGATTTTTATACTTACTTGTACGTCTCAAGTCTCAATAGCGTATGTTTAAAAAAAAGGTTTAATAGGTACTATTTATTTACCCCGTCACGATATTTTGGCATAGGTATCACTAGCCGTGTCGCCGGTGTCTCAGATATTTTGAAAGGCATGCGTGGTGTAGGTAAGCCTGCTTGTCAAATATAAAGCCGAGACATATACTCTCTCATTTCCCAATGAGACCAAATGCGGCGCGAGTTATATTGAAGATAACATATCTATAAAATAAGTAATCCACAAGTTGATATGTTTTATCGTCAATCCATAATACGGCGAGCTATAAAGGCCGCCATATTTCAAATGTGCAAATATATGTGAGGGTAGCCTCCCCTTGAGACGTGGACGCCTTACATAAAATATTATATTGCAATTTGTGTTCCTACCAAGAAAGATTAGAAGAATCCCTTGCATGTTAAGTGCTATTGGTTTTTATGGAGATATTTATGAGTTTTCGTCAATGTAAGTTGACAGGAGTTTGTCAATGGTGGTAGGCTAATTTTTATTGGTAAATGTTGCCTTGGGCGCCTCGTATGAAGGTAAAATAAAAGTAGAAACTTCATGAACTTAAACAAAAAAAAACAATAAACATAAACCTGCAAATACATTTCTATTTAGCTCGCTTTGTTGGTAAACTTACCTATATAACTTGCAAAAACGATATAATATTAAAACAATAAAATGAATAATAAAAAGCGATGCTTTTAATTATTTGTGGTTTGTCAATTTTCAGATAATTATGGTCGTAAAAGTGTCTTATGACTGTCGTAGAATCTACAATATGTTTAAATGACGACGAATTTAAAAATAAAACATAATTACCTATCTAACATAGATATTTTTTCAATAAATACCGCTTTCTCAGTTTGTATACTTATGCAAATACAAGAATCACTATATACTAAATTGTTATCTTAATACATAAAATCCTTGCGTTACTGACTGACTGACAGACACGCTACAGCTGAAACTATAGGGCGCAGGAAGCTGAAATTTGGCATGTATGCTCCTTGGGGACCGTAGGGGTGCACTAAGAAGGGATTTCCCGAAATTCCCACGTGATCGGCCAAAACGGGTAAATTAAAAAAAATGCAGGCGTAGCTGCTGGCGTCCTCTAGTTATTACATATATATTAAATTGTTAATTATCGCTTGCTAAACGGTGAAGGAAAACGTGAGGAAACCTGCATGTCTGAGAGTTCTCCATAATGTTCTCGAAAGACATGTGAAGTCTGCCAACCCGCATTGAGCCAGCGTGGTGGACTATGGACTTACCCTTCTCATAGTGAGAAGAGACCCGTGCCCAGCAGTGGGACAGTATAAAGGGCTGATGATGATGAAGAATCACTATTAAACTGTTTGTTTGTTTGATCTTTAACGCAATAACTACAATCTACACTTAACCTGCAAAATCAAAATCGTTTTTTCACTGAGGTTACAATATGAAGTTTATAAACGTCAAATAATAATTAGTTCCTACATTTACACATTGGCACTATTACCATCGTCATCGCCCTAGCGTTATCCCGGTTGCATCCAAGACTTACACGTCTTAGAGCCCGAGGGCAGCTTACTGGTGTAACCAGATATAACAGAATATCAACATTTCCACAGAGCGACTGCCGTCTGACCTCCGCAACCCAAAGGGATAGCGATATTCCATGGTTTATACCAGTATCAGTTTATTAGAGGGTACTGACTGTCAAAGATCTTCATGACAGCCGGGACCGACGGTTTAACGTGCTCTCCAAGGCACAGGGCAAGCGATAATTGACAATTTAATACGCACTTAACTTCGAAAAGTCATTGGTGCGTGCCGTGGATTCGAACCCGATACCCTTTGCATGGCAGTCCGTTGGTATCTCCACTAGGCTATCGGTGCCTTAGTTACCTACTATAAAAGATCAAATTATTCCCAACACTGACTAAAATCTATAAGACCAGCGCAATAAAAACCAATTCAACCCGCTTCAAACTATCAAGCACATCTAATTACAGCCAAATTCAATCGTATAAAATTGCCTCAATCAAATAAACCGGGCTTCGAGAACAATCGAGCATATCTCATTAACTTTTAATACTCTCATTGTTCTGATACTGTTCTTGGTAATGGCATTGACAAATAATGTATTGCAGAAATTGAATGCCCAATATTCATTATCTGTCCGTCAGTTAAAACTGATATCTCCTGAGACTTGGCTCCGCTACTTTAAAATTACCTACGGCAATTGTAGTGTGTTGTTGGTTTGTTTCGTTTAAGTATAAGATAACTTTTGGACTATGTATTACAGATACATTCATAGTGGAAAATATTGTAAGTTATTTTTTTGTAGCAAGACTCGTTACTACGACTGCCTACTATCGCTGATACCGATCTTTCTATACAATGAAAGAAAGAAAGAAAGATTTTTTATTTGCAGCAGATTATGCAATACATACACAAGACACAGTTAATTACAAAAAGAAAAATTCCTTACTGCAACATACAAAATAATTTAGCGGGTCTTAATCGCGTTAACTTAACTTATTTAAGGTATAAATACCTATTTGTTTCCGACGTTTCGCGGCGACTCTAGTAGTAAGGCAGTAGGCAATAATGAAACATCATCTACGCTTTTTAATCCATATCAATTATAAGTGGAAAAATGACAAGGTCGGGTGAAAAGTTTGATTTGATTACCGGCAGTCTTACTTTATACTAGGCACTGCTACTACTGTTTTCAATACGGTTAATCCTGCCGGATTCGCCGTGCATTCATACTGCAACCATCCAGCCACTCACTACTTATGTCAAAATTTTATTACTTATTACCTCTATTTTGGTGTGCTTTGAAGTAAGTATATTCTGTATCTATCTAATACCGTCTTTTGCAACGCTCGTGTGGATGGACGAGGTATTGTATTGCACCATCTAAAAGAATCCTTTCGCATTAATTTTGCTTGGCGGGCCACTGACAGCGCGACCGGTTTTTGACCAAAATTTGTTAGTATATAACAATTGCTGGGTGTGTAATTTATAATACCTACTGCGATTTTGGATCTTCCATCGTTCTCTTTCTACGTAGTTCCGTCGGTTCAGTTGGGTGTCCCAAATGTTTGTATCATTCCTATACCAGTATGTATCTACCGCCACACCAGGCTGCTTAAGACAAAATTAGTATGCCCTAACGCTTCTTGTGCTATAACAAGAACCATATCCGACGACGAGCCTTACAAAGTTCTGTACATAACCAGCCCTTCATACTGTCCCACTGTTCAGACCTCTTCTCACTATGAGTAGGGTAAGGCCATAGTTCACCACGTTGGCCAAGTGCGGGTTGGTAGACTTCACATGTCTTTCGAGAACATTATGGAGAACTCTCAGACATGCAGGTTTCCTCACGATGTTTTCCTTCACCGTAAACGCAACTATAAGCGGTCTTCCATCCAAATGAATGGTGACCTCTTCAAGCGTTGCTTAACTTTGCTAATATGCTACGAACGGCCAGTCAAGGCACTCCCTGAGCGCTACATGTATCACTTATACAGCATACAGTACCAATTTTAAATAGAGATCATTGACTACAAAACTAGGTTAACCTCACGAAATACAGTACAACTCATCTTCTTGACAATTCTCTTTCGTCATAGATCTCTAAAATTCTCATACCAACTAGATTATCCGCAATTAGGTTGCCGTGTTCCCAGTGGGTCGAGTGCCGACTGCCGACAGCTCGGACAAAATTTTAATGAAAGCAGTGTGTGAGCGTGCGTGTAATAACGCCGTACGTCCCACTAACGTGGGAGTCTGTAACTGGCATTATGCCTAGTGGGCCTAATGCTGTCGTGCTGGAAAAAATCTTGAAATACTAGAGATTTTGTTTAATTGTTGCAACGATGTTTTTACATTCTAGTTGGCTATTTACGCAAAAGTCATTACTGCATTAGAATTTGCTTGCATTGGTCGGTACTTATTAATTATTCTAACGATCAAGCGAAGCATACCTGTGCGATATTAAGAAATGACAAAGTTGATTAACTGACACTGGCGCTTTTCAAAAGACAAAAATGCATTGCAGCTATTAAATTCATCTACATACTTCTTAGCGCACCTTGATAAATTTAATAGTTGGCACTATATTTCGAGGGATTTATCTATTTATTCACTTTCAAAGTTTATATTATCATTTATTTCAACTGTATTTGCACGAAACTAAACTACCTACACGGCTTATTGCCTTGTTTTGTAGTAAATAAATAAATAATAAAAAAACCACATGTAGTGAAATACGCTTGTTTTGTTGCTTCTACGATGATGATGATGTGATGAGCGAAAAGAATGAGTTTGAATTAGATAACAGTATAAATAAATGTGGTATCCACAAATTATTGCACTTAGTACAAATTTTCTTGGTGTCTAATAATCTAAAGAAACATCTCCAACATAGTTAATTTGATTATCTTAAAATGTTGTGTGTTTGTTGAAAGCTATACTAACCAGTCAACTTAAATAGTTACCTAATACTTAGTATAATTGTTAATACAAAATACAAGAAGTTTTTTTACTATTATCATAAATACATTTCCGTTAATTGAGTAAAAAACTCATTTAGAGCACTATAAGTACAGTTACTTAATAAAAATGTTAATTATTTACTACTTAACCAATTAACATCGTCCTAGTAGATATCGATAAAAGGTGTTAAAGTTCTTTCCATTTTGCACTTCAAATAAATAATTTATCAACAGTCATGTTAGGTTATAATTTATTTATTTATTAAAATATGATATCTACTCTAATTGCATGCAAATTGGCAGTTTATGTTACTGTCATACAACGGAATAAAACCTTTTAAGGACATAGTTTTAGATTAAAAGTAACACTATTAAACAAGTGAGATATTTTGTCTATCACAGCTGAAAGCCTGTCGTGGGCACAAGCATAATGCTTGTTACTAATATTGCCTAGCATAATTAACAGTGTAGTACAGTGTAGTTAACGGAGTTATGTATTGAATTGTTAATTATCACTTGTCCCGTGCCTCGAAGAGCACGTTAAGCCGTCGGTCCCGGTTGTCATGAAGATCTTTGACAGTCGTTACAGGGCGTCAGTACCTTCTAAATAAACTGACACTAGTTTAAACCATGGAATATCGCTATCCCTTCGGGTTGCAGAGGTCAGACAGGCAGTCGCTCTGTGGAAAAGCTTATATTCAGCCAAATCCGGTTAGACTAGTAAGCGGACCTCGGATTGAAACTAGGATAACGCTAAGAGGATGATGAATTAACAGTGTAGTAATATAGTTTTTCACCACAGCAGCTCAAACATGGCGCTTTTGCTGCGAGACAACAGTGAACAAAACGCGATTTTGATTCGAGCGTGAGGCAAAGTAGCTTTTTAATTTTTGAATCTTCAGTGCCACGAATTGACATTGTTCAGCCACAAATTTGATAGGTACATTCGAATTTTACTGTGCTCTATCTCTTTCACATGCATATAAAAAGTGAGTGAAAAAACAAACCCCTTCGAATTCGAAATTCGATTTTGGAATTCGACCTCAAAGAAAACACCTACGGCAACGCAAAAAAAAAGATATTTGTAATAAAGAAATTACTTTTTTTAATATGTTATTGTTTACATGTTTAATTTATTATTGGATTTTAATAAAAATAAGTCAAATTAATAGTATAAAATTAGTATTTAACCAATACATTTTTATTTAGAATTACAACAATGAAACATTTGAAAAATAAACATCAGGGAAGCGGTATTAAAACGCGATTTAAAAAAGTAGCGGGCATAAAAATTTCGCTGATGCTGATACAGTAGGTATAGCGTAACGTGTTAAATTTATATGAATATATAAAATAATCTAAAAAGATGAGTGAAACTAGCGATGATGACTGTACTTTAACACCAGAAGAGTTAAATCAACAAATGATTATGCAGAATTCAATCTATTCCTGTTCATTTCTGTCTGCTAAGTAATATGTGTTCTCACTGCTGTGGTGAAAAATTATGAGTGCTACACGAGAGCAAAGTTTTTTGTATCTCGTGCTGTTGAGTCCCTCACCACGCTCAGGATTCTAACTTTGATTCACTCGCTACGCTCGTGAATCAATCATAGAATCCTTCGCTTGCTCGGGACTCAAAATCAGCACTCGAAACAAAAAACAACTTTGCTCTCTTGTTGCACAAATAACTATTTATTAACATTTCTGAAAGTATTGGTACCAAATATTAATCCTTGGTTTCAGCGCTGTACAGCTTCAGCTGCAACTTGTTTTTATTTGAGCAGTCATAATAACAGTAATAGGTAGTAGAGCCTTGCTGATTGCAATTGGTCAGCTCGACTGAGGAAGTACTGCCCACTCACAGAAAATCAACCTTAAGAAACAGGGCTTTTACCGTTGTGTGTCTTTCGTTGAGCGAGAGTGCTGGAGGCCCTATCCCTTATCCATTCTTCCCCACCCCACTCCTCTCACGAGCCTATTCTCACTATATAGGGAAGTTAAGACTACTTCGCTAACCAATGTATTTTAAGAGCATTCACAGATTTTCTCATGATAGTTTCTTTCACCGTTTAAGCGATTAATAACAGTTTAATATGCATTTAATTTGAAAAAGTAAGCAGCTGTTGACACCGTGCGTACCAGTCTTTTAGTGAAAATGAAATGAAATGAACAAAAATTATCCTGATATGGTCTTAATTTCCCGATCCTTACTTTACCTAGATACTAATGCAATACATAATAAATGTCCTATTAGCACCCAATTTTAAAAGTAATCCGTTATTGAAGTAAAATGGTAGTCACTTTTAACAGAGCTCCTTTTATTTCGAACCAACGGAAACTCTCATTCAAATATCCGTATGTTCCACAAACTGCAAAAAGAACAAACAAAAGTGGTACAACACAGGTCGAGGAAAACAGAATGCACGAGCGGCGAACAAATCGAAACACAAGCTATTGCACAGCATAACGATAGAAAACAAGCACTAAAAGCACAATGTCATAAAACGGGCCTTTTGTTCGTCCGAGTGCAGCGTTTGAAAATGCAACCTAAGCCCCAACACGATTGCATTTCAACTGCTGAATTTTCCATGAGCCCACTGTATCCCCGATTCCCGTTCGCTTGCTAGTAACTAGTGGGAATTGGTATTCGCTCGTTACCTACAATATGTATGAGATTTTGTCCGTTTGTTTTTGCGTTTCGCACCACTGTCCGATGTAATTGAAAAATGTTTACTCTCTGCTCCGTAGTATGTTCGTTGCATGTAATTGCATATTTATGATTGCCGTGTAAATTGATTTAGTGAAAAAAGTGCCGAATTTTTCGAAGTGTAAAATCAGGTTCAAATGGAACTGGCAAGCGAGCATATATGAGAAGTCTGGGTGGTTTATTGGGTGTTTTCGGGTGTACCGTAGGCGCGGACAAATGCGACTGTGCGAGTGATGGAGTGACTTCGTATAATCCCAGGTGACGTCGGGGGCCAATTAGACGTCAGGCATTCGTCTTCCCGTCCTTACTTTTTCATTCACTCACTTGGGGGCGGATTTCGTGCAGAAATATGAACGGAAATTTATCCTTTTTAAGTGAAAGCTGTAGCGTATACAGCTGCGTATCTATTTTCCACGTCATCTTGTATACGAGATGGGTATTAGAATAAATTATGTGCCAAATATCATACAATTCTACAGATGTGAGACGTTGTTTTTTAAGGTCACAGTTTATGTTAATGTATGTCTAGAAAATTGTAGCATTAATAAAATGTTTTGGAGTGTTTGAATCTAAAGTTTCTGGCTTAAAAATATCAGTAAAATATAAAGAGACCAATCATTTTTCAATTGTAAATACATAGATTCTGAGCAAAGTATGCTACTATGCGCTGTTCGTAATCACTTGACCTTTTTAGGGTTCCGTACCTAAAAGGTAAAAATCGGAACCCTATTACTAAGCCTCCGCTGTCTGTCTGTCTGTCTGTCTGTCTGTCTGTCTGTCTGTCTGTCTGTCACCAGGCTGTATCTCATAAACCGTGATAGCTAGAAAGCTGAAATTTTCACAAATTATGTATTTCGGTTGCCGCTATAACAACAAATACTGAAAATAAAAAAATGAAAATATTAAGGGGGGGTCCCATACAATAAACGTGTTTTTTTTTCGTATTTTTGCTCAAAATTACTAACGGTAACAGGTAGACGCTTAAAATTTTCACGGAATATGTAGTTGTATATTACCTTTAATAAATAAATAATTAAATTAAAAAAAGTAAATAATAAAGGGGGGCTCCCATACAACAAACGTAATTTTTAAGCAATTTGTTACTCGATACTTAACAAACTTAAAAAATACATACATACATACATACATATCGTCACGCCTTTTATCCCCGAAGGGGTAGGCAGAGGTGTATTTTTACACCTACTTTTCGCCAGATATATTTTAGTCCCACGTAATAAGGGGCGAGCCTATTGCCGAACCGGGCACATTTCCAGACTCCGTGCTGCTACTGAGAATTTCGTGACAGAAAAACCCAATAACACTGCCCGACCCAGGAATCGAACCCGGGACCTCCTGATCCCACGCGCACATTTATGCCGCGAGACCAACGAGGCAGTCGTATAGGGTTTGATGTCGAGTTTTCCGTCTCTACGCAAAGATGGTATTTCCATCGTGTTATCCCTTAGTCGCCTCTTACGACACCCACGGGAAGATAGGGGGTGGTGACACTTGTATTCTATGCCGTCAACCACACGGCAAAATATTTAAGTATATATACAACAAACGTGATTTTCTTTTATAGATGATGGTACGGCACCCTTCGTGCGCGAGTCCGACTCGCACTTGCCCAATTTTTTATCTATATCTCTACCTGATGTTTGTGGCTGTATAAACAAACATACCAAAAATATTTAACCCGCCATTTAACTTTTCATACCAAAATAATAAGTTTGCCCAAACAAAAAGTTTCAAATTTAATTTACCGTTTTCCACACAAACTGTTGGGTTTAATAAAATGTTATAAATAAAGGAGATATACATTGAGTGGGCCGGGCCGGCATCGCAGACCGAAGCCCCGGCTCAGAAGGGCGTAGGCCCTTTAATATCATAAAGGGTTCGCCCCAGACGGTTAAACCTTTCAATGTTAATTTGTTTGTTAATTTTTCTCCACCATTTTCACTGACATAATTAGGGTTTCGCGTTTTAAAATTAACGCCCATGATTTTTTATTGCTGGGATTGTTTTTCTTAATTTTTATGGTGACGAGGATGAGTTTGGAGCTTAAGGGTTGAAATTAAAGGAAGTACAATCTCGTAATTAAAATATTTATGTGGTTAGTCATGAATTTCTGAAATAGGCTGTTTTGCGTTCATTGAAATCTAATTATATGTGACTATTAGCAGATAAGTTTGTATTAATTTTGTTGCCATTTAAGTAGTTAACATACCTATTGGACGCATTGAAAGAACCTAACCAATCTTAGTTGCGTTTCTTATACATTTATTCGTTAGTAACTCCATTGAACACAGTTTCGATTGCTAGGAATCGTCTAAAGTCTTTCATAAAGTGTTCCTCGAAAGACAAACAGGTGTTTTATGAAGACTGTTACAGAAAAATCTTTAGAACATAGCATTAAGATTGCACATTTTGGTTCGAAATTGCATTGCAACTTTTGACCGCTTTCATCCAAACTTCCGAATTCAACACCACCTCACGATGTTTTCCTTGAGAAATCGATACATAATTAACAATTTAATTCGCACGAGATTTCAAAAAGTCTTTGCGCATCTTGCATTTGAACCTGTCACCCTCTGCGTGGTTCTCCTTTGGTCTCTACTAGACTATCGCGTAAAATACAGCACAACATTTATTTTATCCTTCTAAGACGGTACCCCAAAACCCCGAATCTTCCACACATGTAACCCGAATATATACAAACCACTATGGCGTGGGATGGTTCGCATGAATCATACCGGTCCTAACCAGATTAAAGCCACGGAATCAAGTTACGGCACCCTTTTCCAACCTACCCTGATACGATGCGACGTAACATGTGTTTCTGTATGTAATCGTTGTTTTATATGGTAACTCTGTGTCTGTATCTATAGTTGGTTATGTACCCAGTGTGACGAGAAGGAATGGTCAGTACGTTTGTAGCGGTACCTAAATAATGCATGGTCAGACAAAACACTGTCAAAAAAATGGAATCATACGAACGAGTTAGAGATTTTATTAATTAATGTCTAGGTCATCTCATCCCCAACTACCTAATTCGAGTTTTCGATTTTCTTTGCTATATATACCCAGCATGCAGTAAAAATTCATACTTACCTAGGTACCTATTTTTATGTAAACACATTAAAATACATACCTACTTACCTATTTTTATGTAAAATATTTGTTTTCTTTTTTGTAATGGGCCTGCTGAAAGAACTTTCATTTGATACCCAATGGGTCACATTGAAAATAAGTGATATTAATAATAATATGAAGAGTTTAATTTTAATATGAAGAGTTATTTTGAAAATAATAATATAACATTAAATACCTAACTGATTTTACCCAATTTATTCCACTATTAGTCAAAATAATCACGTAAGGATAAGGCATAAATATTAGTAGCTTTTTTACTAAACTCATTAGGTATAATTTACAACAAAGAAAACAAAAACATATTTAATTTAAAATTCAATAGATTGTAGGTATCCACTTCGTGCTGTCGGAAATGAATAATCCGAAAGCATTGCCTTTAAAACTTAAATTGCGAGGGGAACAAAAGTCACTAACAATCTTAAACTACGAAGTTACGTATTCCCAGCAATTGCTACATAATTTGCGGTCACGTGAGGCGGCCATTACGCTGTCGGTCGACCAATGAGAACGCGCCGTTTAATACGATTCTAAATTTGAAAACGAAAAAGTCCGAATTTGTTCATTTTTTTAAACGATAAGGCATCCTGTGTTTTGTGCCTAGTAGTTTATCACTCGTTAAAAGGTTGGATGTTTTAATTTTAAAAGCTAGATAAAGAAAGTGTACGCTGAATAAAAAGTGTTGTCCGGTTTTAAATATAAATATATTAATGGACCCAAACTAGCTCATCTTTGTACTTTTATTGTACATAACAATAACAACTTACATCCACATAATCTAATGCTACCTTTAGAACCTAATTTACTATCTTATTTTAATACTGTTCCTAATATGTAACAATAATCATACGTTATACCTACCATATATACCTAAATAAAACGCTGTTCCATGAATAGCAGATAGCAGTTTTTATTTCACGTTTTGGTTTATAGCAATAGGATTTTCAAATCAAAACTAAACTTAATTTTTTGTACAGTTTACCTATTATTATTTACGGTCCAGTAAATAGGCAGATAAATTATTATAAAATTGTTCAAGTAAATGGACATAAATACGTTATTATGTTGATTGTTGAATAATATGGACATGACATTGAAAACAATATGGTTATAAACGACATGATCTCATCTCACGGATCATTTAATGCAAATCGATCTATTACGGAAAACGTTGGCCATTACCGACCGCTCGACCAATCGCAACGTGCCATTTAAATAGTAATTTATTGAGTTTCGAATTTTTAAAACGTGATTACGCCCGCCATCTTGGATGTAATTTTGAAAAGAGAACGTGCAACAGCTACTTTGAAACGATTTGTAACGATTACTGCTTCCTTTTTTAAAATGTAAGATAACTTGCGGTTTGTGTGTATGCCAGTCTTTTAAGGCAAGTTTCCACGAATGATCATCAACATGTAATTTAACATTTATTATAGACGGAAAACTTTGATTACTATGTAATCACAGGGTTCTGTAATACATACTTCATAGGAGCTATATAATGAGTAATATGAGTGCGTATTTTAATAAGATTATTATTTATTCATGAAGTTTTTTTAGTAATTCTCGGAATGCTTTATTGTTTACGACGATTAAATCGTGATTTCAATTACAAAGATAAGATGTAAACGTAGGTTTAAGAGTCGTAACAGTTGTAATTGCTAGATGGTTTCGGTTGATGTAGAATTACGGAGCAGCATTTGAATAAAAGCTATTATGGCAGAACCTTAACCTAGTTTTTATGATTATGATCTAAGGAAATTGCACTCTACAGTTTATTGATTTAATATTTATCAGATGTTATTTTATTTAAATTTGGTGCAAGCTCTACGCGAGGACGGAAGAGTGCTACGAGACATGCAAGAGATAAAACTTTTAACATTTCGGAGATTTTCTAATGACTGAAAAGTACTAAACCAACTCATAGCTTCATCGTAAAAGTTACCACAGTTTGACAGTAAATTAAATGAATGGAAGAGACCTAACAAGCTCTCAGAGCCAGCATTCTGAAAAGGCAGTGAGTCGGCCATATTGGTCGTAGCAGGCGATGGTGCAAACGAGATACGTAGCACAGGACTCGGTCAGTTTAAATTGTGTTACAACATGTATAAGAGTGCTTGCACCAGCTGAAAGCTAACAGCGCAAGATGGGGGCAAAAGACAAACTGCTAGAAGACTGCTACGTCTAGCAGCGAACAACTAAAGTGTAATGATGGATTGATTCAAATTTAACGAGACGAACTTCTCTATTACATGGTTGGACTCCCCAATATAATTTAAAATATCCTTGTAATCAATTTCTCGAATGATGATTATTGCGTTTACTTGGAAGTGTATTTTTCTTAAAAATATGTTTCTTTTGTTTTGCGATAAAGACAAGTTCTACGATTTTTATTTTCCAAATAAGAAAACACTCATAAAAAGTTTGTAATTATGAAAAATACATTAAAACATGTTTCAAATCACCAATTAATCGTTTTAAATATTCTTCCAGCTTCATTCCCCATCACGAGGCGGATCGGGCACCCTTACCAGAACCGAACCCCGCCTAAACGCAAGAAGCCCCGTACTTCCTTCACGAGACTTCAGATCGCAGAGTTAGAGAAGAGGTTTCACAAGCAGAAGTACCTCGCCTCCGCAGAGAGAGCCTCCCTGGCGAAGACGCTGAAAATGACGGACGCGCAAGTCAAAACGTGGTTTCAGAATCGGAGGACTAAATGGAGGTAAGTCGTCAACGCTTTCATTTTTTTATTTTTAAAACATTGGCGCACTAAAATCAGCGTCGACTGCAGCCATATAGAACGTTAACGAAAACACTATTATTATAGTATTATAAAATAGATAAAATCTACTTTATAAATTACTGCAAGTAACTATGTTCTCACTTAAATTATCATACTACTAGGTACATATATTTATTAAAATAGTTTATTGATAAGGCACTCTGTACATTTAAATATGACATTTATCTTCATATAAAATACTTGTAATCATTATATTTTAGTGACGGCGTCAACAGCCTTCCTCATTGCTTCGTCATTTAGATAACCCGGGTCTAGACAACTACTAAACATGACCTCTCACACACAACAGTATTATTGAGAACAGGGTTCTTAGTAAATGGCTGGTCGTTAATAGTGTAGGTTGTGACAACCCCAGTAGACGGTTATAGAGAGATACGTACTCAGTGTAGCATCTATTTTAATTACAAGTAGTAAAAGCTTCAAAAGGTGGTTGGACATGAAATTATTTTAAGTATTTTTACGTACTTAAATGAGTAACATAAAAGCGGGTCAATTATACAAACGTCATTATCATCATACATACATAGATAGACTCACGCCTGTTTTCCGGAGGGGTAGGCAGAGACTACGGAACGCCATTTGCAACGATCCTGACATATCTCTCTTGCTTCATTCACTCCCATCAAATTCCTCATGCATGCTCTTCTGTTTAGGCCTATCATCAGCCTTGCCTATTTATTTAAATATTTTTTTAAAGACTCACGCCAGTATCCCCGAAGGGGTAGGCAGAGGCGTAATAGGTATTACACCCACATTTCGCCATGAATTTTTAGGTCTCACGTAATAGGGAGCGAGCCTATTGCCGTTACTGGGCACATCACCAGACTCCGTGCTGCTACTGAGAAATCGGAAAAACCCAGTAACACTTTTGCCCGACCTGGGAATCGAACCCGGGACCTCCGATCAGCACTCGCATACGCTATCCACTGGACCACGGAGGCAGCCTTACCTATAATCTGTCCTAATGCGAGGCATATAGACTGTTGCTTATGAGAAGGAGATGAGATAAGTAGTTCATTTGAATGGTGGAACGCAGATCCACGCGAGACACAATAGCTTTCACCGTAGTAGAAACGTGACAATTTGGAGTCAGATTTTAAAGATCTATTTTGCTAATAAAGCTGCATTTATTCATGTTTGTAGATTAATCTGTTTAATTTATTTTGTGCTTTATTTTATTTTTATCTTCTTTTTGAACAGATTCATTAAATACAACTGTTATCTTTGACTTCCTTGTTTCTTTTCGCCATATATTTCGATTTTCGGCCAGTATCTTGACATGACATCCATTTGACATTAAATTGCGATGTTGCCACTCATAACGTGAAATGGTTCTCAAGCAATAACATAAATCGCTTAATTCAAAGCTATTAGCTAATTATTAAGAGTTTTCTTTAACCGGATATGTTCTACAAATAAATAGGTTAAAAGCCAGTTAGCACTAACACCTGTCATTTCAATTCTATTACTCTATGAAATTAGTACGACCTCAACATGTTTAAACGATTATTTTAATCAAATAACACGCGATAAATATGTAAAAAGGCAATATACCTGTGATAAATTATATGGAAAACTACGATTAACATAAATTAATTAGAATCGTTCAATCAATGAGTGTACACGTGTTTTCTGAGTGCTTTTAACTTGCAACACTATACATTTTAATTTATGGCAACATTAGTTAGACCATAAATTTTAATGTCATTAAAACCATAGATAGTGGTAGAGATTTAGTCTTTGATCCGTAATGTGCGAGTTTGTACAATGATTGCTGTTGTTTATTGAATGAATATATTCCAATGATTAAATGAATTTATGTTGAAGACAATACACCACTCAACTCAGATCCAGTAAGAAAGGAGAACTCAAGTAAATACTAGCAACTAGCACTCATAATGCCAAGTAAAATAAGTTGGATGACTCACTGCAAATTAGAAGTTTTCCTTCTTTTTAGGGTTCCGTACCTAAAAGGTAAAAAACGGAACCCTATTACTAAGCCTCCGTTGTCTGTCTGTCTGTCTGTCAGTCTGTCTGTCACCAGGCTGTATCTCATAAACCATGATAGCCAGATAGCTGAAATTTTCACAAATTATGTATTTCGGTTGCCGCTATAACAACAAATACTAAAAATAAAAAAAAATAAAAAATTAAGGGGGGGTCCCATACAAAAAACGTGTTTTTTTTTCGTATATTTTGCTCAAAATTACTAACTGTTACAGGTAGACGCTTTAAATTTTTACAGAATATGTAGTTGTATATTACCTTTCAAAATAAATAATTAAATTTTAAAAAAGTAAATAATAAAGGGGGGCTCCCATACAACAAACGTAATTTTTAAGCAATTTGTTACTCGATCTTAATAAACAGGTAGAAACTTATAAAGTATTTAAGTATACATACAACGAACGTGATTTTTTTTTATAGATGATGGTACGGAACCCTTTGTGCGCGAGTCCGACTCGCACTTGCCCAATTTTTTATACATGTGCAGTGAATGAGGTGCTATTGTGGCATGTTGACGCCTTTTTTTCTGGAGATCTTGCTATGTTTGTATTCAATCGCAGTATGAGAAGTATACCGATGTACAACTAGCCTTTTAATTGATCTGAGCCTAAAATCAACGATTTCAATTCATAGAAAAGACTAACGAAAATAGAAAAACTACTGGTAATTAGTAATTTTGATGTGTATTATTTTTATCTAACTACTCCTTTGACTAAGCTATCCAAAATGGTTGTTGGCGTCTGTTACCTACTAGATTTTAAAATATCTCTCAGATTTGACAGTTACTCGCCAATCAAAGCTAGAATAGTTTGAAACTCACTCGAATCCACCTCCACTTCTTTCAGAGATACTTAGGTCGACTAACTGGCTATCGGCCTACTTTACACTTCGATCCTTCTCCATTCTTTTGATCTTTTCGACTTTTATTTAAAGAAATTCTTATTTTAATGCACACATTTTTGTTCTCATCTCCTCTCTCATATATAAGATAGGTATGTAGATACTTAAGGACGCCAGGTACTTAAGGTTTATTAATATTAAATTTAACACATTATTAATATTAAGTTGCTACTCCCGTAGGAGTACTGGGATTCTTAGTGCATCACTACGCTCCCCGCGGGAATGCCAAATTTCAGCTTTTTGCGTCAGTTTTGACTGTGCATTGTCTATCAATCAGTCAGTAAAGGAAGAATTTTTTATACACCTATTGATGACGTAATATAGCCACACAATATATATAGTTACAACAACCATTCAACCATGACATTACTAATACCACAAACATAATAATTTATATACCGTCTACATGTTTTAAATCTTTGAGGCTATATTCACAGGCATTCATATTTGACCACAACACGTCGCGGTTGTTCGCCTTGGTTTTTTTAACCAAGTAGGTAAACTATCGGCACTGATAGCGGTTACTACAGCCTTTCGGCCCGTTCCAACCAACAGCGGCGGGCGGCGACGGAAGGCATTTCGATTACATTACGCGCTCTTTTCCGCTGCTGTTCTTCAACGGATTGTTTGAATGGAGAGAACTGGAGGGAAGCGTTGGTTTTTTAAGAGCTTGTAACGTCTCACTACAGGGCAAAAGCTTCCCCACTCTTCCATATTTCTTTATCATTTCCATCTTGGAACAAATTCTTCTTGAAATAGTCTGGCTCTCCGCTGTCTTTACTAAGGCCTGCCGGGATGCAGGCTGTTTAACATCTATGCTAGCCCTCAAAGAATATATCTGTCTGTTTAATGTGCTGTCCCGGTGACACTAGTTTAAGGGCTGACGTCAACTCTCAACTACCTATTCATTTTTTTTTCGTTACCTACTACCTAACTGACAGACAACGCTCAGCCAAAACACAAGCTCGTAAGAATCTGTTTAGCATAATTGACCGGCGTAGCTGTGTACTAAGAAGAGATTTCCCGAGATTCCCATCCCAAATTTTTCTCATCCCTTATTTCATAAAATTGCAACATACAGTTGATGTTTTAAAAATATTTTTTTACCGGTTAGGTTAGGTACGTCAATACTCAACAGTCCCCAAATCGCCCACTATTGCCTCAGAATTAAAATATATCATCATCCTTACAATAAATCGAATGCGGTTTATCGTAATCTTTTAAATGAGTCTTTTATTTCAAATGTCCGTTTGGAAATACGGTATAGTGTGGCTGGACCCGAAATTCCTTTGCCCGGTTAACATAATATTGATGTGTTGGTATTTTAAAACGTTGTCGTATCTCTGGTGTTTCAAATATTTACGATATTGCCAGCAACGAAAACAAGCTCTTTATTATTAGGTGTTGTAATACCTATGTAGTGCGGTAAATCTTGTATATCTGCTTTTTAAGGTTATAGAAAATTTTAACATTTATTTGGTATACTAGGTGATCATGTAGTTATTGTAACTATAAATTTCCGAATCGGTTGGAAAGATAAAAGGCGACGAGGATGTACCTACCACAGCAACTGCATCTGCCACCTTTATTTTTGGTATTAGGTAAAAACGAACGAGTACCTACATTGGCCTAGTTAAATCCAAGCAAGAAATACTCAGGCTTTTCTTGATAGAAATTAATGTACTAAGTAGAATTTAAGGCGATAAGAGAGGAATCTAGGTACTAAGAAAATAAGCGATAGAGAATCTCTACCTGACAATAAAGCGCAGAATGTGCAGCTGCAGATTGTTTAACTAAGACCAGATACCTAAACGCAACATTGACACCCATACAGATAAAAAAATATAATATAAATAGTATATTATATTTCTTTATAGTACTCGAAACCAAATTCTCAGTAGCAGCACGGAGTCTGGTGATGTGCCAGGTAACGGCAATAGGCTCGACCGCTATTACGTGGGACCTAAACATTCATGGCGAAATGTGGGTGTAATATTACACCTCTGCCTACCCCTTTGGGAATACAGGCGTGAGTCTATAAATAAATAAAATAAAAAATAAAGTACTCGAATTTTATTGCCCCTAGTTTAATTTTGCCAGTCAAATATTAATCTATTAAAATAATTAACCCATACTTATCTAGCGCTGACATAATTATATGTTAAAAAAACTAATTTAAAACAAACCCTTTACTTACCCCGTCAGTAACATTAGTCTGTAAATTAATCAAATAAAACTCAAATCCTATCAACATTGCGTTCTAGACGTCGTCCCTCGTTAAGAGATAACCCGACTTTTAATAATACACATGGGAACAAAAACAAGGAGCCCAAGATAAGCGCCCATTAACATGGTCGATTAATACAGAGAGACGTCGGCTAAATCGACCGAAGCCGAATGTTAATGTTTTTTGTACGCGACACTATTTAAACTAGGAATAGCAACCATATTTTCTTCATTATCGGCCAGTTCTAATATTTAATATATCCATGGATTTGGAGATTCGAGATATATGTTGGACGTATTTTGTATGGAGCTGATGTTAAAAATGAATGGAGAATCTCAAAAAAATGGTATTGAATTCAGTGGTATGTTGGCATACCTTATCATCATAATTATTAATAATTTAGGACAAACTTCTCTTAAACGTCCTTTGGTATAAATCCTGGAGCAAATCCTCATTTTAGACGTTCGAAATTTGAACTTCTTGGTGGACTCTTAGATTTCAGGAAGCGGATGTTGCAATGAACAATTTTTATTAACAATCTGGTGTGCTTTACATTAAATTAATTTTATTGTATTTAATTTACAATAATTATTCCGTTAAATAAAATTGGCGCTGTTTTTCCTCCTTAAGGGCTCATTCAGACAGAGAGCGGTCACGCGGTGAAGCGCTCAAGCGGTCTGTTTTGCGTTCTTTGTGTTATATTACGTTACATAGGTCCTATCAGACAGAGAGCAGTCACGCGGTCTATGTAACGTAATACAACACAAAGAACGCAAAACTGACGGCTTGAACGCTTGACCGCGTGACCGCTCTCTGTCTGAATGAGCCCTAAGAACTTGACAATAGAATTGCTAAAATATAAATGAAAAACCATTTCAGATATGTTTTCCTCTCGAGCGATTTGGTACCTACAAGTTATGCTTTTTGTCTGTGGAATAGATTTCAAACAACAAACACAAAGCTACCAACTTAATAATACGTTCAAAAACCACAATCGATACAGATTACAAAGGCGAAATAAAATTCAATATCAGACAGTAGATCACGAACATCGTCCGTGAGTGCCTGGCCAATCGGGATTTTTTGTTTTTATTTGTTTTGTTATAATAAAATCAGTGGCATGGCGCCGCGCGTATCGAGCAAGCGTTATCAGTTCCGAACACAAACACCGCTTGTCCATTAGAACGTAATCGGTTGTGATGCCACCAACACACGACTTCGGAACGCACTTCTCGCATTGTCTCGCACTTTTGAATTTGGAATCCTTGTTTTACGCTTGTGAACAAAGGATTATTGAACTTACAATAGAGAATTTGAAAATAGAAGACTGTACTGAAATAAATGCATCGGAACATTTAAAAATGTCCAAAACACAGAATGAAATCGTTTTGGCATAAAATATTTAGCATAGCAGGTGAAAATACTTCATTCAATTATTTGCGTCGCAGAATGGTTTCACCTACACATCGGATATGTGTAGGTGAAACCTAGTATTTTGGCGTCATAAGAACTGAACCACGTTGCAACCACTATACGAATAGGTCTCTATAAAAAATTTTGATTTCAATTCGTTTGATATAAGGAAATCTTTTTGACTCTATGGTCAGGTTATACTTGTATGTCTGACTCATCGCGAATTCGCATATTTAATTCTAGAGTCGAAGTTTATTGAACTAAGATAAGTAATGAAATTCTTCAATTGGAGCATTTAAACAAAGTCAAACTTACCTAGGATAGGACTTTGAAAATAGCTGATGCCATGAGGCCTTATTACACCTCTACCCTTGGTCCTCGCCTGACACGACACTGACGATGTAAGTACAGTCGAACTACTTCCCGCTAGATCACCATAAGGGCGAGAATCGCTCAGCAAGACATCGTCGCTTCCAGTGCTACTTTACACGCAAATTGACACTCGTATACAAAACATGTTGCTAGTGTGCTTCGACTCTATGAGCGAGCCAAGGGATTTTTTTTCAATCTGGTCCACCGCCGACTTGTTTGATTGTACATACCTCAGTCTATGAAGTTTTAAGCAAAACTTTTGCTATCTAAAGGTGCTGATAGAGATGAACATTCATTTGTAACAGAACATCGAGCATTCGCCGATTTTATATTTGTCGAACGGAACGACGAACAAACAGACAAACATCGCTACTACTCATCAATCAACGGCATTGTTTTAGCTGCCAAGTAGATTTACTTTCTTTTATTGTTCTTGCAGTATAAAACATAACAACTACTGTGACTCATTTATTAGCGGCATATTGCGATTGCGTCCGTGTGGTGACGGATTAAGAATACGCAATTTCACCACCCCCTATCATCCCATGGGTATCGTAAGAGCCGACAGAGGGACCATACTATGCAGAGAACAGCTCTGTAAGAGAAGGAAAACTTAAAACAAACCCTATACCAACCCGTTTGGCCAGCGTGGTATAGTAGGCCAATTCCTCCTTTCAAAGGAGAGGCCTAGTCCAGCAGTGGACTGTAAGGGGCTGATGATGATATTGCGATTATAAAAATTAGGTAGCCAAGTCTAAAGTTCTAAACAGATTGCTTTGACATGGCAGATGATAGAACCTACATTATTTCTCTTCTGCCCACTATGGCCGACAAAATAGATTATATCCTAATCTTCACTTTCGCTCCCTGCCTATACGCACAAACTTCGAAAATGTATGATAAACCCGCGTGTCTTTAATATATTCGATTGGTAGGCTTCATTCAGATTTCATTTATTGGCGATGCTAAGATTCTAACTAGTGACTCTAGCGGCGAATTTGGAAGTTGTCTGGGTACGACACTTTTGACAGCTCAATACAATTACCACTATTACCTCGAAGCAAAGTTGTATTGAAACCTGTCAACTGTGTCGTACCCGGACAACTTCCAAATTCGCCATTAGAGGCGCGTGGATAATCTTTGCATCGCCAATACTTATTAATCTATTCCCTTCTGTGCCTTCTCAAGGTATTTTAAATTTCTCTTCCCTCCAAATGATTTGAGATAAACACTAGTAAAATGTCATTCTGAATCACTTATTCTAAATCAAAATGCCACATATTTATAAATGATAGCGCGGACATAAATTAAATGAAGAAGCATTTTATCTATGACAAATGAGTTTGTATTATCCATGGTCTCTAACAAGGAGGCTGATAGGTAAAAAAATATTCGGCTACCGTATCATTAAAACTACGATAATTCATTTTAATTTGACATCATCTGTGCAATAAAACCTTTTATATTTATCTCAGAGGACGAACATTTCTGACGCCAGATATAATTTTAAATTTAGAAAATATAATGACGTCTTCGTTTGTTAAATTCATGCACACGTAGGGATGTCTGTTAGATATATTGTACCTATATTTGAAGGGCGAGTTGAAGTGCAATACGTATGTGAAAACGATTCGCGTAGGTGCGTTCTAAACCACTACCTACGGTATTCCCATGCTCAATGGTGAGTCGACGAACACCGTGGAGGTTTAGTACCTAGTACCTATCTTGTCGTACGAATACGCAATCCACTTAAAAATACATTTACGGGGATATATCGATATTACCGAACTTTTCCAGTACCGACGGCTTCTGTGTGACAAATCTATGACCGAGTGCTACCTAGAGAGTGAGCAGCTTTTGCATATACCAAATAACGAAATAATAGAATATTCTAAGTCTATTTCAACAAAAAAATATTGTAATCAGCCATGAATCAGTCATACATATGCAATCCCCGATATTACCTGCCAACAATGAAAACAATACACGAATAATACACAATAAATTACACCCTACCTCTCATGTAAGTAATAGTTTAAAATCATTGGTTCATTCATTCACTGTAAACAATGGCACCGTACATTATGATCTGTGCCTTCATTGATTATCTATGTACACAGATAAGGATGTGACAAAATAATAAATTAAACTATCGAATCTATCGATATTATTGTTAGTCGATTTCATAATATATTGTAACGGAATAGTCGATCCTTGTAAAACTTTCTATTACCTGACTAATGTATTGGTTTAAATTATTCGTGAATAGATTTTAGTGAAGCAGGTATAATTTATCATAACTTCACCTTTCGAAGTGTAAATTTGATTTATTTATATTTGTAAATTTGGGATGTGGAACACCTCGTTACTATTCGTAACAAAAAATAAGATGTTATACATCTATAGTCTGTTAGTGAACGTAATTATAACGTAAGCAATAGGTGCTTATGAAATAAAAAGTTAGTTTTCGCGACGCTGGCGGTTGAAAAAGCGTAGAGCAAAGTTACATAGGTACATGTTACCCGACTTCCAGTGCCATTTTGGGATATCCCTTTTAAGCTCTGGTGCCGATTTTCGTGAAACTATTGTGCCCTAAGATGAAAAATACGTCCAGAATAAAAATCAGTCTTATTTAAATACGTTTCGGATGGTCAAATTATAAAGGTGTATGGTGGCAATACAGTCCCTCCTAAAGCAATCTAAAACTTACGCCTAAGATTCACATGGCAATTACTTGAAATAGTCTAATTACCTAGCTTACCTTTGTGCGTGAAACAGTTAATAAAGAACATTTTATTTTTATAAGAGCATCAATGTCACTTTTCGTTGTGACAACCCACACAACGAAATAAACATATTCCCGTCATTAAAATACAACAAAATTGATCACTTTACATCACATTAAAACGAAACGGTAATAAATTACAGATAACCAATATATTCCGGCGTACACCCAATCAATTCGTTCCCCAAACCAACCAAATTGCTATAACAAAGGTTAGAGAGAGGCAGTTAAGTGGACGTACTGTTTATACATATAGTATGTACGGAACATCAAGCAGGCGGTAACACGGGGTAGCTAGGGAGATAAATATTGTATGAGGAACACAACTCGGCAGTTTGAGCCATCAATTATTAACTGCGGTGGAAAAGACGTACATTCTACTTTTTACATGTATTGTGCACCCGTTTGTTCACTTTATTGCCTATTTTTGTGACTTTTACGTTGCCTTTAACGTTATTTTTATGCGCACCTCGTCTCAGATAAACGCACTCTTCTAGTTATTTTACAATTAATGTACCGGTGGATTTTTAATAAATATTCATGTACGCTTTTAGTCGATTTTATGTTTCCGAACGCGCGGCACTGTTTGCGCGGTGCCTTTAAAATGATAAGCGACTTAATTTTAATCAGCTACAAATGTAAACTGCAACAATTTAGCTAATGAATATGGATGTAGGCTTTACGGGACATAAAATGTAAGTACTTTTTACTAAATTATGTTACATTAGTCACGTTTTTACATCGTAATCTATAATATAATAAATTGTTTTACACCTGTTTCCAATATTCTATATTATATCGGTGGGTGTTAGTCGATTCTAGTGATGAGCTAATTTGATTCACAAGTAATAAAAGTTGAATATGCTCATTACTTGGCTCTTATGGAATCGAAAGCAATTTCCTCAAACTATTTACACATTCTAAAGGTCGATAGTCATTTCCCAGGAATCGTGTTCGACTATCGGCAATCGACAAATCGAATTGGAATCGTAGCACGATCTCACACGTAATGTTACCCACGTTCAACATGGCCGCCTAAGGCGTCTCGTTTCCTTTATTTATTTACTCACCCTGTTTCATTTTCTTGCTGTAATTCTTTTCCCTTGTATAAGTGAATATTAAAACTCCCCGAATTAGGGTGTTCAGCGTAATGTTTGAAAGTAATTCTTATGTCTGCCACAAAGAGCACATTTCCGTTCGTGTTTACCGTTTGCGATTTAATTTCGCAAGTGTATTATTTGCAGGGGATAATGAGTTGTATTTTTCTTGCTATAAAGCTGTAAATGGCTTGTTATTCTTGATTTAGGAGTGTCTTGAAGCTGTGTGTCGGTTGTCTCTTGTATAATTGTTGCTTGTAGTCTGTCTCCTTAAGAATTAGGAAACAAATCCGTTTGCCGATTGATCTGAGGGTTCTAAGAAGGGGAGTGATATGTTCGGTAGTCGGCGGTAGTTAATT
Organism: Euclidia mi; assembly: GCA_944739405.2. NCBI lineage: Eukaryota > Metazoa > Arthropoda > Insecta > Lepidoptera > Erebidae > Euclidia > Euclidia mi. The sequence continues at coordinate 34,702,186 of OX123203.2, forward strand.
TTTATTGTACGTCGTTTTTCTTTCTGATCACGTAAGGAACCTTAAGGGACTACGAACGTTGCTGTCAGATGCAAATCGATGGTGACTTGCGTTATGTACATAATAGATTATTTGACTAAATTATGCATGGGTGCATAATTTTTTGCTGGTGATGGGAGATTGAGAGTTTATGGTACAGTCATATTACTTTATACTTAATTATAACTTCAATGTAAATAACTTTGCATATCGCTTAACTTTTACCTACTATATTATTTTAATCAGTATAATCATAGTCCATATAGTTGGCATACGTTAATAAGTTTTAATTCGTAGCAATAACTTTATCACCTCTTCATTTTAACTCATCTTTGATTCAACTGCTTATATTGTAACAACGTCTTGCATATTTATGTTATAAAAAGTACAAATACGATGAATCTACATAAAAAAATCAGTAAATCATATATCATAAACTTCAGTAGATTGTAAATTTTGACAGTTATTTAGACTTGCCGCCTACATAGCGACATCTCGTGTCATCGTGTGTTAGATAATTATATCGATAACATAAAATGTGCGTAGTTGACAGCACTAGACTTTGATACTGCTAACTGGCAAAATAATAGGATATAACTCCACTGTCTGTATCTTGTCAAGAAAATAATAGTTGTAGAGCGGTTTCCCGCCCTTGGGAGACATCCTGCGTCGCAGGAGATTTTAAAAACATTGAGATTGAGTCAAAGTGCAAACTTTTGCGGATCACGCAAAGTGTTGTTTCGTGTGGAGATCGAACTACTAACAGCACAATTCTAAACGGCGAGCCGGCCGCGTAAACCACTTCATCATACGTACAAACTTCCTTTTGAATTATTAAGAGGTAGCTAAAACATATCTGGTGAAATATTGACGGATGAACACTTCTATTTACATATTTTAATTAATAATCGCCGTGTGGTTAACGGCATAGAATACAAGTGTCACCACCCCCTATCTTCCCGTGGGTGTCGTATGAGGCGACAAAGGGATAATACGACAAAAATACCGTCTTTGCACGTAGAGACGGAAAACTCGACATCAAACCCTGTCTGGCCAGCGTGGCCAGACAGGGCTGCAGTAGCCCTCCTAATTTGCTCACAATACTATTGTGACGCAAATTACGAGAGGCCTATGTCCAACAGAGGACGTGAGTAGGAAGTGAAAGGCTGCAATGATGATGATGATGAATTAATAATCCCGCAAACATATACGTAATAGCAATACGTTCTTATTATAAAATGACGCTCTAGGCCGTACCGTGGTCTGTATGACCACGATAAACTCAAAAAGAACCGAACGGATTTTTGTTTTGTGTTACCGTTTTCAGTTTTCACCTATAGTGTGGAATTTTGTAAGGATTTTTTACTTTTTTAATTCTTATGCAAGTTTTAGGCGTTATTTCTTTCTTTCTCGTGTGAGTGTGTGCCCAACTCTGGTGTCGGAGTTTTCAGACTGCCCGAAGGCCTCCGACATGGCCTAACCAGAAGGGACCGACAGCTTAACGTGCCCGCCGAAGCACGGTAGCGCTCAGATGTAAATGCCACACTCGTTCACCCATCCAAGTGGCGACTTGTTCTAGCGTTGCTTAACTTTGCCGACCTTTTACGATCGGCAAGCGAAGTCTCGCTATGAGATTTAGGCGTTTATTTCACAAGACTAAAGTCATCGGCAAAGTCTAAGTCTAGTTTAGATATAAATATATTGTAGTATGTATAGTATAATATAGTATGTATTTATGTAAGTGTATATTACAATCTGTATTTATAAAATCCTTGCGTTACTGACTGACTGACAGACAAGCTACAGCCTAAACTATTAGACGCAGGAAGCTGAAATTTGACATGTATGTCCCTTGGGGACCGTAGGGGTGCACTAAGAAGGGATTTCCCGAAATTCTCACGGAATCGGGCAAAATGGGTAAAATAAAATAATATGCGGGCGTAGCTGCGGGCGTTCTCTAGTATGTATATATTTAGGTACTTATTTATTTATAATTATTATAGATTACTGACGCTACACCATCAATATACATGACTGTTAACCTACATCATTTCTGTCCATCCGCGGTTGCCTGGAAGAGATCGCTCTATTAGCGATAAGGCCGCCAATTGCACACTAGTTTTAAGTTATATACTTCTGTAAATACTTTGTTTGTTTTGGTGTTCAATAAAGTATAATCTATCTATCTATCTATAGTGTTATCATCGCTAGTGTGGTCCCTACTCCGAGTGCAGTTATCGATATGCTTGCCAGACTCGGTAATCATGAAGATATCCCTCTCTAACTGTTACTTATATTCGGTTTAGAAGGAAATCTAAACGGCATTAATTAGATTAAGTCACCTTTAGATATGCGTATTTCATTTTTCGTTAATATTCTTAAGAAGGTAATTAGTATTTTATTATGTTACCATCCTTATAATATGCAATAAAACATTATGCAAATATTTTATATTTTGTTAAATAAACATAATTACATAGTCTTATCTGAATAAAAAAACCATGTAGTCGCCTACGAGGATTTTTTTATTCAGGACATAGGTATTTTTCAAGGATGTTGATAATCAAATAAGTAGATAGGTAACCATTGTTGTAGAAATTTCTAAAACTTCCAATTTTGAATTAGCATCATCGGGAGTCTGTCATTCTGTAAATAATCTAGGCTGTTTCAAACACAAAAAACGAACAAGAACACCTAAACTGTCCTCAGTAATCACGTTATCTGTTGGTAAACATAACATATCTTCACGCCTTTTATCCCCAAAGGGGTAGGCAGAGGTGTATTACACCACCCATACTTCGCCAGATATGTTTCGGTCCCAATGTAATAGGGGGCGAGCCTATTGCCATATACCGCGCACATTGTTAAGCGAGCGATAATTAATATTTTTAATACACACATAACTTGGAAAACTCAGAGGTGTGTGCCCGTAACGGACTGTCGAGACGATGGTCTCGGGTTCGATCCCCAGTTACCCCGGGCACACACCTATAACTGGTGAAAACCGCACGAAAAGCCATTCGGTACTTTTTGAGTGTATCACTTTCCTACAACTAAGTAGTAGTACTTTAGTAATTGTATATATATTCTGTGGTAGTAGTAATAGTTTGCGTGGACGAGACGGGGACGTAATTTCATAACAAGTATATATTTTTTGAAGTAACAATATCACCCACGAACTCGGTATCCAGTTCACCTCAGGATCATACAAAAATTAAACAAACAACAACAAATTCGAACAGTCATCCATTATGCAAGGAGTTTTTATGAGAACAGCGTCTTGAAGTTTTAAAACGTTCTCTGGATTTATTTGACTGTTTTGATAACTGCTGAGGGAAAGCACTAAAGTTTTATCGTTAGAACATTTTTATTACCCTGCTGTTTGACGGTTTTGGTATTCTTTTGAGCGGTATTTTTGAATAAAATGGTAGGAGATTGAAATTACTTGCGGTGTTTTACTTGGTGACTTTCTGTGTTATGATCATATACGGGAGACAACTTAATATACCAACGGACCCAGGGCTTCATTGCGAAAGTCTTGGATCGCCACTGGGACAACGATGATGATGATGACGATTATGATGATTTAAACTTTCGTGGTCACTATCTATACTTTTTACTGTTTCTACGGGATATATACCAAGTTACTCAAAACAAAAACAAAGGAACGTGGTATATATCCCGTAGAAACAGTGAAAAGTATTGATTATGATGATGATGACATCATACTTATACTAGTTCTTCTCGAGTCTTCATACCTTTATGGACTGTATCCGACATCCGAATTTACCCGTTCTTATGGAGTCTTTTAGACATAACTATTGAAGTATCAAAATAATATATTTTTAAGCAGTATTGGTCATTTTATCAATAATCATACTTCGTTTTGTAGTAAATTTTTCTATTAGTTAGAAAGAATAGTTATTTGTGCAACAAGAGAGCAAAGTTGTTTTTTGTTTCGAGTGCTGATTTTGAGTCCCGAGCAAGCGAAGGATTCTATGATTGATTCACGAGCGTAGCGAGTGAATCAAAGTTAGAATCCTGAGCGTGGTGAGGGACTCAACAGCACGAGATACAAAAAACTTTGCTCTCGTGTAGCACACATAACTTTTCACCTCAGCAGTGAGAACACATAATTATTACCTAGGAGACATAGAAATGAACAGGAATAGATTGAATTCTGTATAATCACTTGTTGATTTAACACTTCTGGTGTTAAAGTACAGTCATCATCGCTAGTTTCACTCATCTTTTTAGATTATTTTATATATTAATACAACACGATACGCTATACCTACTATATCAGCATCAGCGAAATTTTTATTCCCGCACCTTTATAAATCGCGTTTTAATACCGCGTCCCTGATGTTTATTTTTCAAATGTATCATTGTTGTAATAATTCTAAATAAAAATGTATTGGTTAAATACTAATTTTATACTATTAATTAGACTTATTAGTATTAAAATCCAATAATAAATTAAACATGTAAACAATAACATATAAAAAAAGTAATTTCTATAATACAAATATCTTTTTTTTTTTTGCGTTGCCGTAGGTGTATTCTTTGAGGTCGAATTCCAAAATCGAATTTGGAATTCGAAGGGGTTTGTTTTTTCACTCACTTTTTATATGCATGTGAAAGAGACAGAGCACAGTAAAATTCGAATGTTTCAAATTTATGGCTGAACAATGTCAATTCGTGACACTGAAGATTGAAAAATTAAAAAGCTACTTTTACTCACGCTCGAATCAAAATCGCGTTTTGTTCACTGTTGTCTCGCAGCAAAAGCGGCATGTTTGAGCTGCTGTGGTGAAAATAAAATTATGTAATGTCAATCTACCTTAGATTGACATTTATTTATTTCTAATCTCATATCAATCTACAATCACATTCCTTTTTATTAAACAATTAAATGTCAATATAGTGCCAATTTATATTACATATCGTCTATGTGGTTGCACATCGGTGTTTCAGTTTTCAATTTTAAAATCGCTTAACGATGTCAAATCTACTAATTATACACCTCATTTCATAGCTGCTAAACAGATAATTAGATAGGATTTTGCGAGAGAAAAAAGAGCAACCGTAGAGAGTTGGCCAAAGTAATTAATAAAGCAGATCTTAATTAGGGAACATAAATTTGTTAGAATCAACCGCGCCACGGCTGAACCGACACAGATGTAGGGATTACTAAATGAGCTGACGGTGGGTCTATTTTCTTCTTCATGATTTAATCAGTTAGAATTTGTAGGTATTATTATTTATAATTATAGTCTAAGACAATTAAAACAAGCTACGAGAGTGTCTAAGTATTGTTTCAGAGATGCAAACTAAAATCTAATATCAATGGTTGAACTTATATTTCCAATACAATAAAGTATTTAAAGAAAAAAATTGGCTGAGCCTGTGCTTAAGCAATCTTACAGCAAAAGCATTATGTATTCTTGAATACATTAATTAATTATTATAGATATTAGGTATAATATACCTATGTAGGTACCCAGTATCTAAAGGCAGCGATAGCCTAGTGGAGATACCAACGGACTGCCATGCAGAGGGTATCGGGTTCGAATCCACGGCGCGCACCACTGACTTTTCGGAGTTATGTGCGTATTGAATTGTTAATTATCGCTTGTCTCGTGCCTCGGAGAGCACGTTAAGCCGTCGGTCCCAGCTGTCATGAAGATCTTTGACAGTCGTTATAGGGCGTCAGTACCTACCTCTAAAATAAACTGACACTAGTCTAAACCATGGAATATCGCTAACTCTTTGGGTTGCGGAGGTCAGACAGGCAGTCGCTCCGTGGAAAAGCTAATATGCCGCCAAATCAGGTTAGACTAGAAAGCGGACCCCAGGTTGAGACTGGGATAACGCTAGGAGGATGATGATGACCCAGTATATAAACAATAAACCTAGATATACCGACTGTATTGATAGTACTTAGGCCATTTAATAGGAGGTAGGCATAACTCACATTGCACCTGCACTCACTTGCAACGATACCTATGCTAAATAATTTACAAGTATGGTTTATTTCTCATGATTCTTCTTACTTAAAATTATACATACATTTTACTTCCTTAAACTTAGTATAGAAGTTTGTTGGAGTACTCGGAGACATCATTTTCCTAGCTATTATTCCCCAGCGTACTACATATAATTTTTCTTTAGAGAAACTGCTATGTGCAACGAAATATATCTTTTAGTAGAAATACTTATGACGTTCGTAAGTTGTACATAGTCTTTAACTATTTATATTTTTTACTTTAAAATGATTGAAAGATTTATTAAATAGTAGGTATAGCAAATTTAAATGAAGTATATTATGAAATTAAAATTAAAATGAAGTATTATGCTTGAGTATTATTATGACATGTACAGTAAATATATACAAGTGATACAGAAGGTGTAATAGTTGCAGCACCTTACAAAATGTAAATTATGTGTATTATGCAAAACTTGGCGATGAAAAAGTGACCGTGAGTTTTATTGCCCGTTCTTTCTCAAGGTTCTACGCCCTTGCTTTGCGAACATGGCAGTAAATGTAAATTTAGAGTCTTAAGTAATTATTTTATAAATTTATTATTCTTTTGACTTTCAAAAGCATCACATTGTGACCCAAATGAATAAAGGACTTTGACTTTAAGCATTTTTTTGTAAATATCAATGGTTTGTATAGGCGACGCAAAAGTTTTGTACACAGTCGCTAGTGCTACGTATAGCTGTCGTCTTTTCTCATTTGTTTTTGTCGATATTCATTATGTAGTTAATCAGAATTTGATTGCTTTTTATAAACAGTAATTTTTTGTACGTAAATGTCGAAAATATTAGGCATAGAAAAAAATCAAATAATTAGAAGTATATCCTCTAAGCCTAAAATCGTTTTCGTTGATAAATAATGCAGTTCTAGGACTTAGTTTAGAGGAAGACCTTAAAAATAAACAAGTGAATTGAGTACCTGCTCCTTTCTGTGATGTCTCTTAACAAGTGACAAAACATATATACCTATACCTATATACATACTTACTAGCTCACCCGGCGAAATTTGTACCGCCTAAAAGTAGATTCTTTTTTTTCTCTCCGTAAGAACCATCCTCGTACTTCAAGGAATATTATAAAAAATAATTAGCGAAATCGGTTCAGATTCTCTCAAGATTTGCGCTTAGCAACACATTCAGCGATTCATTTTTATATTATAGTCTAGCTGACCCGGAGAACTTTGTACCGCCTAACAGTCGATTCTTTAATTTTTTACTTGATTCTTTTTAATTTTTCTCTCCGTAAAAACCATCCTCGTACTTCAAGGAATATTATAAAAAAATAATTAGCAAAATCGGTTCAGATTCTCTCAAGATTTGCGCTTAGCAACACATTCAGCGATTAATTTTTATACTTATTATAGACTAGCTGACCCGGAGAACTTTGTACCGCCTAACAGTCGATTCTTTATTTTTTTACTTGATTATTTTTAATTTTCTCACTGTAAGAACCTTCCTCGTACTTCAAGGAATATTATAAAAAATAATTAGCGAAATCAGTTCAGCTTCTCTCAAGATTTGCGCTTAGCAACACATTTAGCATTTTTTTTTATTATAAATGTATATTAATTTATAATTTAGCAAATTTTTCGAACATATTGTATTATTATAAATATATCTTTTGAACCAGAAAGCAGCCACATGACCTGCTCTCTGGTTCTGCCGTGACTGACATTCACGTTCACCCCGCTTGGCAGTGGCAGTCGCCCTGGATATAAACAGGTGCGGAAATATTTACCTAGTTACCTATCATCCATACTTATATTATTACTAGACGACGCCAGCAGCTACGCCTGCATTTTTTTTTATTTACCCGTTTTGGCCGATCCCGTGGGAATTTCGGGAAATCCCTGCTTAGTGCACTCCTACGGTCCCCAAGGAACATACATGCCAAATTTCAGCTTCCTGCGCCCAATAGTTTCGGCTGTAGCGTGTCTGTCAGTCAGTCAGTAACTCAAGGATTTTATATATTAAGATTGCGAAATTAGTTAGGTACTACCTTTTGATATATTTGTTTGGTATTTACATGGCTCACTTTCTAAGAAGATTTTGATGCAATTTGGAAATAAAGTAGACATCTTTTGGGACTCAAGCCTACAGGTTGTTCATACCAGTTAATTCAGTTTTCATATTTAAATGAACAAAAAGAATGATTAATAAAATGTGGAATACCTATGTTTATTATTGTAAAAGATGATGTTTTTCAGTTACTAGTTAGCTTCTGCCGGCGGCGGCTATCTAAACATTTTATTATTCATAACTCGTTCACTGGTGCAAACCGCACAAAAATCCATTCGGTCCGAGCAGAAACATACAGAAAGACATACAGACGCAGCGGTGGACTATGTTTTATATGAACGAACTAGATGAGCCCGCGGTTACACCCGCGTTATGTAAGGCGACTGCTCTGCTCTTGTGGGTCATAGCGTGATGTTATATAGCCTATAGCCTTCCTCAATAAATAGGCTATCTAACACTGAAAGATTTTTCCAAGTCGGACCAGTAGTTCCTGAAATAAGCGCGTTTAACCAAACAAACAAACAAACTCTTCAGCTTTATATATTAGTATTAGATTTACCCCAATCAAAATTATAAGAAAAACCAAATTACAATATGTATATTAATTACTTTTTACCCACAGTTGATATGATAACTCACAATTGTAACTCAAAGAGCCACATCCAGTATCTATATCAACCGGTACGCTCGCGACTTATAAAATAATCAGCCTGAAAATACTAATTGCCACCCTCTATGTTTGGCTTATTTAAGGGAAGTTTAATTGTTCCCCACTTTATCTAATTATAAAGACGCAGACTCAACTCGGAGCGTAGTGGTGTGCTTTGTTTTATCTTTGCGTATCGATATCGACTGAAATATATCGACAGCGACAAATAGCACTGTTGATATTTTTTTATCGATACCGATGTTTTTAATTCTTACAGGTTTATACAATTTTCATTTATTTTTAAAAATTAAATATTATTGTTACATTGCTGTAAAAGTCATAAGACTTCAGTTAATACTAATATTTATCACGAAGTCCTAAGAGTTCCATCCTGAAGTTCCTTAGGTATTTTGTGAACTTATCAACTTAAAGATCGCCCAAGCGAGTAGCGATGAAATTTTCGGAGAATATCTGCCTATCATAGTCATAGCTTAACTATATGCAAGCTTTAAGTAGATATTAAAATAACTATAGTGTTATTCCAACTACGTACTGAAACGGATGGACACCTTCTAGGTATCTATAATAAAATTGAATAAAAATATTTATTTCTTTGCCTGATTGGTATCGAGCTTTTCATTAACTATGATTTAAGCCCAGTTGCTTAATTTGTAGTTATTTTTGGAATATCTCCGGCTCTTATCTTATCGATAAATTTCTCAGCACAAGTCACAACACTAGACACCTCGCCTCGTACATTAAGTGCGGTTTCAGATTAGCGTTTTATACGCGCGTATAAGCTCGTTTTTGGAAGCGCATGTAGGCGCGTACAGGCGCGCCTTTTGGCACACGCGCAACTCGTACGAGCGTTGACGCGCTTCTAAGCTCGTATAACCACGAGCCGTCAAAATCCATGTTGACACTGACAAGATGTCACTACCGTTTCGAGCGAACGCGCCCGTTTACGTGAGTCTGGATTTTTGAAGCGCGTATTGTAGCGCGCGTGTAAGCGCGTATGCTATAACGACCGTATACGCGCAGAAAAATACGCTAATCTGAAACCGCCCTAACCGTTCTAATAAAGTTCTTGCAACGTTATAATAGACTTAACGCCTTGTTCAATCATTCATTATCGCGCACGCAGACCATCGTAATTAGAGCCCTCGAAATCTACTACTACTCCCCTTTCTCATTAAAATCTTCATTAGCGAGGGGGGAGGGGGAGCTCTTATTAATTTGGTGGCTGCACCTTCTACTTCGGGGTGGCCATATATCAGTCTAAAGTTTGAATTCAACGAATGAATTAACTTTATATTCATTTGTACGTCAGTTCTAATGAAACGTGAGTTATGGTAGAACTTTCTTCGCTTATAAGTTAATGGTCTCATGTGTTTTGCTGTTCTTTTGTATGGATACGAACGAATGTCATGCATATGTTGCTACGTATAGACATATAAGCCGGTGAATTTCGACGTTTGAAACATAGAGTTTGCCCAATAAGATGTCTAATTGATGCATTGTAATTTTCGTACCCTAATTTTAAAATGTCTTTCGAAATGTAGCACCGGATACTTGAAACAGAGGTACGTTGTTTACAATTTTCTCGAAAGACAAATCATTATAATGAGTCTATTCAAACAGTAGCTTAAAAACGTTAGGTTCTAGATTTGGAAATGAACCTATTTTAAGGAATTTGAAAGATAGCTGTAATTTTTATGGTGAAGAATTTTTTAGGCCACTAATGCCGTAACAGGTTTTAGATATATTTATTTTTGCAGATATACATTACCTACCTTTGAGTTTCACAACGGATATTACATTAAATTAGGTTGTTTATTCCTCTATAAAAGTTTTTACCTTAAGTATACACCTATTGCCACGCTGAATCAGTTATCTCATAACCACGGCTGGTGTAAACCATGCTGAAACGTCGAGAGAAATATTTGGTACCTATTTCACCCATACTTTTAAATAATTACTTACGCGATATGGAACCGTTACATAAATATGACTATGTGTACAAATCGCGAAAGTTTAAAACTATTTGTCTCATCGTAGAAAACACGTTCGTCATTTAGATTTCATCATCATCAGCCTTTAACAGTCTACTGCTGGACTAGGCCTCTCCTTTGAAAGGAGGAATTGGCCTACTATACCACGCTGGCCAAACGGGTTGGTATAGGGTTTGTATCATGTTTTCCTTCTCTTATAGTGTTGTTCTCTGCTAATATGCTCCCTCTGTCGGCTCTTACGACACCCATGGGATGCTATGGTGTGGTGACAATCCGTATTCTTGATCCGTCACCACACGGATCATTTAGATTTAGGTCCAATTAAATCATTTTACTTGCAAAGAAGCCTTAAGAACGTAGCCAAGTATGTTTGTAGGTTCGTATTTCTTTATTTTCTACGATAACTAATACCTTTTCATATCAGCCCTTAAACTAAGTACTTACCACCAACGCGGCAACGTGCTATCCTTAAACCTATATATTATTAGCAACAGATATAAATTCGATACCCGTACCTCTAAATAAGCACCTTCTCCTTGTATCGGCTAATTAAGATACCATAAGACTCCAATGAACCCAACATCAATTTGCGTAAGCGAAAACCACGTTACTTGTACATTTCACATCATCTCTATTTCAAGGAAAATAAAGTGCGTTATCCTTTAAATTGAATGTAGAGTTAAGCTTTTCTAGATGAATAAAGCTTTTAAGCCCAGTACACATGATATCGCGAAGATTGTTAAGAGTCTCAATTATGTAAGAGTTTTATCGCAATTGAAAATTTCGTCCCGATAGTCTCCTTCTTTAATAACGATTGAGTTTTAAGTGTTCATTAGGCACACATGCCTGGCTTTATGTTAAGCTTGAATGCTCAGCGAAGTTTTTTTAATAATGTATTTAATATTGAAACTTAATAATGAAGATTAAAGTTATCGAAATCGTTTCAAGTTAAAAAGACTTTGTATAACAGATTCCAAATTACTACTCAAGTGAGTAATAAATTTCCTGTTTATTTTGTATAAAGAATGTTATGAACCACTATTATCAACAGATGCTGAAGATTTTATTGAAACATTAAGTAAAAAACACCTCAAAGTATTTGCAGGCTGTTCTGATTGTACGTGAATATTAAATGAAATTGGCACTTCTGACATATTGGTAAAACGAGCAGGTGTTCATTACAGATCATGTTCGCTAGTTTATCAGTATACCAAACAGATTGAAAGATAATGCGACCAATTCGTGCAAATGATTATTTGAACAGACCACTCTAATTATTAAGGCGTCTGAAGTAGGGCGTCGATTGGGTGAACATTGGGCATTCCACACGTTTGGGTCTTCTTAACCCCATTCCCTTCCATTCCTCTTCTTCTTTAAATATTAAGTGTTAATTGTTGTTCTATCTTTCTCTTCTTCACTCCTTCTACTTTGAGACACCGTCACATACTTTAACCCCTATGTAGATTCAGCAGCAGTGACTATGTCTAGTCAGTGTGTTCTATGAAATTTTTAACGCAAGTGTGAAAAGTGCTACGGAAATGTTTGAATCGAGCGTAGCAATGAAAGATGATACGTAAAAGTGACAAACTAGAAGGAAAATATTACATGGTGATTCTTCAGGAGTCTAGAACAGTCCAAACGTTGTATGACTACTAATACCTATATCTGATAGTCCTGTAATACTTTTTAACCCTTTTATCAATATAATTACCTGTTTCATAGAGGTGGCTTTTTTCTCTTTACAAAAGCAACGTTAAAAAATAGCAGATACGCTGTCGGATTAAAACACTAGCGAAAAGTGGGCGTTTAATTAATATGCCTCTGCCTACCCCTTCGGGGAAACAGGCGTGAGTCTATGTATGTATGTATGTAGATACACTGTCTATACATATAGAGTTGCTACGCCGATTCCAATCAGGACAACACTCTGACTACAAAATTACTCAACTTTTTAAAATATTCCAAAATGTTTGTCGTGTTCCTTATCTATCCACCTGTATACTGTTAAATATGAAGTTCAAAAAGTCCTATACTTAAGCATATTAATATTTTAAAAGCAAAATATCGTTTACCCTAAAGTGTGTTCACCCCTTTTAAGTAGATGCCACTTAGAGTTAAGTTGTGGCGGTATTATCTAAGTACTTGTCTACTTAATGACGATGCGATAGAGTTGCTAGAAAAGACGACTCGAGCGTGGTTATATAGCTTAGATGAGCGCAGTTGTATTCATTAAATGACAGTAGTGAAAAAGTTAACTTTGATTCAAAGTATAGCCTGCAACTCGCAAAAGGTAACATAATCATGGTCTGATGTATCTACACGTACTTAATTTTAAATGAAGGCCCGGTTTTTCGAAGTGATGAACCCCAAATCTCTTGAGGGCTTGTTGTAGGGTTTTTAACAAGCGTTAGTGTGCCTGATGAAGATTTACAAGTATAACTCACACAAGCGGTGTCGCTGGCGAATACTCGTAAAACTATATTACCACAGCGTTTCTTCGACAGCCGTTCAGTAGTTTCTGCATTAAAGAGTAACAAACATCTACCACCACAACCTTTCGCTATTATATTAGTAGTTCAATTATTATAAGTTGCTAAGAAAGGCAGCCTTATGAAGTAACCTGAAGATATTCAACGTAACGATAAATTCAACGTTACATAGAACTTATTAAATTATTCAACTTGCGAAATTTTCATTAATGCTGTCTATTTGAATTTCCTTTTAATATTCATCACCTGTTGATTATATATTGAGACATTATCCTTGAACATAATGGTCGTATTGTATACAAGGATAATGTGTCAATAAAAATGATAATTGTTATTTATTACAAAAACCTTTTTACTGTATTTTATATGTATCTAAATTTTAAGGATCTCTAATTTTAATTTATATGAATATGTAGGCAAATCAACATATACTTGCGCTTTTCTAATATTTAAGTATGGATATTAGTAGATATGGATTGTGAACGTCTTCTTTTATGTTATAGTTTTGTATATTATCATTGTTTATAGTAATACCCAGCCAATTCATTACCCTCCAGTGATTTAATTTTTTTCTTGTCACCAATAATAAATAAATACCTACGGTGATACACATACACTCTACCAGACCCGCGTCTTTGCCCGCTTGAATTATATACTTAAACCTTTCGCAGGAATTACACTATCTCTTAGTGAAAACTGTGCATAAATCCGTTCCTTAGATGTTTGAATTACTAGTTAATAGACACGACGAAAAGGGCAATTAATTTTATGATAAGTATGTATAGATAGATAATCCCTTAATATATAACAATACAGCTACAATGATAAACAAACACAGCATAAAAACAAGGGATATCTCATCTAGTATGTTCTTACTCTTGGTTAAAAGATGCTCTAAAATTACAATCGGCCGATCAGTTGCACAACCAGTCGAGTTTAGCTGCGGTAACGCCTTTGCGGTGAGATTCGTCATCACGGGATTATTCAAGGTGATACTGTATTAATAGTGAATGTGCTATTTAATGCTGTGGATAAGAAAAATGTGGTCGGTAAGATGATATAGGGCCTAATTAACAGGGAAATCTAGAGACATTACATTTTCACGAGACTTTGAAAATGCCGAGACTTCAAACCCTAGCATAAACCATTATTTGATGATTTACCACCATAATTTACTTGATTATACAAAAACATTATGCAACTGGTCTCAAAAGCTGAATCTCACATCACGCAAATAACTGTCGACCGATGTCATCCCGTTTCCCAGCGTCGCGTCCTCCAGCAACGTCAAGTTAAAAAGTACCTAAAGAATTGGAGGACCTATTAAGTGCTTACTCATAATCATAAGTAACATCTTATTGTCAAATTCGCTACCACAAGCTGGGAAACCATACGCAAATTTCACAACGCTTTGATGCCCAGGTAAATACGACCTTACATCACATTACAAGAAATATACAGGTGGAGTCACCTGATACACCTCTTCGACGCGTAGTGTGTCAGGGCAAATATCATAATTTGTAAAGAACTATGTAATCTGATGTTTGGAATGACAGAAATCTAACTAGGTACGACGATTTTAATAGTAGTCGTTTGGCTTCACTTTAACAAGTGATGGCTCCTTCTAGTGTACTTTATGATTCTGTGCCTTACATAATAACCCTACCAACCATCAAATCAACTTAAGTCGACTAAGTCAATATAACCAATAAATTGTTTGATATCTCGAACCACTATAGCAGAATACGTTTCAATCTTGCGAAATGAAGCCGTAATTCGAATCAGTGAGTCAACTTCGAGCCCAACCGGTTGGCGGATGAATCTGTATATAAATTATGCAAATACTGCTCTTCGTGTTAAGAGGGTTGCTCCAAGTTATCTCTACTTGACTTCGAAGTCAACTCACTCGGAGTCTCGCAGAGATGTAATGAGATTGTGTGAGTTACAAAGATGTGAGTAAATGTAAGGATGAGTATCACCTGGTACTTGAAGCTGGTCTTCAACCTAATTTATAATCTTAAAATGGCGTATTACAGTTTTCCGTTGAATCTTATTACACATCTACAATGACAAATTGCAGTAAAATATAAAAATATCTCACAATTTTATTGACAATTTTATTGCAAGTTTCTAAAGGAATAAATTTACTATTTCAATTAACTATTTATGTATAAACCAGAAGACACCAATTAAGTAGAGATATATGTCGCAATTCGTTAGATAGATACGTCTCTAAGGATGCTCTTAAACTATACCGCGTAGGAAGTAGGTATGATACTAATAGGTACTTACCCATTCTATTGTAAGATATCTTGTTTTTCAATGACAATTCTATCAGTGAACGTGATGATGTCGACGATATCAAAACAATTATAGCATTTATTCGTTTTCTCTAAGGTCGACGATTGTATTGTTACCAAACAAGTAAAACCTAGGAGCTGAAATTGCTACTATTATTATTCCTGTTTATAAGACCTAATTTAACTTCAGCTACAAGAAAATCTCAGCCGACATTCTCCGTAACAACAAGCAAGTCCAATAACCTAAAACATACAACCGCCTACCTAAGACATTCAAACTTGACTAAACTAAATTTTAATCAAATTTCACAGTCGACAAACAATATTAAGCCGAGGCAAACATTATGGCTTCGGCCTGCTTTCACCGGTGATGTTAATAATACATGAGCACTGACAGAGTTGGGGTGATCAGTGACAATTAAATAGTGAAGTAGAGACGGGTGAATTAGTTTGCAATGAGGGTTATACACCTGACTAAGCTGTTGGTAGCCGCAAGTAATATTACATCATAAAATTATGGGATCTTCATAAATGGATGCGATATAGTATGAGTGATTGTTAAATGTGATGAAAGATACAAATCGCCAATATTCCCAAAAATTGTAAGATAACATAACATTACATAACTTCACGCCTTTTCTCCCCGAAGGGGTAGGCAGAGGTGTATTACACACCCAATAAATTGTAAGATATAAATCGCAATTGGTACCTATGCCAAAAAATTCAGACATCTGATTTTCATGATACCTTAGACCTTTCTTTGTGTAAGTCAAATGGCAACCTTTGAAAAACTAAGTTATAAAGACCTTCCTAGTTTGACCAGGAAATCTTATTCAATTGACTTTCGTATAGCTAATTAGGTGGAAAAAAGAATTCATAAAAAAGTGCATCAGATGAAATGTTTACAGTTATAGCTTTGGCAACCATTTGGCAATGAATATTGTGTATATTGTTCGCTAGGCATGAGGTTTATTGAGACCTTTCATATGCTCTAGGCAACTGGTATTTCAAACCAGGTAGATCTGATGCACGGGGTGGATACAAATTTAATTTACTTGGTAGATGTTTATGGGATTTTAAAGCGTGATTATTTAGTACCCGGTGCAGCGTAGTGACAAAATACTTTTTTACCTCTTGCACTATATGTGCATTCATAATATTTTTATAACACACTAGCTGACCCGGCAAACGTTGTTTTGCAAATTTTTTTTTTTTTTTTTTTTGAAAAATAGATGTTGGCCTATTCTCATAGATACCGGATAAGACAAAAAATTTCATCAAAATCGGTCAAGCCGTTTCGGAGGAATATGGGAACGAAAACTGTGACACGAATTTTATATATTAGATTAGAATTTAATGCTAATAATATGTTCCTTTTAATATGCATTTCTAAACATATTGCTAAAATTAATCGTATCGCAATATTAGCTCCTAAAACACGCATAAAACTAACATAAATCTAATTTACAACTATGATACTGCTGTTACCTTACCGATGGCATAAACATATAACTACATTATGTATAGGAGCCGAAGTAGCGCTGAATAATTCTGGGAACCCATTAGTGCGCTGTCCACTGCCCGGTCTGTTTACACGTGATACTATTTTAATTAAATACTAATTTATTGATAGACTATCTCGGATCGATAGGAAATCCAGTGACAAAAATGTAGTTTTGGATTAATTGCTATCGCTGATATTTTAAATTTTTTAGATTATTTCAATGAAGTTTCCTGGTATTTAAACTTTGATTGATAATGGCGAAAAGATCTCTCAATTCTACAGGGTTACGAGGTCGGTAGTAATAATGAATGAAAACGAAATACCTTTTGTGCGATTTTTGTACCATGACAACATAATTGTTGTCATGGTAAAAACATCTTCATCATGGTCACTAACCACTAGACCAGGGGATTTTGTGTCTGTGTGTAATTATTATTGATCTATTTGTATGAACGTACCTTTATACGAATATATTTCTTAAGATTTTACAAGTTGTACGCTTACCATAGTACAGGCTCTGCCTGTTCAAGAACAGATGGCCTTGTTTAGATTGTCAAAAGGAGTAAAAACTAACCAAAGTTCTTGTTACAGACGCCAAACGGCCGAAGAGCGAGAAGCAGAACGCCAGGCTGCGAACCGTCTGATGCTGTCCCTCCAAGCAGAAGCACTATCGAAAGGCTACATCCCCGAACCTCCTCCGGGCTCCACGCCTCTCTCAGCACTGCACTACCAAAACCCCTCAAACGCTGCCCCAGCACCACCATCGAATACGGCACTTAGTGCTCTACAGAATCTCCAACCCTGGGCTGGCAACCAGAACGGGTTCATGAATGCGAACCCAAGTACCGCGCCTCCGCCA
Source organism: Euclidia mi (assembly GCA_944739405.2). NCBI lineage: Eukaryota > Metazoa > Arthropoda > Insecta > Lepidoptera > Erebidae > Euclidia > Euclidia mi. Next base: position 34,720,077 of record OX123203.2, read on the forward strand.
CACCCGCCGCCTGTCGCGTCGCCTATATGTTGATCCCTAGGATGTTAAAAGGAATGTATGTTGGGAATGAAAATAAGGGAATAATAGCACTAAATATACACACTCACACAGCTGGCTAACACAATGTGACAAGTAAAATACTCAATATGTCTACAAAGAAAGTCAACAATTCAGTTTTTAATTCAAACAAAGGTATCTATCGGCCATTTTCAATCTGTAGATCTGTAGATTTTAGATTCGTGTTTGAAATATTTTGTTGTATGGAGCTTATGTCAAAAACGAATCTAAAATCTACAGATTTATCTATAGTTCGAATATTGAAAATGGCCGTATATCAACAAAATATTTGCAATCTTCGACACTTGGTCAGTGCTGTTGCTTTTTATTTTTTATTGTGTTAACAGTTTTTTGTTTAATTTCACTTTAAGCACAGGACAAAGATGCAAAACTCAATGCGCTTCAAGTAAAAAAACAGTAAGTGATGGGCATTATTTAAAAATCGCCAAAAGTAAAAAAGATAAGTACTAAAGTTACTGAAAAATACTAATCAGTATAAAATATTTAAAAATACAAATACGGAAATAGAAGAACATTTGTTTAGTTTTATTTGCCAAATAATCTAAACGAAACTTCCAGATTAAATTAGATATAAGTAAAAACAATTAAGTTTGTCAATACTGCAACTTATATACCTATTTATTTGGAAGTGGTATACCAGTACATTTATTTGCCCGCACAGTTATCGCATTAAAGTTTAAAATTCATGTCCTTATTCCCCAAGAAGATAAAAGTGTTGCATTATAATAATTATCAAATCGGGTTAAGATTTCGCCGGCGGCTGATACCAAAGGCTTTTTAATTAAGGCGCTACTTTGTACACAGAATAAAAATCAGTCCTATCACAAACCAATTTAAAATACCAGTAAGCTTACTCTTTCGTAATAATAAATCCATTGACTTTTAAATTTATTTGGATAAAATGAGACTTAAGTAACTTAGCCTCCTTCTACGTTCAATTTTATTAATAATTCTTCAAAATTGATTTAATTTCTTAATTTCAAGATTCAGAAATATATTTTACACAACTAATTAGGAAATTGATGATTATAAATGTGATTTTGTATAAGTTATTTTCTATAAAATAAAATAAATGTAATAATTTATTCATTCATCTTTTACTCGAGTTCTCTAGTCCACACAAAAACAATCCCGATTAAATCATTCATATTTGTTACACTGTTAGTAGAAAAAATAATTATTTTTGTATATAAAAATAATCAGTATTATAATTATAGTTACTTAATTCGATGGTAATTATACATTTAATTGTGTAATAGCATATCGCTCTTAAGTCTGGCTTACATTTGTAATTGTAGTAAATATATAAATATTAGAATTACAAATAAATAAAATAAAATAGATCATTCATTTTTTCAATAACATAAAACGACATTAAAATATAATTAATCTCTGAAAATCGTAAAAGTTTATGGTACCTAATACTTATTATGTATTTGCAATATTATTACCAATATTTTCTATAATAATTATTTATTTAAAATAATAACAGCTGCATCATCGTATTACATGTATTAGTGTTAATAATATTAGTAAATTCTAATGTAAAATGTATGTAAATATTTAATTAAGTTTTTACTCTTTGTATTTCATTTATATTTTCACTCAGATCTCAATTTCTAACTCTATATAATAATAAAATTATCGCATATTTAATTATAATCTGAAAGTAGTATATTATTTTATTTATTTTCTGAATTCTATATATGTACCAGTTTAAAATAATAATATACAATAAATAATAGTTATATATCGCTTTTAAAAATAAGTTTAAAATATGCATTCCGAATATAAATTTGTAAATATATGAAGAAAATTCGTCATTAAGTACTAGCATGTAAAGTAGCTCAATTTATTGTGAAATCTAAGAACGTTTATTGCATTAATATGACAGTAATGTAAATGATTGTATAATTGTCAAATTTCCATTGCGTTGGCTACACACAGGTGGACGTTTTAATAAAATATCGAAATATCGTAATTATGTTGTTTTACTTACCCTTTTTATTGATATACTACGGATTCAATATTAGATCTGTAGATTTTAGATTCGTTTTTGACATAAGCTCCATACAAAATATGTCAAACATGAATCTCGAATCACAAAATCCATGTATGGATCGAATATTGAAAATGGCCGTTAGTGTCTTTACTTTATAAAGTTTAAGAACATAGCTTCCAAAGCATTGTTACTTTGCCACGACAAATACTCTCATACGGCTTTTTTTCTGTCATCCAGTCCATTGCTGGACAAATGTGTCGCGAAGGTTCGAGGTTCTGCCTCCAAACAGACCGAACGTGAGCCGCACGCGTACGACGGATCCAACCGCTTCTCATCCTAAAAGATCGTTGGTCCACATTACGGGAGGTAGCCCTTTTGTATCGTCTGGTACGTGGATGAAACATATTAGGTACTAGCAAGTTATTCGGGGTTAATTGGGTGGAAATGCTACTATACACACAAAGAAAAGAGCTATTATTCAGAAATGCACTGGCAGTTTAGGCATCACAAGTCAGAGTGGGTTGTACGTTGCAGTTAATTAGCCTGCCGTAGTCAAATTTTCAGCCCTTTCAGCTACTGTCAACCATTTTGCGTAAGTATCTCATTACTCCACCTGGCCGGAAGACGACCTCCGCTACATCTGCCAAGAAGAGGTCTCCACTCTAGATACGGACAGCTCCAACAGTTGCTGGTTCTGCGAATGTGACGAGCCCAACTTCAACTTGCTATTTATAAAAGAAATATGCCGGAAAAATATTATAAGATAAAAGGAGAGTGAGGCTTACTATGTGAAAACTAGGTATATTAATTATTGTTTGAAGTCAGTATCACAAAGGATCGATTATTATCGATCTAAAAATAATAGATTTCTCCGTCCATATCCGCATTATGCGTACCTATATATATTATTTGTGAAATGTGGGTGTAATATTACACCTCTGCTTACCCCTTCGGGGATACAGGCGTGAGTCTATAAATAAATAATATATATATATATATATATATATATATATATATATATATATATATATCCCCATGTTGATATTGCGTCCTACATGTCGGTTTTTACCGATGATGTTGCGTCCGACTGACTTGTTGCGTCCTGTATACGGACGCAAGATTGACCATCTCTCAAATTCAGCCAGGAGCCATCAAAAGATCAGAACAATGCATGGGTGAAATATTGGCATGGACGTAGTTTTGTCACGAGAGTGAATTTCGGCGTATTTTTTAGTTCCGCAGTGCACCGCGCGAATTTTAGAGGCCGCTACTGAGAGATGTATATTAATGGCGTATATTTATTATTTAGGTTACATACATCATGCCGATAATATTGCTTCCGTAATTCTTATTCAGTATAATAAAAAGTTTTTATCGATTCTAATTAGCGATTTAATTGCGTCCAACAAAACGGCGCAAATACGGAGATGGCTAGTGTGAGTTAGCACGCGGGTTGCAGCCTGTTAGAGGCCCGCAGCGTAATTTTGTTTACACCGTTTTGACTAGCCAGCCGGGGCGGATCCAAAAACACTTGTGGTGTGAAGTGGAAGTAAAATAACCAGCAACATGAAAAGAAGTGCCAGGTTACTTTCATTTGCAAGTAACTAGTATCATAAAGTTCAATTAAAATGATTAATAGGTAATAGGTAAATGAGTATTTTTAAGTAAATAACTTATTAAGTAAATAACTTGTAATCAAATTGTAAGCTGAGAGTAAATATTATACGTACATACATACATACATACATACACACATATCGTCACGCCTTTTATCCCCTAAGGGGTAGACAGAGGTTTATTTCTACACCCACTTTTCGCCAGATATACTTTAGTCCCACGTAATAAGGGGCGAGCGTATTGCCGTACCGGGCACATTGCCAGACTCCGTGCTGCTACTGAGAATTTCGTGACAGAAAAACCCAATAACACTGCCCGACCCAGGAATCGAACCCGGGACCTCCCGATCCCACGCGCACATTTATGCCGCGAGACCAACGAGGCAGTCGTATAGGGTTTGATGTCGAGTTTTCCGTCTCTACGCAAAGATGGTATTTGCATCGTGTTATCCCTTAGTCGCCTCTTACGACACCCACGAGAAGATCACACGGCAAAAAATAAATATTATATTGCTTGAAAATATACCAAGAAATGTAGAGTATGTTTTGTCTACGTAACTCGTACTTCCTTCAATAAAACAATTTTTTGCTGAATTAGGTAAAGCTATCAACAAAAGCTTTACCTACATATAATTGACAATAATAAACATAACTATCAAACGATGTAACAACATTCCTTCTTTAAGTGAAAGGGTGCATTTGTAAGAAAACCTACTTTTTACCTCAAAATTTTTTACGCATATTTTACGGTTTTATTTAGCTTGACCAGTTTATTTGTTTGTTTGGGTCAAATTTACAACAAAAATATGTCTAGTGTTGTTGATTGACTTGATTGAATCGCAAAAAATTTGTAATTTTATGATTATGGTCTTAATATTGTACTTAATAACTCGGCAAAAATAAAGCTTGATGGTATTACCGATACAATTCCTTTCTTCTTGATGCTTCCTTAGTTGGGCCCCTTGATGGCCCTTGGTTACCTCCCTTGATGCCACCTTGATTATAGGTCGCGTCACACAAGTTAGCGGATGTTAAATAAGCTACTAGCTGCGCAATATCCAATCAACGCGGAGCTTTATGTGAGTTTCAGTCAGGATTGGATATTGCGCAGCTTGTAGCTAACTTCACATTCACCAACTTGTGTGGCGCGGCCTATACGTCCCTTATTATTTTCTGGTTGCTTCCCTTGATGCCTCGCCCGATATAAACTGGTTGTCTTTATATATTTTTTTTACTCGTCTAACCTGTTATGATGATCGTGGAGTGAGTGGGTCAGTTGTCGGTGGCTAATTATTTTTCACCAAAGATGGCACACAACCGATTTTAATCGTGTACAAAATTCGAATAGTTCACTCGAGTTGATATATACTACTCAAAACAAAATAAGGGCCACTAGTTTATTTACATTTAAGTGCACTTTAGTAAACTGAAATTGAGTGATAAGTAGCATTATATTGATATTACGAACTCTTTGGTGTTTGATCTCTTTTATGCTGGTGTTCGTGTTCCTAATTTGAAAGGTATTGGTCATCATTCCAAGAAAAAAAAATGTTATTCTTAAGTTTTTCTTCGATTGTCTTCCTAACTTGTCTCGGTTATTTTAGGAAAAAAGTTTTACTTTTTAATTTTAATTGATTCATTTATCATCTTGCCTTAATCATGCCACCATTACGAAGGCACATGGATACAATTACGGCAACCAGAGCCATTACTACGATTCAAGAAGGCCGTTCTCATCGTTACGTGGGTTTGCAGTTGGGATTTTCTTGAAGAGCTGTCCAAAATGTATGGAATCGCTTCCTAGAGACCAGCAGTGCTGCCAGGAGACCCGGTTGCGTATTTACAAAGCCTATACCATTAGAGTGGAAGTGCAAACTGAACTGGCTTAGCTTTTGTTTGACAAAAACTTGACGAAACCCTAGTCTATTCTAGTACAGAAATTAACCGAAATCGCGTAGACTTTGTAGGATAAATTCATTCTAACAAAGCAGCAACAAATGCTATTCAATTTGGGTCTAGGTTTGGGAACACAGTGTGCTTAGTGCCTAGTTTTGATTGGTTAGGTGCGACTGTATGTAGGTAATTCAAGTAACTAAATAGGTTATGTTAGGTTCTCTTTTGACCCTTAATCCAAAAATAGGAGCCCTGCGAAGCAGGGCTCCGTCAACTTAGTTTATATTATATTATATCAGTAAGTAGACTTTATGTCCAATTAAGTTTTTAATAAACTATTTTTAGGTTAAGGGTCAAAAGAGAACCTAAAATAACCTATTTAGTTACTTGAATTACATACAGTCGCACCTAAAAAACCAAAACCATGTTTGAAAATATCTTGACAAAGGCTTATCTATTTGAGTTAATATGAATCATACTGTACTAGGTTTTGTACGTGTATTTTCTTTGAAAATATCAAGGCAAAAATCTAATCCATTTGAGTCAATTTTTTTACTGAGATAGATTAGGTATTGTCGTGTAATATGCATAAACAAAAGCTATTCTATTAGAGTCTGACTCGTGACTCAAATAGTATAGGCCTTGTAAATACGCGACCCGGTTCAGGTAGAGTTCGTGTAACAACGGCGCACGAGGATCGGTACATCCAACAAGTGCTCGTCGTGATCGTACAGTTACAGGCCGTAAGTTAAAACACCGCCTACGGCTGACAACGGGTACCCGTGTCAGTGATCAAACTATACGTAATCGATTGCACGAAGACCAGCAAATGTCAAGACGACGAGTTGTTCTAATTCCTCTGAACAGGGTTCAACGTGCAAACCGTTTAAGATTCTCCCGTCAGTATTTGAACTGAATTAATCAGTGGGGCAAGGTGCTTTTTACAGACGAATGCAAAGTAAAAATTTTCAATGATGATCGGCGTGTTAGGGTGTGGAGACCACGTGGCGAGTGGTTTACGGAATCCTGCATCCACGAAGTTGACCGTTTTGGTGGTCCCAACGTAATGGTTTGGGGTGGGATTAGTTTACACGGTAAAACCGAGCTCCATTTTACCATTTTAAATGCGGGTACCGTAACTACGGAACGTTACATCGAGGATGTCATCAGGCCTTAAGTGATCCCATTTGCACAGCGAGAGGGGGCCTGGATTCATCCTGAAGCAAGACAATACCCGTGCACACACAGCTCGATCGACCCAAACTGTCCTAGAAGGGTCTCATATTGAGGTATTACCATGGCCAGCTAACAGTCCGGATTTAATTCTAATCGAGCAATTGTGGGACCAATTGAAACGAAGGGTTAGAGTGAATGAGCAAGGGGTCTACAATCAACAGCAGCTCATTGACGCTTTAAAACGTGCCTGGGAAGAGATTCCAGATGAAAAAGTGAGGAATTTGATCCAGAGTATGCACACAAGGCTTCTGGAGTGTATTGCTAAGAGAGGAGGACATACTCATTACTAAAAAGAAGAAACAAAAGTGACAAGAACAGTATTTTGTATTTTTTCGGTGATTTCTTTTGTTCATGTTTTTTATTCAATATGACCAATTTCATTATGGACTTAAAAAACAATTCCTGATCATTATTTTAAACAATTGTTAGCCTATATTTTAACCAATAACATTATTTTGTAGTTACGTAAGTTAAACAATTGTCTTTATTGTTTTCATGGTACAGCAAAAAATCTTAGTGTCCCTTATTTTGTTTTGAGTAGTATATATATATATATATTTTTTTTTTTCTTTTTTCTTTTTTTTTATTGTTCTTAATTTTTCAAAAACAGCTCAGCTGATTTCGATAAAATTTGAAAGGGACCAACATTGAAGTATGACCTATGAAAAAAATAACCATTGAAAACGGTTCCTTATTGGCGGAGTAATCCGCGAAATAAATATACAAAAAAACATACAGTCGAATTGATAACCTCTTTCTTCAAGTGGATTATAAATCAAATAACTTTGACTTGCAATATAATTCTTAAACTACTAGTACGATTTAAATGAAATTTGGAAATGTACCTCGCCATACGATATTCTCTTAGTTAGGTATTAAACATTCAGACGTCTAGGTTATCCATATGGGCTAAATTGCACCTGGAACCCGACATCCTAAGATCGGAGATAGTAACGGCCATTGGATCGTTAAAAACTAACAAAGCGCCAGGTCTGGATCAAATTACAGCTAAAGTGTTGAAGGCTCTGGGTGAAAAAGGTGTTGACACACTGCACAACATCTGCAACCACGTATAGTGGAACGGCAAGTGGCCCAAGGCCCATAAAAAAGGTTCGACCAAAAAATGTGATAATTATCGCACACTCGCTTTAATTTGTCACGCAAGCAAAGTCCTGTTAGACATCATAAACAACCGGGTCCGGTATTATCTTGACTGGCAGATCCCGCAAGAACAGGCCGGTTTTGTCAAGGGAAAAGGCACGCGTGTACAAATATTAAACGTCAGGTAAATTGTGGAAAAATGCTACGAGTTCGACACACCTGTCATAATGTGCTTCGTCGACTATAGTAAGGCATTTGACTGTGTCAACTGGGACTGTCTATTTTTATTTATTTAGGTTTGCTAACAATTGTAACAGTCATACAAGCAAATATTATAAACATCTTACGATCTAGAGTAACAGTTACATCCAATTATAAGCAAACACCACTTGCACTTACAATTACAAACATAAGTAAGTATTACTAATAACAAGTTAAAAAAGTACGGATTACAGTTCAGTTTTTCTTTTTACATAGCATACCTTTTCCTGATACAAAAATTCGCCAAACATACAGAAATACATTTATATGAAAGTATTACATTTTATAGTTTTGCGATATTTAGTAAGAGAATCAGCAAAAATATCAACATCGTGATTGCAGAGGTTAAGTAGCTTGCACATGCGAGGGACAGGAGAGGTAGAACCTGAAACAGTTTTTCTGGGTGGCGGATAAAGGAGACTGATGTATACTCTAGGATATTTGTATGGCACTCTAAAATTTATTCTATGAAAAAGTTGTGTACAGTCAATTTTTTTGCGGACAAGTTTATATAAGAAAACCAGGTCTAAATATTTTCTTCTCTTTTCAAGTGTTTCCATCCTGTATTTTTTTAAGTTTATCCTGATAAGAAACTATTCTTGGGAAACGCGGGGGCGACAAGTGCCACAGAAATCTTTTTTAAATTCTTTCTAGCCTGAAAATATGAACGGCATAATGCGGTCGCCAAACTACACTACATACACACATACATAGACTCACGCCTTTTTCCCCGAAGGGGTAGGCAGAGGCATATTGAGTGACCCTACACTACAGTATTCTAAATGACTTCTCACAAAACTATTGTATAACAAAAATGTTGTATGAGGCTTGCGAAAATCCTTTCCATTTCTTACAATAAAGCCCAGAGATCTAGATGCTTTCCTAATGATCATTTCCAAATGAGGTACAAAGGTTAACTTTTTGTCTAACAAAACGCCTAAATCTCTAACACAATCACATTCATTTAATTCTACGCCGGTGATCGAGTATTTTGATGTTATTTGGTCAATCTCACGAGTAAACTTCATAAACTGACATTTATTTGGATTCAATTGCATACTATTGTTATGACACCATATAGACAACGAATCCAGATCTTTCTGAAGAAGTAGGGCCCCATTAAGTGACAAGCCTGTAGGGCTTAAAGATTTTAAGGTCATATGCGAATAGCAGGGCAGGGTGAAAGCAGTCCGGCAGGTCATTGATAAACATATTAAATAATAATGTACCTAAGTGTGATCCTTGAGGCACTCCTGAAGTTATGGAGCGTGTGGATGATTTGAAACCAATAACAAATCAATACAACCTTGGAGTCACGATAACTTAAGTATGATTTTATCCACTTGTAGATTGGTCCATAATTTTTCTATGGAGGGTCTTATCAGAACTGGGTGTACCTCATCACTTGATTGCACTTCTGCAATCTTTATTTCACAAGAACCAAAATGTGGTAAAGATAGACGCTACGAAATCCAAACCATTCAGTTTTGAAAAAGGAGTTTGACATGGCTGCGTCCTTTCACTCATCCTATTCAATATAAACGGTGAATATATAGTGAGGCGTACTTGCGATAGCTGGGAGGGAGGCATCACCGTTGGTGGACGCAAAATCTGTAATTTGCGTTATGCAGACGACACCGCCTTGCTACGAGTAGTGTCAGATGACGCCGAGATGATCACCTTACTGGATAGGACGGAGCGCATCAGCAGTGAACTAGGTCTCTCTATAAACTGGTCCAAAACGAAGATCATGGTCATAGATCGCACAGGCAAGCTTGAGCCCACTGGGTCACTCAATTTAGAGACGGTTAACAGCTTTATATACCTGGGTTCAAGCATTAGTAATAATGGTTCTTGTGAATCTGAGGTGCGAAGAAGGATCGGGATGGCAAAAGGAGCCATGGCACTGCTGTCAAAGATATGTCAAGAATATCTCTCTGAAAACCGAAATCAATCTTGTATGCACTGTTCTCAACGTTGTTCTCAACACGGTGTTCTCCATATTCTTGTATGGCGCAGACACATGGTACTTGAAGAAAGATGACCGTGATCGCACTGATGCTTTCGAGATGTGGTGCTGGAGGAAGATGCTGGACATCCCCTGGACAGCACACCGCACCAACGTATCGATCATACAGGAGCTCAAGATTCAGGCGAGGCTTTCCACCATCTGCCTGCGCAGAGTTCTAAAGTACTTCAGGCACATTGCGAGGAAAGACAGTGATAACTTGGAAAAGTTAATAATCACTGGCAAAGTGGAAGTAAAAAGACCGAGAGGCAAAAGCGCGATACGTTGGATCGACCAGATCCGCACGACTCTTAACACCACGGTATCGTGTACCGTGGTGTTAAGAGTCGTGCGGATCGCTCTCCACTCAGCAGCAGATAGGAATAAATGGCAGGAAGTGGTCCGCAATAGACTGTTTCCACGAGATGGTCACGACCCTCAGTATTGAGGAAACCGACGCGAGAAGAAGGTTATCCAATCTCGAGTATCTTCTGCGTTAGTGTGCAACCTCGACAACATATGTATTTGCTTAACATCAGGCAGTACGTAGTACATCGATATGGTTAGAAAAAAATGCCAACTCAATAATGACTGTAATAAGCTTTTTTTATCCTGGATAACGCTCGTATTTAATCAGGGTGCACGGCATTGAACCCAAAAAAGTCGAGCAAAAAAGCTCAGTCGTTAGTTTTACTTTTACCGAAGCCATTCAGGCCATTTTCTAGTCTCTGTTACTTCGTTCTGGATAAAGCTAGACATCTGAACATTTCATTATCAAGAGAAAATCTTTATAATAATAGTAGATTGTATGACAAGAGAGCAAAATGGTATTTTTACGGCGAGGGCGCTACTTTGAACCACGAGCGAAGCGAAGGATTCTAACGTAGAATCCTGAGCGCAGCGAGGGGTTCAAAATACATTGCCCGAGGAAAAAATAATTTGTTCTCAAATCATATACTCTACTTTCCATCCCCTTTCTATGAGAAAATAAATAAGAGACGGTGTTATGTAATTAATGAATATATTTAATAAAATTAGACGTGTGAATATAAGTTAAAACAATTACAAATTTATATTTTCCTCTTTCACAACTCGACGTAGAACTCATTATTTTTGCAAAATTCAATAAAGTATGTACCTACTGATTACGAGAACAGAGTCGTAATTCGCGCGCTGTTTTTTTGTTAGCGCGGGTCACGCCCGTGCAGCCAACATGTACCAGCGTTATTTACACAATTTACGTTCAATTTCTATGAATGATATACGTTCCAAATTCAAATCACTTTGCCGCCCGCTAAAAAGTGCTTAACAGAAAAGAGCTATTTTGCTCCAACTAAAAGAGGAACAAAGTGACACATTTCGAATAGAAGGGATAAAAATATATTACAGGGTTTCATCCAAATCGAACTAGTACTTAAAAATTATTGATTATCACACTCACTCAACGGTCTTCATAAAATTCTAAGGTATTTCTAGCAGACATAGGTACAAGCTTGTAATTTTGATGATCAAAAAAAATAAAAAAATCCTTAAATCTTTAGGAAAAATTTAAACAAATGTACCTTTTTAATTTTGGTCTAGTTTTCATATTTTAGAATCTACACAAATAAGTTTGTTAACATTTGTAGTACGTGAATTAGGTATTAATTACTCCACCAAGATAACTTTGCGGTTTAGAATTCGGAATTCAGTTTATGTCCCTACTAGATTCAAATATTTTTGGCTATCTAGAAGTACTCGTAGGGTAGGATCAGGGTAGGGAACGGGCAGGCACCCGGAAGGGACCGGCGGGGAGCACGGGTGGAGGAGCATAAGTCGCGGCCTAGGGGGTGGGGTTTCACGGGTGGAGAGCATAGGTTGGGGTTCACAGATGAGGACACGGGTGGGGGTTTACGGGTGAGGACAAGGGTGGGGGTTCACTGGTGAGGGCACGCGAGGTTCACGGGTGGAGTACATAAGTGGGGATGCAGGTGCGAACTCATGGGTGGGAGTACGGGTGGGGGTTCACGGGTGTAGGCACGGGTAGGGGTTCACGGATGAGGGCAAGGGTAGGGGTTCACGGATGAGACCAAGGGTGGGGTACACGGGTGAGGCCATGGGTGGTGGTTCACTGGTGAGGGCACGGGTTGCGGTTTACGGGTGAGGGCATGGGTGGGGGTTTACGGGTGTGGGCACTGTTGGGGGCACGGATGGGGTACGGATGGAGGTTCACGGATGGTGGTCACGGTGGGGTGCAGGGTAGAATAAAACCCCAGGAGGAGAGATGTTAGATAAAGACCATCACTAGCAAAAAGAAGTTAGATTTCAACAAAAACGTTACATGTAAAAAGAACAACAACTTGAGCAACAGTTCTTCAGTATATAGTTGTGAGATCAAATATGGCAACTAATGGTAGGTACCATTCGAAACGGTCATGACGGCTGAAACACGAGAGTGTACGGTATCCATAAATATATCAGTTTAGGGGGAAGCAGCATTCTCAACACAATATATGGACTATATACAGAAAAAATATTCGGTATCAATATAACCTCTAATCTAGTAGGAAGTCATTTAATTAATGGAATGCTTATATTAAATACAGGAAAGTATACGGATGCGATATAAACTTAAATTTAGATGGATGCAGGATAATCTGTACACATAGAACATATTCAGAAATATACAGTGCGTCACATTATTTCCATCATGAACGGACGCCAGAAACCAGCGAGAATTATTTGAAATTGAATATCTTCATTTCATGTTTAATCAAAATTCCTTGTTGATAATTGAATTCACATGACTAAATTGTACCTATATTCGCACAAATAACAATTGAAATATCATTGAGAGTGGTGGACGCCATAAGGTTGGACTTTGAAAAGACGCAAGAAGTCTTCCGCGATTTAAATATATATATATATATATATATATATATATATATATTATGTCACATGTAGATTATAAAAAAAAATATGCGTCACATTATAATTTCATAATGAGTAGATTTACAATGAAGTATCATTAATTATTTCACTGTTAGTGCTCTCAATTAGGAGAAGCCTTTGTCCGTGAGTGGACTGCGAAAGCTTACTGACTTTGCATGCTATTCTATAACTCTGATTGAAAAGTACTTATAGCATTTAGTAATCTGTGCTTATAGTTTTATAAGGAAGGAGGAAACCTGAGCGAACATTCTCTGACCAGGGGGGCGATTCAGAATCGTTCGATATCTCATTTGACATTCGATTCCGTTAATTGTCAAAAGAGCTACCTCATTTTTTGTCAAAACTATCGCATTTCCTATAAATTTTATACATTCAGTATGAAGTAAATTAATAAATAAACTGAATTCAATGAATATTTGTTCCAAATATCTCTGATAGGCGGCGAAAAGACGAGGACAATAATTTGACACATCGTACGATTACTTGTCGTGACATTCTGAATCGGCCTGCTGATTAGAGTCAAGGACAGGTTAGAAGTATAGGGTACCTCTTCTTCTAACCGAAGAACATGCATGAAAAGTTTTATGACAGATAATGAAGCAAGAGAGACATGCCAGAATCGTAGCAAATAGCCCGTAGCCTCTGCCTACCCTTTCTGCCATAAGGCGTGAGTCTGTGTATGGATATATAATTTTATGAACTGACATAAACGAGTCTTAAGGGCTTAATAATTTTGTGGGTTCATAAGACTAGGTGTGGTGGGTGAAAACCACAAGGCAAAACTAGTTTATAGAGTGGTCACTCAATAGTAGGTACTTTGACCATTCTATATTTTTTTCATTCTAAGCTCTCAAGTAAGGGTGAAACCAAACGAGCGTAATTTTGTGAGTCGTGAGTCGCAGAATTTCGGTTGCAGACATTCTGCTGCATTCGGTTTCATAGAAAAGTCCTATTATGCTCACGACTCACAAAATTACGCTCGTTTGGATTCACCATAAAACATAGCTAAACAGAATAAAGATTGATGAGATGATTTCTATATTACAGATTCTTCTAGTCTAGAGAATAAAATTATCAAAGTATATAGGTATGGATCTGTAGTTTATATACTTCTATCTTGAAATGACCGGAAATTGGTGAGGATGCCTGCACCAGTTTCTGGATAATAGTTTTACTACTCATCTAGAACAGATTGGGTACGTATAAAAATATATTTATAAACCGCCTGCGTGGAACAGTGGGTAGCGTATGCGTCTGCTGATCGGTCCCGGGTTCGATTCCCGGGTGGGACAAAAGTGTTAGGTACAAAGTATAGCCGAATCTCACTAGCGGCACGGAGTCTGGCAAAGTGCCCGGTAATGGGAATAAGCTCGCCCCATTTTACGTAGATCCTACAAATTACTACACCTATGCACTTTTCTTTTAACTTCTTTCTTCAATGACAGATGAATGTCATCTCATGCGGCTACCGTAGTTCATACATATAGCATTACATAAGCAATGCTGTAGAAACAAATCTGATGAGAAGATAGGGAAAATATGTAAATAAACTACAATTTGTATTTACAGGAAAGTTATTTATTTATTTATTTCAAGGAAACAAACAGCTTTGATAACACACATATACAAGAGTGTTTACATAGCACTTTAGCCAAACAGTCTCCAACGATAAAAATTACATAGCGAAGACTATAGAAAAGAAACAATTTTGTACAATGTTAGGTATAGACGTAGTAAATTATTCTAGTACACAATTTGAGCATACTGAGTTTTAAAAACTAATATACCTACTTATCTATCTAAATCGATGGCTACGATGGCTGAGATAATAATAAATTTATCTCAGCCATCGAAGACATCAAAAAAGCAAACAATATTACAAAATTCAAAAAACAATCAAACATAACTAATGTCTTGTTTTATTATCGTCAGACTTATACGTTTGAGGTGTATCCTGAATAGCTGTACAGACATATCATTTAATCATCATCATATCAGCTGAAAGACGTCCACTGCTGGACATAGGCCTCCCCAAGGCTCTCCACATAGACCGATCCTGAGCCATCCACATCCATCCGAGGCCTGCGATCCCAACAAGATCGTCAGTCTATCTTGCGGGAGGCCTACCTCTGCTACGACGTGCGATGCGTGGCCACCACTCCAGAACCTATCTGCTCCAACGGCCATAGGTTCTTCTGGCCATGTGCCCTGCCCTAGGAAAAGTAAATTTCATTTTGCTTTATATATCCATGTAATATATGCTTTCTGACCCGGTCGAAGAAAAGAAAATTTCAGGGTGGTGACTAGGAGTAAAATGGCCTCTGGCGCCCTCACTCGCTAAACGAAACGCAACAGTACTGTAGGTACCAAAGGGTAGGTACTGTAACTTTACGTCGATATTTTGTTAAAGTACTAAGAGGTATTCCTCCCTGGTCCAGGCAGCCCTTAAGTGCTGAAGCTTACATTCATCCCAGCCTAAACATATAAAGACTCACCACAGAAAGATCTTCCATACTACTGCAGAATGTCAAATGATACAAAACAACTTTTATAAGCGGCATTAGTTGTATGTATCTTTAATAAGCTGACTCCTCATTACTTTAGGGAATATATAAATATATCAAACAGAAGAATATATAAATATATCGAAGAGAAGAAATCCCACACCGTCAAAATGGCGAATTATTGTCAGATAAAGAGATTGCTACAATCATCCATTTTCGAAACAGTTGAAAGAAAATGCGTGACCTGAGATCAACTCAGAATTCAAGAGTTTAATGATCTTTTAACTACCATAAAAATACACCGAAAGGCAGTCAGGTGGGTGGTTCCTGGTGGTGGGCGTCCCAGAGGAACAGGTCCCGATCCTGTTGAAGAACGAGCGCCGCCTCGCGTTGGGGGTGGGTGCCGTCTACGTCAGGTTCCGGGACCCCTCAGGTAAGTTTGTCGACCATCCTCCGGGATGCGACGACAACTCCATACGAGTCAAGCAGGACTCTAACACCAAGCCAGGGTGCGACGCAGAACCCGGCCCGTCAGAGCCGGCCGCGTCTGGCTCGGGGGCTGGCCCATCAGCCGAGGGTAACTCGGAAGATGAGTGCCTGCTCCTGAGTCCGGTGCGGAGGGACGACGGGGTGGAGGCTGGCGACATCCTGGCCGGCCTGACGCAGCTGACGTTTGGGGAGAAGGGGACATCATCCAAAGATGAACCCTCCGCCTAGTAACGTCAACTGCCTTCAAACCAACCTCCACCACAGCCAAACAGCTACTGCGCAACTGCGCAAATGGATGGAGGTCCAACATTCAGCCATCGTGCTCATCCAGGAACCTTGGATAAGGGGTGGCCTCATTAGAGGCCTCTCCAGCCAGGGAGGTAAGATTTATTCTTCAACTGACCACACACATCCAAGAACCTGTATACTAACTACTAAAAACATCAGAGCCCAAGTTTTAACGGAGTTCTGTTCCAGAGACATCACAGCGATACAAATTGAAATAACACAGCAGCCAAGGAGAATAGCGGTTGTTTTCGCATCGGTCTACATGCCCGAGGCCGAAGACCCGCCTCCGATCGACCTCACGCGTCTGGTTAACCAGTGCGAGAGAACCAATACGGAGGTCGTAATAGGAACGGACTCCAATGCCCACCACCAAATGTGGGGCATAAACTGCAATAACCACAGAGGTAAATCACTGGTTGAATACCTATTCACCACCAATCTTACCCTATTAAACACAGGTACGGAGCCCACCTTCGTCACAAGACGTAGTCAGACAATTTTCGACTTTACTCTCGCAACAGAAGGAGCGGCTGAACGCATCAAGGGATGGCACGTCTCGAAAGAGGCATCGTGCTCAGACCACAGATGGATCAGCTTCTCCATGGAAGTCGTTATACAACCCACACAGCCGCATAGGAAACCACACAACACTGACAAAGTAAAGTATGTCCACTTACTTACAGAGAAACTTACCCTGACTGCCACGCCGACAGTACTGGGTAACAATGAACAGATCGACGAGCAGGTATGTACACTGACGTAGTCGATGTTAGACAGCTACCACGCAGCTTGCCCTGAAACCACTATACCATCAACCCCAGGCAAACAACCCTGGTGGGGCGCTGAGCTTGAACGCAAGCGCAAGAAGGTAAGAAGGGCTTTAAACAGGGCAATGAACACAAGCGCAGACGAAGATTGGGACGCTTATAAAGCGGCCAATCAAGCTACAAGAAGTGCCTCAGATTCAGACGTACCATGGGATGGAGGAAATTCTGTGGGAGCATTGAATCTTGCCAACAAGCAAACCGGGTAAGGAAATTACTGGCTCAGCAACCAACGGTTGCATCAGGTACTCTCCGTAAACCGGATAACACATACACCACATCGGAGGAGGAGACAAGACGCGTCCTACTTGAAACACACTTCCCAGGCTGCGTCCTCACCCCGGTAATAACGTGGCACGATATACCAACAGTGGCGACCGGAAACGAGTGGAGACACGCAAACACCGTGGTCACAGAAGAAAAACTCCGATGGGCCATCGATAGCTTCCATCCCTTCAAAGCAGCCGGACTGGACGGCGTCTTTCCAGGGTTATTACAATGGGGGGGTGAACCTGTCCGCAAAAGACTTCTGGCAATCATGAGGGCTAGCCTGGCCCTCAGATATGTATCGAAGAAATGGAGGGAAGTCAAACTAATTTTCATACCAAAACCAGGCAAAACAGACTGTACCAATGCAAAGTCCTTCAGACCAATAAGCCTGACCTCCTTCATGCTTAAAGCCTTGGAAAGGCTCTGCGAGAGGGAACTAAGAATTGGGGCACTTAAACACTTACCCCTACATGCCAATCAACATGCATACAGCTCAGGGAAATCGACGGAATCGGCCTTACATCAGGTCGTGAACCAGATAGAAGCTGCTATACAACAAAAATGCATCATTGACATAGAAGGAGCCTTCGACAAGACAAACTTTTCCAGCATAAGCAACGCCCTAGCCAGGCATGGTGTGGATCAGATGCTCATACAGTGGATCCAAAACATGCTCAGCAAGAGGGTAGTGCGCCTGCACGGCGACACTCAGACAGCCTTGATAACTAAAGGGTGCCCGCAGGGAGGTGTACTCTCCCCGCTATTGTGGAACTTAGTCATCAATGAACTCATAAACAAACTCAACGCGAGAGACTTCTACACAATAGGTTATGCAGATGATCTAACCATACTCACCTCAGGTAAGGTAACCAGTACAGTGTACGACCTAACCCAACAAGCCCTACGCATAGTAGAGTGGTGGTGTAATGAGTTCGAATTATCTGTAAACCCGACCAAGACCGAACTAGTTATGTTCACACACAAACGCGCGCTGGGCACTTACCGACTGCCCAGGTTATTTAATACAGAGCTTAAGCTGTCTACCGAAGTCAAGTACCTAGGTGTCACTTTCGACAGCAAATTGACATGGAACAGCCACATGGAAAATAAGCTCAACAAAGCCAGCATTGTCTTCTGGCAGTGCAAGAAGATGATAGGCAAACGCTGGGGCATATCCCCCAAAATTGTCTTATGGCTCTATAAGACAATAATACGTCCGATGATAAGCTACGGCGCATTAGTGTGGTGGCCTCGGACCAACCTAACAACGGTCGCCAACAAGCTTCAAAAGCTTCAAAGACTTGCATGCCTAGCAGCAACGGACTGCATGAAAACTACACCTGCAGCGGCACTCGAAGTGTTGCTGGACCTGCCTCCATTGCACCTGTTTATACAACAGGAAGCAACGATGTCGGCGGTCCGGCTAAGAGCTCTGAAGCTCTGGAAAGACACCAACACACCGCACACTAGCAATTTAAATACACTCTTTAAAGAAGTTCCTCTCACACAAGCCATTGGCGACCAAATACCGAAACAATTTGTGTTCGACAAGAAGTACAAAATCCAACTGTACGAGGATCTACACGAAGGAGCGGTTAATCACAACGAGCTCACGATCTTCACAGATGGGTCTAAGACGGATACAGGTACGGGTTCAGGAGTATTCTCCGAGGACCTAAACATCAACATCGCAGCACCACTGGGAGCCTACAACACGGTCTACCAGGCCGAATGTTTTGGCATAATCCTAGCTGCCACAGCAATCATGGCACGTGAGGTAAGGGAACGATCCATTAGGATCCTCTCAGATAGTAAGGCGGTCCTCTCAGCCCTCAAAAGCCATACTATCACCTCGGCACTCACGCTTGAATGCCACCAGAAACTAACAGAGGTAGGTAAACAAAACAAATTAACACTGCAATGGATCAAGGGCCACAGTGGCTCAAGAGGGAATGACGCAGCCGACGTACTTGCCAGAAGAGGGGCCACTTTAGAGGTGGTGGGACCCGAGCCCATTATTCCCCTCCCTTCTGGTTTTTATCGCAACCTGGTAAGAAATAGGACCAGGACCCAACACAACCAGTCCTGGATTGGTATTGAAACATGTAGGCAGGCCAAGAAGGCTCTTTCCGCAGTAGACGGTAAGATAGCCAAACAAATCCTCCGGCTGTCCAAACAACAACTGCGGTCAGTCACGGCCGCCTACACAGGACACGGATTCTTTAATAAACACCTATTTACTATAGGTATCACCGACAGCCCGCTGTGCAGGGCCTGTATGGTAGCAGACGAGACGGCAGCCCACCTGCTCCTCGACTGCCCTGAGGTCGCACAGTACAGGCAGCAGTACCTGACCAGATACAGCACCCTGAGGGAAGCCATGGGCCACATCAAGAGTCTGCTGGCCTTCCTCGTAGAGCTGGGGTGGCTCGAATGACGACACCATTCCCACCCGCACGCAAAATACGCGCCAAGACGTGGAGTTGCGGAAACAGCCCGTGCAATCAAGTATCAAGTAAAGTACCATAAAATACATTTATTTATTAAAAACATGAAATTCGCAATATTCTACTCAAGTGTTAAGTAATTCAAATAACTAACGTTGAGCTTGCGTAAATGCCCATTATTCCCACAAAGGAAACAACTTAAAAATAATAAAGTACGCTTCTAATAGTCTCCAAAATACATAATAACCCGTACCGAATGGTCTATTACATAAAATACAGTAGGTAGGTAATATTTGAAGTATAAAAAAGGCCGTCCAAATTATATTTCTGTAAGCCGAGAACAATTGTCTACAAAACTATCAGTGGAATCGATTTCGTACAAAAAATGGCCACGTTTCCGCTCTCAAACGACAATTTAGCGACAATTAGGTACCCCATTACAACAATATGAACTATAATACAATTTTAATATCAAAAAGGTTTCGAATAATCTCATATTATGGGAGACGTGACTCCTGTGCTGTTATTACTGTCTTTTGTTTTATGAAGCGAGGAAAAAACCAAACCAAATGTTTTTATCTCTAACATCACCATGAAACTCCTTAAGACTTGAAGAGAATCACTTTCTTTAACATCCATTGCTGACTAGTTTCTAACAGATGAAGGGTAGCCTCGGATAAAAACGGCAATGCTCATGATACAGTCGTAAGCGTCATTGGTCAATTTGAAGTGTGTCGATCGAAGTACGTGTCAAGGTTATACCAAATGATATTTTAAAGGATGTCTCCGTATAATCGATGTTTAGCGATGGAAACGATTTGACGGCGCCGTTTATAAGTCACCTTATTTTGTTGATGTGTGTCATTAGAACACACGTTTTGAGGAACGATTAGCTGCTTCAATGTTGGAAGTATAATGGGACGAGCTTATAGAATATTGTAACCCTTTTGTAATGTCCGCACTTGGAATAATTTTATTGTCCTGGCTTTATCCTGGTTACATCGAAGGCTTTCGTCTTGGAGCTCGAAGATCCTGCACTAGTCTTACCAGATTTACAGATTATTAGTTTTTTCACAGAGACGGCAGCTCGACAGATTAATGAATTTTCCGAAGCACGGGGCAAACGATAATCAACAATTTAATACGCAATTGCACAGCACCGAAAGTCAATGATGCGCGTCTTCTGCATAACAGTAGTCGCCCCACTAAGCATCGCTGCTTACTGTGCTATAATCTACGACTGCTATTAAGGGTCGGTCGGCTCAAAATGGCCACTGACAACACCCACTGGCGACAGCCATTTAACACACATTTTTCAAATATGTTGTATAGACCCGCCGCACACGTGTGGCCGCTGGCGGCCACTCGCTACAGAAGTAAAATATATGAAAAGCTGTGTTAAGGCGCAGAGTACAGCTATTGAGTTGAGCTGTTGCTGTCACTGTCGGATTGTATACATAAGAAAGAGAAGCGCGACGACGACGGGACGTTCAGAACTTAAAAAAGAAACATGAAATAAATTAATTACAGAAAATGTATTGACTGGATTAAAAAAATAAAACAGTATTTCGTTAGTATGTTGCTTGCTGAATAATTTGTCAAAAATTCAGAATGATTTTATGTATTTTAATATGGTTTTTATTCGTTAAAATATTTTTAGAGGTATCTTTGTGATTTTCTTCTATCGATTAAAGTTAGTTGTATTATGTTTTCAACACACTACTTAACTAGATTATATCCTGAAGAATATCATATATTTTTCTGATTGTGTTAACTGCATTGAATCTTATACTTTAAAGCATTATAAAACTCGCGATTAGCTCTTGTAGTCGCCTTAAGTGGTTGTCGCTGGCCACCAGTGGCTGTGGTAATGTGGCCGGTGGACCGTTTGCGCCGACCCTTAGTCAAGTCCAAATCATTTAATGAGCTTGGTCACAATTTGACACATATGGATTTATAATTTAATTAATAATTAATTAATACTTAAATTTAATTAATAGATCTGCTACTTAGTAATGCCACATTATCATTTATAATTTAGTGCTAAGTTCGTAATTCTAGTATGCGTGCAAATCGTATGAGTTTGTATTTTACGTAAAGTAATATTTAGATATATCATCAATTGAGAAATTTATAGATTTCTACTAAAAGGTCATGGGTGGTGTTGCCAGATCCTGTTTGGTTCTAATCGGGGCAGAAGATCAAATTATTCGGGATGAAGGACTAAGGAAGGGTTTCGGAACTAATGTTTATAATCTAGTAAATCTGACCTTAGTCGGACACAATAATACGGTCGGACATTCTGGACTAATAGAAATAAAAAATATTTCTTTATATTCGTATTCTTTTAGTATTCATCGATTAATAGGGACATTTGGCGTCCAAATCAGGAACATTTCGGAACGTGTAGCCAGAATCCTGATAGTCGCAACGAAACACGTAAACCGCATAATAGTCTTGGGTGTTAGTCATTGCAGTAGGTTCAAGTTGCCGATAACTATACCTTTGCATCTTTTGGATTTCTCAAACAAATACAGGTTCAACAACATTTAGCCCACAACATCTCCACAAAAGTAAGTACAAATCACACGACCGAAAAACCGGTTTGTTTTTTGTTAAGTTAAATCTAAACAGCAGGTCTGAACAATTTTGTCCTCAAAATAAATTACTTTAAAGTTTCCACAAAACATTCATATTAAAATAATGGGCCCTTAAAAAACCTTTAAAAGTCTTTTTTCCGCATCGCGTGACGATCGTCTCAAATTAGTTTACAAAAGTCGCAAGGGCACGTCTACAGCCGGGAATCGAACCGAGGACTGATATTTAATCGGTGTAGCGTGCAAACTGCGCTGCGAGGGCATGTAGTCGGGAAATTATAAGTTGGCTTACGATGACGTTACACAGGGAAGCATAGTTTGTCCATCTTAAATACGTGAATGTTTCTGTAGTACTCTGGTTCTAATGTCTGACGAAAACGATGCCGCTAAAATTACATACTTTAGAATTTTACTTATGAACTAGCATTGCAACAAGCCGTCATTGGACATATTTTTTTTTTCGATTATCAGACATAAGACACCTCGTCAGATTGAGAATGTAGAAGAAGATCGTTTAAGGGCCTATGCAAACCACGTTTTTTAAACGCGCCGTCGACGCGCGTTTGTAGCGATACAGACGTGATACACACGCAAGTCAGACGCAGCCTGTAGACCTTTGCACACCTGTATAAATTCAAACGCGCGTGTGTAGCGATACAGACGCGCTGCACACGCGCGTGTGTAGCGATACAGACGCTCTCAGATTATAGAACAAGAATCAGATGTAGCGCGCGGAACAGTTGCGTGAGGCCACTAAAGCAAATACATATTGAAAAGCGAATACAAATCCGGCTCAGTGCGAAACGAAGCATCGTACAGTTCACGCGCCCAGATCAACTCAACTTTTAAATTCATAAAATGCCGTCATGCGTTTTTAAACATTGTAAAAGTTGTTTCCAAAAAAAAAGATAGGTTATCTTTTCACAGTTATCTATGGATTATTTGACTGTTTCATAATTTAATTTCGATAAAATTCGTATTTCTGCAAAAAATGTGTAAGTGTTGCCAGTTTACGTCGACGCCGTTTTCCCTGTATTATGGAAAATGCACTTGTCAGTTGATTTATGTAATAAGAATTGTCATACATACATACATACATAATCTCACGCCTATAACGCCCAAGAGGTAGGCAGAGGTGTATTTCTACACCCACTTTTCGCCAGATATACTTTAGTCCCACTCCCACGTAATAAGGGGCGAGCCTATTGCCGTACCGGGCACATTTCCAGACTCCGTGCTGCTTCTGAGAATTTCGTGACAGAAAAACCCAATAACACTGCCCGACCCAGGAATCGAACCCGGGACCTCCCCGATACCTACCACGCGCACATTTATGCCGCGCACATTTATAACCAACGAGGCAGTCGAGGGTTTGATGTCGAGTTTTCCGTCTCTACGCAAAGATGGTATTTGCATCGTGTTATCCCTTAGTCGCCTCTTACGACACCCACGGGAAGATAGGGGGTGGTGAAACTTGTATTCTATGCCGTCAACCGCACGGCGTAGAATTGTCATGTTAATAAAAAATATATTAACATATCATAAAAGTATATTTTAGATATATCTTTATTAGCAAATATTGTTATAGGCTTTCCAATATGTATACATTGTTTTGGGTTCGATCTCTATACGATCTAAATATTAATGTACTATGCCTGTACCATGGTTGGTATACTAAGCAGTAGCGATATATTTCATTCTGGTCATGGTTGGTATACTACGCAGTTGCGATGTATTTCATTCTGGTCAGAAAAGGCCGAGTGAATGTTAATGTGCATCTTTACTCATTGAACAGGTCTGGAGGAATAATGCTGCGTCTTGTAGATGCTGGACACCATGCGCACGAGGTCGTGCGATTCGTCAGAATGGCCGTATAGGCTAACCTCGTTGGTGGTTACCAATGAGGTTTGCTACAATGTTACAGGCCGCCAAGAAGAACGACATTCCAATAGCGAATAGCGGGCTCTGGCGAGGTGAGCATCGTTTGAATCGAAGTCAACGCGGAAACAACTGAACAGGCGCTCGCAGCCACGTGGACGGTGGATGCTAATTTTTGATAGAAATTGTAATAATTGTATTGTGAGTAATATTATAATGTGATCTATACACAACGGTTATTTTACTTACATCTCCTAGCCCGACAACCCACACGCCCATACTAAATGAGATATGTTGAAGGAACAAATGATAGTAGAAGGACAAAATGGACGAATTGCAGTAGAAATCCCTTAACCCTCAGTCGAAAGACTTTATACTTAATGTGTAGAAACAGAAATAACTGATTGCTGGCATTATTTTTTTTAATAGCTTACGTTGTGCCACTCCTGGGCAAAGGCTTCCCCCAAATCTTTCCAGGTATGCTTGTCGCACGAAATCTCAAGCCAGCTCTTGTGGTAGGCGTCTAGGTCATTTCGCCACCTGTTTCGTGGCCGACCTCGGCGACGTCGTCTATCCTCTGGTACCCACAGTGTTGATACTCTTGCCCAACGAGCCTCGTACATACGGCTGACGCTGCCCGTCCAATTCCATTTGAGACTGGCAGCCTTTCTTCCCACGTCTTTGATGCCTGTTCTAGAACGCAGCTCGGTGTTCCGTATCCTGTCTTTAAGTTTAAGATCCAGGATGCAGCGCTCTATGGCAGACCTCTGTGAAGTTGGGTAGGTGACCCAGCTTCACAGAGAACCGTACGTTGGAATGGTCAGAATAAACAATCATATCCATGAGTTGGCCCTTCTAATATTTAAATTTTTAATAGTAAAATTAGTGTTGTCTACAAATCATAATATTTATACTTTATTGTGTAATTGACAAAATTTCGCCGGTTTATGAATACCTTTACAAGGTTGAGAGAATTGATCTATATTCACCTGTATAGTGTACGTCGCTTTCATTAAAGTTCACTGTCTCCGGTGCATGAATATTATATAGGTACGTAATGAAATCTATTGCAGTTATGCAGTAAATTACTCAAGACCGCAAACTAATGTCAGTATATAACTTCCATAAAAACTTACAAAACTATGTGCAAAATAGTGGGAGATTGGGTGACGGATTAAGAATACGGAATGTCACCACCCCATATCATCCCATGGGTGTCGTAAGAGCCGAGCATATTATGCAGAGAACAGCACTGTAAGAGAAGGAAAACTTGATACAAACCCTACACCAACCCGTTTGGCCAGCGTGGTATAGTAGGCCAATTCCTCCTTTCAAAGGAGAGGCTTAGTCCAGGCGTGGACTGTTAAAGGCTGATGATGATGAGTGGGAGATTATTCATAATCTGGCAACTTTACACGCACATAGACGCTCGTGTCCGTACAGTGCAGTCGCCAAATGTCACGCACACATAGCTGTTAACGTGCCTCACTTTGATGAATGCGCTCCATCTGCCTTTTGTTCTAATAATCTGAGCAAACACTATACTAACGCGCGTGTGTATCGATACAAACGCGCCGACGCGCGCAAACTACAACAAACTGCTCTATTGGAAAAAAGCGCGCCGTCGACGCGCGTTTTTGAAACGCGCGTCGACGGCGCGTTCAAAAAACGTGGTTTGCATAGGCCCTAATTTGTAAAATGCATCCATGATAACGATTTTTAGAAAAAGCAAAAAATCTGTTTACACACGTACACGGGTGGCAAGGCAACTTTGGCCCACTTCATAATAAGCTGCTAAACCAGAGTCACCATCTCAGCCTAGAGACGTCTAATGCTGAACATAAGCTTCTCCTAAAGCTCTCCATACAGACTGATCTTGAGCTGCGAGAGGCCTGCTAAAGCCTCTTCAGGTACGTGGCCGGCACTCCAGGATCTTCTTGCTCCAGCTACCATCTTCATGCCAGTGCAGTTCTTCGAGCTATGTGGCCTGCGCATTGCGACTTAAGCTTGATTATTCGGAGACTAAAATAACCAGAATCTTTTATAAAACTAGAGGACGCCAGCAGCTACGCCTGCATTTTTTTTAAATTTACCCGTTTTGGCCGATCCCGTGGGAATTTCGGGAAATCCCTTCTTAGTGCACCCCTACGGTCCCCAAGGAACATACATGCCAACTTTCAGCTTCCTGCGCCCAATAGTTTCGGCTGTAGCGTGTCTGCCAGTCAGTTAGTAACGCAAGGATTTTATATATTAAGACTAACTTGTTACTTGCGTATTTATTTAATTTGTTATGTTCTCCAAACAGCCAATCCCCATCGTCCCTACTGCATTAGGTAACACGACAAAAGTGACATGCGCATTTTTGTGACTAATTTCATAGTCCGACACGCCACCATAATTTGGCTAGCTAACGATTGATAGTTCAACTAAATTAAGTTTAAAATTAACTTTAATATTGTTGTCGTGGTATCAGTTTACAAGTGGAATTTCTCATAATTATGTACAACTAGTCTCAGACCGCGTCTCCGCCTGCATGGGTGACGTCTATCGCGACAAAATGTATTGGCTGTTTGGCTTTTCTGCCGCAGCGATAGCCTAGTGGAGATACCAACGGAATGCCATGCAGAGGGTATCGGGTTCGAAACAACGGCACGCACCAATGACTTTTTGAAGTTAAGTGCGTATTAAATTGTTAATTATTGCTTGTTTCGTCGTTACGGGGCGTCGGTACCCTCAAATAAACTGATACTGGTCTAAACCATGGAATATTACTATCCCTTTGGGTTGCAGAGGTCAGACGGCAGTCGCTCTGTGGAAGACTTGATACACATACATACATAGACTCACGCCTGTTTCCCGGAGGGGTAGGCAGAGACTACAGAACGCCAATTGCAACGATCCTGACATATCTCTCTTGCTTCATTCACTCCCATCAGATTCCTTATACATGCTCTTCTGTTCAGAGTACTTCTAAGCTGTCCTGTTTTTAGGATATCTCCAGACATCCTAAAAACTTTATAATATTTAGTAATATGTGGTGAGACCAGTAAGCGGACCTCGGGCTCCAAAGTGTGTAAGTCTTGGATGCAATCAGGAAAACGCTAGGGCGACGACGATTTTATTTTGATGGTTAATCTATATTACAGCAGAGTCTCATCAATATCTAATTAGCAGTAAAGTTTTTAGTAAAAGTGTTCAAACACCCATCCTTCCATCTACACAAACTTTCGTGTTTATAACAGTAGAAAGGGCGTAGGATAAATTACTTAGGTAGTACACTCAGACACAGAATAAAATTCATGTTCATCACACAAAGATAGTTCATGGGTGGCAACATCATCATCATCATCATCATCGCATCTCTAGATACGTCCACTGCTGGACAAAGGCTTCCCCCAAGGCCCTCCACACAGATCGATCTTGAGTCGCATCCAACTAGCAGTTAAAGCTATTTTTATGCATACCGTTATAATATAATTAACTGCTATATAGCATTAAAGGGTAACTTTAAAGTCCATTTAGCATAAAGCAGGGGTGTTTAATAATAAAGCTGTTAGGGTTTATAGCTATTTAGCACACAATAACGAAAAGCAATTAGCTTGTAAGTGAGACTGATTAGCTCCGCATCACATATAATCCGGGGCCGGCATGCAATTTGAGGTCAGCCTAGCACTAGGAATGGGATAGAGTAGACAGTTAGTCAGAATTTATTACTTGAAGACTACTACTGGCTCGTTGGTCCCGCGGCATAAATGTGCACGTGGGATTGGGAGGTCTCGGGTTCGATTCCCGGGTCGGGCAAAGTGTTATTGAGTTTTTCCGTTAGGAAATTCTCAGTAGCAGCTCGGAGTCTGGTAATGTACCCGGTACGGCAATAGGCTCGCCCCCTATTACATGGGACCTAAAAAAAAATCATGGCGAAATGTGGGTGTGATTACACCTCTGCCTACCCCTTCGGAGATACAGGCGTGAGTCTATAAATAAATAAAGTATTACTTGAAAAAACACAGCATTTTATGTTTCCTTTAACGTCTTTAATTATAAAGTGTGGCTTGGCTTACCGTTCGTAATAGGTCGGAAAAGTTAAGTAAGCTTGGACAGGTCGCCTCATGGCTGGGTGCCCGCGTATGGCATTTACATCTGAGCGCTACCGTACCTCGTCGAGCACATAAGATTCTGGTTCTCATCTCAGAACAAAAAAACATTTAGCCATAATATGATCTATTTGTTAACTTGCATATAACTATCACGCACGCACTTCGCAATTGCATATCATATGCGGATTACAAAGACACTTCATGAAGAGTTAACAGTGCCTTGCTTGTATCAGCTTGGTCAGAATTTTATGATTCTCATATAAAATATTGATATAACTGCAACGAAATTTCCATTTGGTGAGTGCTGGATGTCTAAGCCTCGTTTTGATTTCTCTCTCCTCTTTTCTCTGCTTCCACACGCTCTTCCTAAGCTTTTATTTCTCCTACTGCGTATGGCAGTCTTAGAGACTTCACGAATGTCTATCAGTCTCTTTTGGAGATTGTGTTACACTCTTGTCTGATTGCATAATACGACTTACGTTCTGCCCATTCCATTCCGAGTTATTTTTTGTAGACAGCATTCGTGTTAGGTAGGTGCATAGGGTTCCCACCAAGAACTTAGGGTCCCAAGCCAACCTCACCTGCAATTGGTGCACCTGCTGATCAACGGACGAGGCTCTGGCAAACAAAATATCCCGATAAGCGGCATAGGCTCGCCACCTATTACGTGGGATCAAAACACTGGCGAAAAGTGAGCGTTTAATATGCCTCTGCCTACCCCTTCGGGGAAACAGGCGTGAGTTTATAAATGTATGTATGTAGCATTCGTGTCTGATTTCCCTATGGGGTATAGGTAAGCTATCAGGATCATCATCATCATCCGCCTGATGCAGTCTACTGTAGGACCTTTCCAATAGCACACCACTGAGTTCGATCATCGGCATCGGCTACTGCACACTTTGCGTTAATCGTCGCTCTATTTAACCGGCAATTGCCCTACGCTACAAAACGAGAAAAGATAAAAACACACTTATACTAAACTCATAAGTAGTGACGTACTCTAGAATGTACTATTTGAATTACGAGTTGTATCGCCTACTCTATCGTATCATTACCCCTAGATCACACTATGCAGAGCGACATGAAGCTCATTAACTTGCCACAGTGTGCACACAGGGCTTATTCGGTCGACAACGCTGTGCCATCTATTTGTACACTTGCCTTCACCAAATGGGGGAATGAGGACAATTCCTGAGAACTCTTATATATGACTGAATATTGTTAAAACCTGCTCTTTGGGAATATGGCCACCCACATTTCATATCGAACTAGTTGTGCCTCGCAGAGCACGTTAGGAAGTTGGCACTGGCTATCACGAAGATCTTTGACAGTCATCATGAGGAGTCTGTGCCCTTGATACTGGTCTAAGCCATGGCATAGCCCTATCCGGTTATGAAGGCTCGGGTAAAGATAATATGCTGACATACCTGCTTTGACCAGAGAGCCGACTCTGGGCTCCATGACGACAGCAACCAGCATAACGCTTGAACGACGATGATGATTGAAATCAAACTACGGTTTACGGATTCTATCGCGATATATTGGTTTTAGTTCATTTACATTTAGACCGAATGATCTAGAACTACATTTCTTATTATTACTAGCCAACGTTTCAGTTTCTTTAGAGAAACCGTGGTCACGGCAGACTGAGGTGATATTTGTCTTCGTCTTGAATTTAAAAGTTATTTCAAAGTACCCAAATATTTTCAACTTATTTTACAATAATAAAAAAATTGTTCTAGATCATTCGGTTTAAATGTAAATTAACTAAAACCAATACGCGATAGAATCCGTAAACCGTAGTGTGATTTCAATTTTGATTCGCGTAAACATAAGAAAATACGAAGATGACGAATATCGGCATGTAGGCCGATATTTTTAATCACGATGCTGTAAAAAATTTAACGCTTCTGAAGGACTAATTATTACACATTAGCCACAGCACTACTAGCTCAAAAAGTACAGTCGATTTTACTTTTAAATTACTACGATAAGGAAAATTTACAATGTTTACCAGCTCTTGTTTTAAAGAAGCCATGAGGTCCGTTAGTTTGATTAAGAGAAACTACTAATAACAGTCACTATACTTACTTACTTTAAAGATAGTCCACAAAATTACCACCATATACAAACTTAGAAAAAGAAATAGATCTTGGAATACCTTAACCCTTGACACTTAAGCCACAAACCTTCACACTCCAACTCGGTCCAACACACTAAGCAACCGAACTTCAACTCACATTAGTCACAACCACAAGTGTTCGCAACTCCTACTGTTGACGCATCGTGAATATTTCAACGTCATCACAAGAAGCTGACGGGTCAGCCATGTCATCCGTCAAAGTCCATTTTAACTTTAAATTTACTCTTTTATTTCATTTTTTTCTTTTAGGGGGAACATAAAAGCGTTATCGAGTCAGGGTGTTGAAAATAATAGGGGGGACTGGGAATTTTTAACATTGAAAAGTTGCCTTATCAAATATTAATCGTGTTTCGTTTTCATTGTATTGTCTACCTAGGTACTGCTTTGATGTTTATTCTCTTTTGTTTTTAAATGCATTGATGTGTTGGTTTATTGGGTTCATCAGCTTCAAAAATAAAGTTGAAAAACAGTCGTAAAGGTCAGTCATTCAGGTGAATTTTTATACAATAAATCTCCACCCTGATTGACTGTTGCTATTCGTATTACCTTCTCGTCTGTTACTGATTTAATATATCAGATTACTAACCCACTCTTAAGTTACAATATAATACCACATACCCAGGACAAGTACTTCTTTTACAAGCTTGTGGCGCACTCACAAGGCACTCAATACTAAGTCAGCTGCATATTTCTGAACAATGCTGTTGTTCAGGGATGTCGCTGTACCGAGTAGGCCTGTACCGGGTGGACCTTTTATAACATGCTTATTTGATAGAAAACAGTTTCAGCAGTAAACAGATTAGTTAAAAACTGTTTTCGTGGAGGTGAAGATTGTTCTTCCACCAATCCGGCAAAGTCAGGAAAACTTCATGTTTTCGTGACTTTCCCAATGATATTGAATCTGAAATCAGCAGAAAATACCTAAGGCATTATGCCTTTTGGCAGACATTAGAAACAAATAGTCTGTATTCAGCGTACAATTGAAACAGTGATGTTATCGATAATAATTACATTCAGATGTACATAATTATTTATAAAGGACGAATCAGATCACCAACCAGATAGCGATAATCCAATGAATACAAAGGCACGTGGACATAGTGCTAAAGGGTCACTTTTATTATAACATACAAATTATCTCTCTCAAGAGGCGCAGATAGAACGATATGAAATATCATTTTTGACCCTACGAGCAAACATCCGAAATTATTTCCCACTTGTTTGATCGGCGAATCTCAAAAACGAGATACCCGTGCGAAATCAACTAGTCCGAACCTAATGCCCAATGTAAATTGACCCTCGGTTTATAGTGTAATTGCCCCATCTCATTCTTGTATTAAGGGTGTAGAAAGGGGAGGGGTAGGTCAAGATATATTGGATGATGTAGACCCGAAAACTGATGATATTCTCAAGAGACGAGTTATAAATGTTTGGAGATCGTCACACGAATTTGATGTACTCCCACGCTAAGCGATGATTGAGATCAAATCGCTTGAGTGAAACTATATAACATGTAAAAGGGATTATTAGAAAATGTTGTTGTGAATTTTGTTATTGAGTTTGAGATATTCTTGATATTATTATACAGTACCAGTAACTATTCAATATGGTTTAAAATCATTTACTGAATATTGGTCAGAATAGAACCATACGCAGAACTCAAAACTGCGTAAGTAATCTTTCTAAAGCTTGCGCGTATATTAAAAAGTATTGTTGTTTTGAAAAAAATGCTCGGGCGGTATATCCTAATTTATGTATCGCACAAAGTATTGTCTCGTGTAAGGATCGAACCCATAATACTCTGAACTGGAAGGCGACAGCTTATATCGCCATAAGTGCAGGTAAAGATATTGTCACCGCTTTTGGGCTACCTTCACCTAACATGAACTTGATATTCTTGATAGTTAACTCTTTTTGAACTTTTCTGCTTTCTGATCGGGATGTTGATGCACTTGTATGCGATAAAGATGTTAATGACATTGAAGTATCATATTAGATTTTTCTTCATCTTCAGCCCCTTACAGTCCACTGCTGGACTAGGCCTTTCCTTTGAAAGGAGGAATTGGCCTACTATACCACGCTGGCCAAACGGGTTGGTATAGGGTTTGTTTCAAGTTTTCCTTCTCTTACTGTTCTCTGCATAGTATGGTCCCTCTGTCAGCTCTTACTACACCCATGGGATGATATGGGGTGGTGACATTCCGTATTCTTAATCCGTCACCACACGGATTGATTTTTCCTTAAGGGCCAAGTTTTACACTATATTCTGATTTTACGGAGGCCAAAGAAGAAGATTAAACTATTTACAAAGCTTGACTAAACCAAAGGAGCCAAACAGTCATCAGCAACATCCAGTAAATATATCAACGAAGGCATACAATACAACAACGGAGAAACTAAAAGTACTCGTAAACTAGTTACACTATGCACCTATTGCATCATCAACAATACTAAAGTACCAAGTGATCCAACCTGTTAATCTGCAAAAAATATCAAACAATACTACCATCTATCAAAATAACATTAGACACAAACAATCACATTTCACAGGCGCCAATTTCCACCCACTTTTTATTAACACATAAAATCTCCCCTCGCATACAAAACAATAACATGGTTTTTGTAATTCCCTAACAAGTGCGCCTTCATAAACTTTCCATCTGTACCCAAAGCTTTGGGGTTTGTTATACCCCGAGGGATTAGCTGCGTTAACTGACTCTTGATATTGATACTTCAACAAGTTCAAATACGAACCCTATTTATGTAACAGTAGAATCCAATATTGCAGAATTGATAGATGAGATTTGTAATGTTTTGTATCTGGACGATGTAATTACTGCTCCTGCTACCAAACACGATGAAATAGGAACCTTAAAATTATCCGAAGAGGATACACATTTTATTGTACAAGCAACAGACAGTAAAGTCCTTTTAGAATTGGCAGCAAGGCGTGATTCCCATAATATGTGATGCGTTAGTGCAGTAGCGAATTTTGCACTTGACTGTGATCGCGATGAGGATGAATGGCCAACATCTTGTTCATGCGATGAATTAGAAGGGCCTAAAGGGTGATGGGTGTCCCTAGGCGACAGCTCTATTCGATGTCTATATCGTATTTGTGAATTTCTCACGCTTGGTTTATTTTGTTGTATTAAAAGTTAATGCGACGTGAAATCGTTGGATTTTATTTGGTTTGTTTACATTTATGAATGTTTGAAGGTGTAACATTTAACATTTTTTCCTTGGTGTTTTCCCTTCCCTTCCTTCGTCGCGTAGATTCCATTGGCCGTGGTCACGACAAGACACGATACGACGCGACGGGGTCAATAAATACATTATATTGTGTTAAGTAGAGAGTATACAAATTAGGAAATTCTTCATCTCTGAGAATACGAAAAACTCATATCTTAGTAGTGTCCTTGAAAATGTATATCTTGGCACTTACCCAGCAAAGTGCGCAGATCTAAACCTTCTCATGGCACCAGAAAACCTATGAAGATACTATACGTAAGTTACCAAACAAGCTTATAATGTTTATATCAACCATTCTCCACCTAACAAAGAAACATTGAACTACACCCATGACACTGACTAACAAAGTTATATCGCAAAAACCAATCAATAACTCATAAATAATGAAATTGGCATAGAAGCAGGCGCAACATCAGATGTTACTGCATGCATATCGGTCGCTATTATATTATGAGATAATTCGATAACGCCCCTCGCAGTTTTTATTGTCCCGCACTCTGCTATGAGCGGTAAGGGTGATTGCGGTGTAGGGCTGCCAGGGTAGAAATTGTATGTAGTATTTTTGGTTATATTTTTATGTGTAAGGTACATTTGTAATTTTAACTCATTGGTTATAATATATTTGCTTTGTAGGTGATCCTTTGTCATATTCTCGAAGAGGTACATATATGTGTATTCTAATGTATGAAGGGAAGATAAAGATTTCACGGCTCACTCACACATATTTTATAGTAATAATGTTAGTTTTACTATTACCTACTCCCTATTTAATATACTTTGTTTAATATTATATTAAAATAACTTATATATATAAAGCAGCGATAGCCTAGTGGAGAGACCGACAGGCTGCTACGCAGAGGTTCCGGGTTCGAATCCACGGCGCGCACCAATGACTTTTCGGAGTTATCTGCGTATTAAATTGTTAATTATCGCTTGCTAAACGGTGAAGGAAAACATCGTGAGGAAACCTGCATGTCTGAGAGTTCTCCATAATGTTCTCGAAAGACATGTGAAGTCTGCCAACCCGCACTAGGCCAGCGTGGTGGACTATGGTTTTACCCTTCTCATAGTGAGAAGAGGCCCGTGCCCAGCAGTGGGACAGTATAAAGGGCTGATAATGATGATGATGATAGATAGTAAATTAAAATAACTTGGATACTACACCGTAAAATAATCATGAAGTTATGCAAATATATTAATTTGAATTTCTGTCCAATAAAAAATATCACGACTCTCGTGGCAGCCCTATTCCCACTTTTTTAATTCCCCGTGATGCGACAGCCAGTTACAGTTGTTTATTTAGACAACAGATTGTTTTACAAGCGAGTGGCCGGCTATTTGTTTGTTTCCAAGTCACTTCACTCAAATACACAGATGACATGTCAAGTACCAAATAATAATAAACAAACTGTAGCAAAGCTGTTGCTCCAAGTGTCACTCATCCGTGACATTGTGTGCTCGTCTTTTTGTTACTTATATGTATTTACTTAGGTAAATAAAAGTGTCAGAAAATTTTCAGGTGCCTACTATACTAATGCTTTGTTAAAGCTTAAAAAGCACAGTTCATATAATCAAACAATGTGCGTTGTCCTGTTGAATGTAGCATACATACATACATTCACAGGCTCACGCCTGTTTCCCGGAGGGGTAGGCAGAGACTACGGAACGCCATTTGCAACAATCCTGACATATCTCTTGCTTCTTTCACTCCCATTAAGTTCCTCATGTATGCTTTTCTGTTTAGGGTATTTCTGATAGTGTAGCAAAAGACTGAAAACTATACAAATAACCCTATACCAACCTGCGTAGCAAAGTAAGCCAAATCTGTCTAGGTCCCACAGTATTACTGTTAAACAAATTAAAAGAGGCTGAAGTCCAATAATGCACTACGAAAGGCAGAGGTACGGGTCGCAATATTTCTTGGATGACATTGTTTACTACTTCAGTATTTTGCTCACATCTGATACGAAGACATGTTTTACCTACATTAGAATTACGTTATGAATGAGTCTCGTAAATAGCAGTGTGTAAACAGTGCGAATACTTTAGATTTTAACAAACCTGTAATACATTGAAAATGCGTCATAATAATCATTGCTATATATCGCATATTCGTAATTATATCGATGATTAGCTGACCAAAACGTAAGTAGGTATACTACACCTAAAATGTCTAAGATGAGTACTTTTCATAATATTTACGATCAATTCAAGGAGCCACATTTACGACATAGAAGATCTATAATATCTCATTCACTTTAATGCCTATTTTATGAACCTCAGGCCACTTTATTAATCACCAAAAATCAATTATATTCGCAGCAATCACTTAACAATATAAACCACAACGAATGTTCCTAAGACCTTATCAACCAGATCGATTATAATCCAATCACAAACAAATAAATTTTATCCCTTCGTCCAAATTATCTAGACCCCTCACGCTTTTATAAATTGAAAGAAGGGTGAGAAAGTTATGGCTCTGGTTAGGGTGGGCACATTACTTAACCCTCAAAGGCGCGTTAAAGCTCAATACGCGGGGTCTAACAGGCCTCGTCTATAAAATTGCGATTGTCGTAAATAAAACGGAGTGTGGAATAGGCAGAAAGTTATTTTCGCAAATTTGCCTTAAGTTGGCACTTTTCTTAACTTATATTGAAGTTAGTTGTAAGATAATCATTCTGAAAGTAGATTTTTTTATGTAACGAACTCTATGTTTTTAGGCGATTGCCTCCACCCATGGACACCTGCAACGATCGGGTGAAGTGGCGTTCTCTCGTATTGGGGGCCAAGGCACACTTTGGGTCGATGAGCCATTGGAGTAAGTAAGTAATGAACACCTGCAACACCAGAGGAGTCACAAATGCATTGCTGACCCTTGAGAGAAGGCATAGCAGGAGGATCGTGATTAGTGTAGAGACGTCCTCTGCTGGGCATACAGACTTACCTTGAGTCGCATCTAACCGCGTCCCAACATGATCGCCGGCCCACCTTGCGGATCTTTAAAATAATGAAGGATTATGGCAAATTCATTTCGTACATACGAAAAATGTGTCGCATCTGCGCCGAATAAACTTAGTGTATATTTAACCCTCAAGTTACGCAATAAGTTAATTGTTGGGGAGAGGGCGTTGTTACTGTTATTGAGATATCATTAGCCACGGTTTTGTTTTAGTGCCGCACTTATTATGGTTATTGGTTATTGCTGGAAATGGTTACTGGTTATGTGTTGTTATTATTATTATAGTTTTGTATATGATACTATTGTCGTGTTATCGCAGAGCGTAAACTACTGAACTGCCTTCAGGAATTTAATAAACATGAGTTTTGGACAGTGAGTTTCTTTTAAAACATAGACAACCAAGGGACATTTTTTTATATTTTTGCCCTAAGGGGTAAAAAGTAAAATTGCTAAACGACAAGCCACTCGCTTACGAAAGCTCGTACGTAAACAACCCCGACTTGTGTTACAGCGGTGTCATGTTATTGAAAAGACAGAAAGGACAATTAGACGACAAATTATTGTCTTTATACATGCACTAGAGGATGCCCGCGGTTACACCCGCGTTATTTAAGGCTATTGCTCCGCTCATAGCGTGATGTTCTATAGCCTATAGCCTTCCTCGATAAATGGGCTATCTAACAGTGAAAGAATTTTTCAAATCGGACCAGTAGTTCCTGAGATTAGCGCGTTCAACCAAACAAACAAACAAACTCTTCATCTTTATATATTAGTATAAGATATCTAATTAGATATACTTAAATATAGCTTAGTAAACCGTCGAAGCTTCAGATCCCGTGTGTTTTAAAGATTATAACGTGATACTGCCTTAATACAATAGACTGTTAATGAAGTCCCGGTGGCAAGTTGGTCCCAAACTCAAGTCGTGTTTTATTACATCCCTGTAATTCTAAACATTCCTATGGGTATATTTTCCTGTTCCTCAACATTTAGTATTCAGATGATTCAAAGTAATACAAATCAATAAACTATCAATGGATAAATTAAAAAGTACGAAATCATTTGAAGTATTTGTAGTATATTTGTACCAAAAGATACAAATCAATATACTATTAATGCATTACCAAGCATGAAATCATTGATCTCACTATAAAACACCGAAAAACCATAAAAAATCATGCGCCAAATTACGCAGAGAGGTAATTTTAATTCATCTCGTGACCCCTGCGACACGGCGACAAAAAATCGCGTCTGTCGGCGAGTAATCGAGTTAATACGAGGGCTTATCGCTAGCTGACTTATGTTTGACGAATTAAAAAGGGGATGGGAGTCTAGCCAGCGAGATTGTTACTGTTGGACTGGTAATTGAACGAATATGTGTAACTATATGGATACTAAATGCAGTTCTGTACGAAAAAATCTTTGACGGTGTACCAACTCTTTTGATAAAGATTTTTAATAGAATGTGCATGTGTACCTGCCTTAAGTAGAAATGTCACGAAATTATTTGAATTATTAATAATAATGAAGCACATAATATCTTTTTTTTAGTCTATATAGGTTCGCGTTTGACCACTATCGTGCCTGATGGTAAGCACTGATGCGATCTAGGATGTAATACGCTTACCTCATTTCGTTAAAAAATAAAACAGCTTTATTTTGTCTCATCAATATCTTGCTGTTGTAAAATATATCGAGCACTTGTAAAATAAAATACTCAGAAATCGATATTTTATTAAAAGTCCTCCTCTTGAAACTACTTACTCTTAAACACTGTATTAACTCCTTTCACGACAGGGGCAGAACATCTGTTCTTGGCTTCACAGTGAGTAGTTGTATAATTGTCATTCCTTATAGGTGCTTCTTCGTTTTCTTTTTACATATTTCGCTGTGATTCTGTTTCATTATTCAGCCTTTTACAAGCCACTGCTGGGCACAGGCCTATCCTAATTGTTACTGTGAACTAATACGAGGATTTGGCCTTCTATACTATGCACGCCAGCCTCGTTGGTATAGATTTTTTAAGTTTGAACGTGTATTTTCCTATGTCAACTCCTACGAAATTAAAATAATGGAGTAGGTAGTGACACTTTTAATTCTATATACATCAAAGACATTTGTACCATTCCATATTAGGAGCAGCAGCAGCTTTCTGAAACTTCCACTAAATAAGCCAATAAAACCAAAAGCAGAAAAAGCAAATCAATTTTAATTACGAATTCGTAAAGCGTATCTATCAGAATTTAAACAAAGCCTGTCGCATTCTCTTTCAAATTACCAACTTCCGCAAGTAATTACCGATTAATCGGTGTACAATCATTAACACGGTATCGATACAAATGAATCGATATCAACGTCACATAATGAGGCAGGCGACGGCGTCGACACACACCCTGTATGTTCGCAGAATAATTAATATGACGTCATACTCAACACGATTATTTCAACCATTCATAGATTCAATTAAATCAGCGGAGCACTGATACATGCCGTTAAAGAAGAGACAGGATTAATTTTAAAAGGCATTTCAGAATGTTCGGGGCAGG
The DNA here is from genome assembly GCA_944739405.2 of Euclidia mi. Classification (NCBI taxonomy): domain Eukaryota; kingdom Metazoa; phylum Arthropoda; class Insecta; order Lepidoptera; family Erebidae; genus Euclidia; species Euclidia mi. The sequence continues at coordinate 34,759,500 of OX123203.2, forward strand.
AATCTTCAACGTTTGAAAGTATCTAAAATTATCCAGTTTTAGGCTCGTGATATTTGAGATTTGGTAAAAACTATCTATGAAGATTTATTAGGCTTTTTGAGCACGGCAGCAATACTACCCTGTTAACAAATTTGGTCCGTAAACTTTTCACCATAATTTTCATCACCATAAGGTATTATTGCACCTTTTTCGTAATCTTCGGGAATTGTGATGTCAATTCAGAAAAATAAATCTATACTTCCATTAAAGACACTTAGCAGTCTTAGCATGCTTTATAAACAAGCTTTTGCCTTTATCCTTTCTGAACCCCTGACTATATTCACGTAAAATTTTATTACTGTCGAATAATTCATGTGTGAAACCGAGAAACAAATAAATTCGCTATGAAGATTTATTTTTCACATCCAACATATCACAAAGACAAAGACGAGAAAGACAAAATTAGCCTTCGCATATAACAGCCAGGATGTGTCCGAACTATAAATTCAATCAGCAGAAGTCTTCCGTGGAGGCTCTTGAGCCGCTATTCATAGTCCAGTCGAGCGGGACCGCAACTTTGACTAATGGGAACTTTGTCTTACCAGCTGAGCTGTTGAGCTATTTCCAGAAAATTCGAGGATTAACTCACTGGATTGGTTTAACTGGCCATTCGGAACTAGTAATTGTATTTGGGAGTAGATTGAAACGGAAATTGTGTTTCGGATATAGATTTTGATATTTTAAAACTGCCTATTGAGACGATTAGGACGATTTAAGGATTGGTAACTTTATTCATATTTTATCGGGGCATAAGTTTATTATGTCTGCACGTACGAGTTTAGTTTAGCTTAAAAATGTTTTTTTCTCTGTTTTGCTGCACCGAGTTCTATAGGTTTGATTTCCACTCATTTTAATCAATAAAGTCAATCTTATACTACTACCTTATATATAAAGCTGAAGAGTTTGTTTGTTTTGTTGAACGCGCTAATCTCAGGAACTACTGGTCCGATTTGAAAAATTCTTTCAGTGTATGATAGCCCATTTATCGAGGAAAGCTATAGGCTATATATAACATCGCGCTATGAGCGACGGGAGCGGAGCAGTAGCCTTAAATAACGCGGGTGTAACCGCGGGCATCCTCTAGTAATTAATATAGTACGATAAATTGTTGTTTTGAGTCTATATTTTTTGTATTCTTCGTCATGTTTCATAAGATCAATTAATTATAGAAGGCCCGAAAATCGCGCGCAAAATTGATTTTCTTCCTCACTAGAGTTTGTTGATTTCACTACCTACACATAAAAAAATTACCTATAGATGAAAAGAGCGTAGGCAACAAAAGAACATTTTAGAGAAAATCAAACAAATATTGTACTCAAGGATTCACAGTTCAATCTAAAGCAAAACATTATCTTTCTGTCTACTTTCTGTACTCAACGTTAACGCCCTTCAAAAATCAATAATTGTAGTAGATAATTGAGTTAGAGGAGCATCTGATATAAATTTGCCGAGGACATTGCTTTAGGGTGCTAAATTATCCGTAAAGCACCGATCATTCACTACAGTCTTTATCGAGTGTCTATCTATCCCAACGTTATAAGTTGATCAGTTTAAATGCAGCTCTTTCCATTGATTGCTTGGTCTAAGTGGCTGCTAGATCCTTATCTTATAGTAAGACTAGTTTAAAAGTTTTTTTAATTTTTTTATTCTGACTGCCTCCGTGGTCCATTAGATAGCATATACGACTGCTGATCGGAGGTCCCGGGTTCGATTACCGGGTCGGGCAAAAGTGTTACTGGGTTTTTCCGAATACTCAGTAGCAGTCCGGAGTCTGGTGATGTGCCCGGTAACGGCAATAGGTTCGCCCCCTATTACGTGGGACCTAAAAATTCATGGCGAAATGTGGGTGTAATACACAATTACACCTCTGTCTACCCCTTTGGGGATACAGGCGTGACGCTATAAATAAATTAAATACAATTATTTTAATTCTTAAAGTGAGACTTCACTGCTCTCTTTTTTACATCTGTAATATCAGTTCTTCGTCTTTGCAAACTAATAAATCAAGATAATCACCTGTAAACATTTTGAACAGAGTTCTATAATATAAACCAACTACAAAGTTGATAGTATAACATACACTCCCGTGAAAAACTCTCCACCATGCATTTTTCCTACATGCATAATCATCCAAGCTTCCCCATCTGAGCGAAGGGGCGACTGTGTCGAACGTGACGCGGTTGAGTAATATCGCCAAATTTAATACACCGATTAATAGAACCACTATAGTTAATTACTTAGCACTATGGAGCAATTACGTACCGATCGGCTAGGATGAGCGCAGTTGGGTGACTGACCATTAAAAGTTATCACGTTATGTGGAGTACTGGGTACTACCCATAGCTACTTCTACACACCTTTATGCATCGATTCATTATATAGCTTTTTACTGTCCCTTGCTGGACGTAGACCTTTCTTTATTTAAATCACAATAACATTGTGCGTCAGCAAGAGGATTAGGCTTCTAATCCCACTATACCACGCTGCCGCTGGCCAGGCGGGTTGCTATACGGTTTGACGTCAAGGTTTCTTCACATCATTTACGTAATTTTTTTTACATTCCCGCTGAATGAAATTAGGTATTGAATCTTCATATGCTTAATCCGATCGTGTGGTGACCCACACGATTTGACGTACATTCATTAATTCAACGATATGACTTTTAAGCAATCAATGACAGAGCCTTTCGAATCGAGTTGACACGTGCGGTGGCTGAAATTGTACTAAGCCCTTTCCTAACAGTATGGGAAAGTACAGCGTGGCAACAACCTTAACTAACCTTAATATGTACCTAAGAAAGTTAGTAGTTCATAACTTTTAGTAATAAAAAAGGTCACACAAACAATTAATTTAATCACAAAAGTATTTGAAGTGAAAATGACAGTTTTGGTACAAAACTGTGTACCGTGTGATGGTTTATTTAAAATCAAATTTCAGATCAAGCAAAAAATACCACAACACCCGCCTTAATACAAGTACAGGCAAAGTCAATCAAACCAGATTTATCTCTTCCAAATATAAAACAGTTCTTCAATGCCAGCACTTCAAAAGTCAGACAGATAAACTAATTTTTCACAGAAAAACCAATCGACAGAAACTTCCAATACTGGTCAAATATTGTTCAAGAAAACACCTCTACATTTCAGATACGTCCAGAATAAATATGTCTTCTCAAATAAAACTTGAACCGGCATCATTTTCTCCATCGGAGGATAGTCATATAAAATCACGGCAACGATAAAATGTTGGGCAAACCCCCTTTGGGGCAGCACGCACGAAACCAATCGGAATCACTGCATAGCCCCCATCAAACTTTCATAGGAGACTGCAACTGAATATCAATGTGCTAAGTATTCTAGAATGTATCGTGTTACGAACGGTCATACAAAATGTAGTTTGACGTGATTTGAACAACTGGGTTTTGTGGTAGTTTAGTTGAATATACGTCTAGTCTTATGAGTTAGGTACAAATTTTTTAAGCGATTAGTGAATTTCTATGATTTAAACATGTTCACTAAACACAAATCTTCTGTAACTGTAAGCACTGTTTTCAATCACTTATTATCGGTTCCAAAATAATCTATTACCTATGTAGTTTGAAAATGGTTCGTTCTTGTCTTTTCTTCCATTTTGCATTTATTTTTTTACAAAGTTTCCTCTTCACGTATGTACTTATACTTAATTTCAGCCGCAATTGACATGTTTCCGTAGTGTAGCGGTTATCACGTGTGCTTCACACGCAAGGCCCCCGGTTCGATCCCGGGCGGAAACAGACTAGTATTTTTTATAGTTTGTTTGCAACATATCTAATATGCCGTGTTTTCATATTTGCATTTCACATTACATAACTTAACTCCAATTATAAATTGATAATACTTATTTAAAATATATTGGACTGAGATTTGCCCTCTACAAACACAATATCGTAATTGTGGTAAATCGAATAACATAGAAAGTGAAGTCATTGGGTAAACTGAACGACTTAGCAGTCTATTGGCGTCTCTTTTAGAGAACCTTCGCGTAGGCATAGGTACTATTTTACTTGTAGCGTTGTCTCCATTTTACCATCTTACTACTAAACCTCACTGAGTCGGCATGTATTGTCTGATGTCTCCCGTTCCTCTCAGCAGGATTTACTTTAGGTACATAACCATGACCTCAACTTCGAGACAAATTTATTTCTGCATTTTGATTGTTAAAAAACCTTGTACTAGTCAAAAAAGCCATTTTTGATAATGCGGGCTTTACCTTACTATATGACTTCTTAACGTAAAGGTCGAAACAAACGCGGAGCCATTGCTTTTTTTCAACTTAATGCAATTTTTTTTTATCCACTACCACTGTCCCAACCTTATACTGGTTGGCCCACTTCAAGTTCAGATTTTTGTAGACCTAGGAACAAGCCAATTTGCCCCAACACAGATTTAATCTGTCTTTCGCCGCTACAAGCAAGGCTCAGAATAGCACTGTAAACTTGACTAATTATGGAAACTCTGGAATTAAATGCTTTCAAATTGTTTCTCAATCAGAAAATACTGCGAAAGCAGTTCAAACCAGAAACCATGACATGCCTCATAGAGCGCCATTAGATCCAAGGTCTTTAAGGTATTTTGAGACTAAATGCAGACTTCGAGAAACGACCATTAGAGACGATCGAAAACAAACACCATTTTCAGCGAAATATGTCTGTAAAGTCTGATTTGTTATTTGTAACGATGTTTTCTACTCTGCAGCCAATCTTGAGTGTATCAGGTCATGACTATCATAACTAGACTTGAATTGTCATCGAAAATGAATCAACATGCAAAATTGCCCTTGGTACCAGCTTGGTAGCAGTCGCATACGCTATCCACTGCCTCCGTGGTCCAGTGGATAGCGTATGCGACTGCTGATCGGAGGTCCCGGGTTCAATGCCCGGGTGGAGCAAAAGTATTGCTGAGTTTTTCCGAATTCTCAGTAGCAGCACGGAGTCTGGTGATGTGCCCAGTAACGGCAATAGGCTCGCCCCCTATTACGTGGGACCTAAAAATTCATAGCGAATGTAGGAGTAATATGACACTTCTGCCTACCCCTTCGGGGATACAGGCGTGAGTCTATAAATAAAATAAATGCAAAATTTCAACTTCATAGGATGACAAGCAGCGCTTTTGATCAAGTTTTCAAGTATATATACACACACTTATTAACAATTCAAGGTAAGTAAAAGCTAGCGGTAGTATTATCATCATCATCAGCCTGTAACAGTCCACTGCTGGACTAGGCCTCTCCGTTGAAAGGAGGAATTGGCCTTCTATACCACGCTGGCCAAACGGGTTGGTATAGGGTTGGTAACAAGTTTTCCTTCTCTTACAGTGCTGTTCTCTGCATAATATGCTCCCTCTGTCGACTCTTACGACACCCATGGGATGATATGGGGTGGTGACAATGCGTATTCTTAATCCGTCACCACACGGACCATATATATTCAACGTAGTTCAATACCATTAGCGGTAGTATTATAGTCTTTAATATTTTTCAGCATTCGTGGCTTGTACGGTCTACATTGCGTAACTATTTCAAAGTATAATTATGTGATTGTGATGACCTACCTTAAATTTGTCTCTAACTGGGGCGACCTCTTGAATAATACGAATTTATATGGGCGTATAAGTTTATCTGTTGCAATTTGACGAAAACATATCTATCTATCTCTTTTATTATTCGTCATACGAGCAGCTACCAGACAAAACAAACAACACAGAACAAACCAAATCCCCCTTCATAGCTACAATACAAGTCAGGCCATAAAGCTGGTTGTTGGGTCATGCACAAAATTCAGTACAACTCAATACACGATAAGGAATGGTTGGCGCAGCGTCGTAAACGTCCCTGACGAATTACATAACAATAACAAAGGCTGCACGGTATACGGCCGTTTGTACTGCGATCACGTACACGCGCGTTTTGGATGGGCTTCGTATACTAGGAACCATTTTGATACTTGCTTCTTCAAGAATAAATTAGCAAGCTAAACAATCTTGTTCATGTAATCAAATTCCTCTTGTGAAGTAAGAATCTACTGAAGAATGATGTTTAATTTAATATCAAGCACAAACATTGGTCGCCATTTCCATTATAGTATAAATTGCAGTGCACTTCAAAATATTGAAAAACTGAACACGAAGACTTACCATACCTATTTCAATTTCACTCAAATGATAATAATAATAATAATAAACCCCTCTGGGGCAGCCGTTATCTCAGAGTCACAGCAGGCAGAGTAACAGCTTTCAAACATCACCTTCATCGTGTAATATAAACAAAAAATGTATTACAAGATGAAAAGAAAGCTTACAACCGCAGGGCAGCTTTGTGGCGAGCTGAATGTGTGTGGCGACACTGCGGTCCCGAATGCTTCAGAGAGTCGGCCAGGGCCTCGTCTCCGGCTTGCCTTTATTGGCTGGCCGGAGTGGATTTCCAAGAGTGCCCGCAGGACTCTCAACTCTGGCTTGCCATGGTCGGCCGGCCAGAGGGAAGCCGCAAGAGCTATTAGCTCGGGGGTGGAAGTGTCATTCTCAAGGGCGTAACTACGGGGAAAACCGCTCCGGGCCTCCGTTGTCACGAAGCCCGCGATGGCGAAACCGGTGCCGCACCGCTCGACACCCCTAGCCACTCGCACCGGTGTTGCCCTCTGGCTGCCTTTATGGCAGAGTTTGTTTGCTTTGGGCGGCTGTTTAGAGAGGGCCCATCTAGTGAGTTAGCGAGTCACCACCTGCCACGCGGACTGCTGCTGCGGATGCTATAGGAGTGTCACTGGCAGTTGCCGTTTGTTATCCATAGTATCATTTTTACCAGGCCATTTAACACCCATCCCCATAAACTAGTAAATTAGACTCCACATCATTGCAATAGTCCTACATTTGCTGCGGCTAGTTCATAGCTGTACTCAGTAGTGCAGTTGTGAAGGCTCCGCGGCATGTGTCCCATCCCATTTTAGGTTAAAACTCTCTACGGGCCTCTGCACGTTGAATCCATATCTCCGTGTAAGCCTCCCAGAGGATCGGTTATTCTTCTGACACCAAAGTTAGAAGAATGGCCGTGAGTAAAGAGAAACATAAGAATAATAATCATTTATTTATTTACCAAACAAATGAACGTGGGGAAGCGTTTACTCCATGTATACCTTAATAAAAGGGCGTGATTCATATCTGAGGCACCCAACCTTGAACCTATAATGGGCAATTCACGCACAGCCTTGTGTGTAGTTTTATTTTTGTTTCAGTCAGTGCAGTGCATATGTAGCCCGGTATCTACTTTGGCTGCTGAAAGCAAATGCCGAACTAATCTGGTTTATACTATGTACTTTTTCAAAATGTAATGAAAATGCATTTTGATATTTTGAAAATGTGAGCTTAGAAACAAACAGACTGATAATAATTATTCTATAATTTTATTAGTAAGTTGTACAGTTTCTGCTGTTTAAAAAAAAAACAGCAGAAACTGTAAATTCGTCAGTATATGATAGGTAGGTACATTTTACTTATGCTATGGTTATGGTACGTAAGGTATGTATGTTCAGTTACCAAGTAATATGCTATGCCATGATATATTTTGCTCTATATATATCAGACAAAATAACTGGCGAGAGTATCAAGACATCATAGTCCGCGTCTACACAAGATGAGAGATCTCATAAAAATTATATCGAAGTGGGCACCACGTTTAGGTACCAGTGTCATATCGATATTGAACATTGTACACTGATAATGTATTGTGCCATATCGCTACATATTGTATTTACTGGGATTTGATTTTATACTTCGGTTTATACTTCAGGCTAAAATGAGATTACAGGCATAGAAAAATCAATAACACATCTGACATATACACTTTTGCAGTTTATTAAACTGCAATGGCTAATTATCGCCTGTTAAACATTGAAGGAAAATATCGATTAGATAGCGATACTAGGGATTTGATTCAAGACTGCAGATGTAGGGTAGAGCAAAGATATATAAAAACTATAGATGCGTTGCCCGCACACTGAAATGGCAAACTGAAATGAAGGCAATTGCCGCTATTCCTTTTAGTTACACGCGAACCTGTGTTGTGATAGTACGCTCCGTAACAATAATTTGTGGTAAGAATTAAAAAAACAACTAAAATTATCTCTCTAACAACATGTTTCCCCTATAGTAGTATTTATTTACTTTCTCTTTCATTATTCATACAAGATATTATTGGGTATTTGTAGCCGTTTTTCAAAGCCGCTTTGTGGGAGTATGCCGCGTATACATTATAATACATCATTGGGGTAGAGTAAGGTAGATGTTATGTGTTGGATGTAAGACATAGAAAAATACATTATCGTCATCATCATCAGCCCTTTATATAAACTGGCCCACTGCTGGGTACGGACCTCATCTTAATGAGAACGGTAAGGTCATAGCCCGCTACACTGTTCGAGCACATGAGTAAATGTGGTTCGAGTGCGGGTTGACAAGCTTCACATGTCTTTCGAGAACATTATGGAGAACTCTCAGACGTGCAGGTTTCATCAAGTTTTCTTCACGGTTTAGCCAGCTATAATAATTAGCACGCTAATTCTTGTTGACCGCTAAGAACCTATTAAACTGGCTCTTCTAACCTTCGTCAAAACCATGGTTGACGTGGTGACTTATTTAAATAAAATATCATGATATTTTCACAATGAATTCTCGAATAGATATATGTTTGGATTAGTCTTGTTTTACGGAATTGTTCAAATTAACCCCTGCCGCCTCTTTCCGCTATCGTTCTACGCGACAGCATTTCCATCCCCATCATTTAGATGGTTGGCAATCCACAACATTGCGTTTCTCTAGAAACTTTCTGCCTCGCACCTCTAAACTGTGGAATGATCTGTCGCCTGCGGTTTTTCCGAACCAATACGATCTTCAAACCTTCAAAAAAAGAGCGTATTCCTTTTTAAAAGGCCGGCAACGCACTTGTGACTCCTCTGGTGTTGCGGGTGTCCATGGGCGGCGGTAATCGCTTAACATCAGGCGATCAGTCTGCTCGTTTGCCCCCTATTCCATAAAAAAAGAAACGGGTGCTGAAATAGTTAAATTGTACAGACGCCACGATTCAGTACCAAAATTTTGCAAAATATAGGGTACAATATTTTTTGTATACTTCCTACACATAGCGATAAATTTGTTGTACATGTGACATTTTGCTTCATTACAATTTTTTTTTAAATATTAATGTTTATCTACTAGATATATACTTTGGCAACAAATTAAAGAATAACTCTACATTTTTCAAAGACTGTTGCTATCCTAAGATATATATTTTTAGTAACGGTCGAGAAATCCTTCAACCGACTGACACGAAAAGCACCCAAACTCGGCATTCCAATTACGACCCACAGTATGTAGTATGTACCTACAGTACCTACTTATACTTGCAGGAATCGGCACTTGACAGTGGAAACGCAGTTACTTATAGCCGTAGGTATATATATATACATCAAAAGTGCAGTTATTTAATATTGGCTCATACTTAAAACTAATATTATTACACTAACCGACCAGGGTACCAGACCCTCCCGATCGTCCCAAACTTAAACTACCAATCTTCAAATGATAAACCTCACTCAACAATGTAAGACAAGAAAAAAATCTAGTATTTAATATGTCCAATTAATTTCATGTTTATAACAATTTTATCGAAGCACGTTTTCAACTTAAAAGGTTTTAAAACATTCAATATGTGAGGCGTGGAATCACAAATCACCGACATAAAAGATTCGGATGAGAACCGGCTTGACACCATGGAGGTTCTGTACTCATTTATTAAAATGGCGTCCATTCTTATTTATTATCTGTGATAGGATTCAAGGCGATTCAAGGCAACTTATTAGGAAATTATATATTAAAAATATGCCTCGTTGGTCTCGCGGCATAAATGTGCTCGTGGGATTGGGAGGTCTCGGATTCGATTCCCGGATCGGGCAAAGTGCTACCTATTGGAAATTAAACTACAGTTTACGGATTTTATCGCGTTGTATTGGTTTCACTAAGTTATTACATTTGAAACTAAAGATCTAGAAACTATATTTTTAATTTATTACTAGCCGACGTTTCGAATTCTTTACAGAATTCATGTTCACGGCAGACTGAGGTGATATTTGTCTTTTTCTTGAATGTATAAGTTATCTCAAAGTACCCGAACATTTTTCAACTACTGGTGTTACTATTTACGCAGAATGAGCTCACAGTGTCCTTAGGTCTTCTGGTGACTTTGTCCTTCTTGGGTTTCATTAGCCTTATGACAGGGTCCCAAGCTGGAGGAACATTCCAACCATCTTCCCTATTGAAATTAGGGTGTTTTTTTAATTTCAATAGCCTCTCGTATCATCCTTGGAAGAAAACGATGTTCTTTTGCGAGTATCTGTGGTTCATCAAATTGCAGGTAGTGGTTGGGTCCTTGTTCCACATGTTCACACACAGCAGACTTTGTTGAGCGTTTATGTTTTATGTCAGCTATATGTTCCTTGAGTCGAATGCCTATGCTTCTCTTGGTTTGTCCAATGTATGAGAGCCCACATTCACAGTCAATTTTGTAGACACCGGCCTCTTGCAAGGGTAACTGACACTTGACAGATGGTAATAATTGACTGATCTTCGTTGGCGGCTTGTAGTAAGTTTTGATAGAAGCTCGCTTCAAGATGTAGCCAATTTTGTCGGTCACGCCCTTGATGTATGGGAGGACAGCAGGTTGTCTTTCTACTGTGGCTGGTTTTTCTTTCTTCTGGGATCTGTGACAGTGGCGCGGCGGTCGGAGCTTGTTGTCTTGCAGAACTTGCCTGACATGTTGAAGCTCAGCGTCCAGGTGTTTCTTGTCACAGATCCCGCGGGCTCTCTGAAACAGAGACATTCCTACAGTAGCATTAGTACAGTATTTGGTTATTAATAACCAAATACAATTCACAATGGAATTAGAGGCAAACAAGTCTTTA